>CM053031.1:93088272-93518272 GCA_028564925.1 Lithobates sylvaticus | reverse complement strand
AACTACTATAATCCATGCGCTTTTGATGCAGAATAAAAATGCACTGGACTGCAGTATGAACCAGCCCTGAAGAGAGGAGAAGAGGAAGCATGCAAAAGCCCGAATGGCAAGACAGGAGAGTATTAATGTTTTCTCTATAGGGAGGATTTTGTGCTGTTGTCTTTTAAAATAATGATGGACACTTTAAGGTGTAAGGCCTCCTGACTGAACTACTTAAAGCGGAACTATACTACATCTGAGCGCCACAAACCAAAAAGGCCATTTTCAATATTCAAAGCAAACTCACCCATCCAATTCATGTTTTTAAACTTTATTTTAGTGAGAAATCAATAGGAAAAACACCCCTAGCATTTCTAGCTGTGGCCATCTTAAGTAAGCGCAAAATGAGTGTGTAGCAAAGAAATAAATTCTAGCAAAACAGTCAATGTTGACTGAGTGATGAGTTCCACTTAAAGTCTTTTTCAGACTTTACCGGCCATGTCCTTGTTATCGGTCTATAACTCACTAGGCAGTGAACTTAGAATATGAATAATGGCCCTGGAGCCTTCACCTTACTATCACGTCAGCAATGGTAGCTCTTATATTTCTATCCTCACAGGCTTGTCATGTATACACATAAGTTTCATTACATAAAGAGATGCACATAATAACATCCAAGCTAAACATACACAGGCTGCTTATCATGGAGATTAAAACATTTTATACAAATGCAGAAAATCTGGATCCTGCAAACATCTTCATATCTGACTAGAGCCAAATATAAAGACACATAGGGGTTGACATATACAAAGTGCAAAATAAACATTTTGTCAGGATGCGGTGGATAAAAAAGTTATTTTCTTGTTTAAACACTTTACATACATCAGCCATGACACGATTAAGATTGCAGGAATTTTATTGAGTGGCCTGAAATTACAATGAAAACTACTTTAATAGTTGCTTAAAGCTGATTTTCACGCATTCCACCCAACCTCTGCTACACATTTATTGTTTTTTACCTTTTTTATTTTCAGCCCACTCCCCCATTCTCTAATTCGCATAGGCAGATGATGCCAGTGCACCCAGCCCCTCCTGGTATGTGATGTACATATCCCAGGAGGCACAGTAGCCATGCACGTCACCCTATCCACCAACAGGGGAGAGTGCAGGCCTAGGGGCCAGTCATCAGTGAGCTGCGACAGAGCCGGAGCAGCCTCCTGATAACATCAAAGATGAATATGGCGGTGTGGGATCTGGTGACGGCTGCAGAGAAGAGGATCTCAGCAGGACAACACTAAATTCTCTCTGTGGGTGAGTATCTTAAGTGTGGCCAACTCAGCATCAGGTAGGCAGGGAGAGCAATAAATAAATAAAATAGGGAGAGAATGAAGTTCCTCTTTCAAGTCTGTATTAAAAAAACAAAACAAAAAAACAAGGCATCTTCGGACAATGTTAGGACTATGTGCACATTTTGCTACACACTCACAGCTGAATTCCTGTATTGTAATCCCAGTTAAGGACCACATCTTAAAATGGACCCCGTTTCTTTAAAGCATGCATAACAGCACAGTGCTTGTGCTGTGCAATTTGGCCCCCTATATCGCCTGATAAAATCTGGCTGATACTGCCTGGTCCTGCTCTCCCCTATGTAAACTGACCACGGTTTAATATGGCTGCTGAGCCCTGACACCGTGGTCAGTTTATGTGCCTTTGTCACCCGCAGCTCACCTGTGTCCTCTCAACCCTCCTTCCTTCCTGGCCTGTCAGCTCTGTGTCAGGCCCTATCCCCCCCTGCTTCTGAAATAACAGTGATTATCAGGCAATTCCCTGTCTTTCATAATGCTACCTCAAGTGTCCTGTATATGTGCCTTATTAAAAATATTCTGTTCTGGCTCTTGGTGTCAGATCGGGAGAGAGGAGAGTCGGCCGGTCACGTGAGAGCGGAGCAGAGCTAGCAAATAAGGTATAAAACAGTATTTTTTTTTATAATGCACTTGGCATTATGGAAGACAGGGGATTGCCTGATAATCACCAAGTGGCTTTACAACCACTTCAATTTACTTTAGCCTCTTACACAGAAGAAATGGCTGATAAAAAAAACTGGCAGCGATAAATCACAAAGCAATTAAACACAATCAGAAACCCTACAATCAGATTATAAAATATTATTAAAACCATTAAACGTGGAGTGCTTTTAAATAAGGCATAGCGACCCTTATTGAGTCACAACAAGGAATTACCTGCTATGTTGTTTCAACAATAAATTCTAAGAATACATCTAAGAAATTAAAAATATACTAAACCCCCCTTTGCTTTGAGCTGTCAAGAAATCTTTTCATATAATTAGCCAAGTGTCTGTTCACTGAAGACTATAAAATAAATACCACATCAGCAAAGTAATACTAACAATGATCAGATGTTTTACAATTATATATAATTTGAATACAAAGGAGAAAAAATATTGTTATGCAGGTGTACAAAAAACTGTCAAAAAGGACCAATTGTCTTTATATACTTCCACTCCTGCCAGTGGCGGCTGGTGCTCCATCGGTCGGGCTCTGTGCCCTGAGCCCACACCCTTTTTGAGGCCAATTAGAGCCGCAGCTCTAATCATGTACTCCTTAAAAAAAAAACACAATTATTAAAACCCATGCGTCCAGCTTTCTGCGTGTAGATTAGGGGACGGACTTATTAGTGTGCGCCCCTAATGAGCGGCCACTACTGAGTACACCCAACACGTACCTTGGCCCCTTTTCCAGAAATCTTCATCGTGTTGCTCTTCTGAAAATGCCAAGACTTTCTCCCAGATGTGCCCAATTTTTCCTGTTCATGAACACCATGACCCTATTTATTCCTATAGGTAGGGCAGAACTATGTGAGAACTGGGCAGAAAACGCATGGAATAAAATGTATTATATCTTCCTAAGAATCTGAGTTGACAAAGCATATTTGGGGGGGGGGGGGGGGGGGGGGTTATATTCTCTGAGTTGTGAAAGACACAAGACTCTGGTCTGGAACTGATGTTTTTTTCAGTACTTACTGTACACTCCAACATGCATCTCAGGACAGGTATTTCTTAGTATGCTTCCCATACATGTGCCCTAAGATGGCTACCATGCCCCTTATCATCACTCCTAGCCTTAACCGCTTCCCGACCGCCTCACGCTGATATACTGCGGCAGAAGGGCACGTACAGGCAGATTAACGTACCTGTACGTTGCCTTTAAGAAAAGGCTTGCAGGCACGCGCCCGCGCCCGCCGGGAGCTCCATGACCGTGATTGCGGGTCCCGCGGACCCGATGTCCACAGGGGGGTTACCTCACGGTGAGGAAGAACAGGAAGATGCTTGTAAACAAGCATCTCCCCGTTCTGCCTAATGACACTCTCACTGATCACAGTTCCCTGTAAATCGGGAGCGGTGATCAGTGTAGTGTCACACACAGCCCCCCCCCCCCCAGTTAGAATCACTCCCTAGGACACACTTAACCCCTACAGTGCCACCTAGTGGTTAAACCCCTTCACTACAGTGACATTTTTACAGTAATCAATGCAATTTTTTAGCATTGATCACTGTATTAATGCCAATGGTCCCAAAAATGTGTCAAAATAGTCCGATGTGTCTGCCATAATGTCGCAGTCACGATATATAAAAAAAAAAAAAAAAAAAAAAAAAAAAAAAAAAAAAAAAAATCGCTGATCGCCGCCATTACTAATAAAAAAAAATATCAATAAAAATGCCATAAAACTATCCTCTATTTTGTAGACGCTACAACTTTTGCGCAAACCAAACACTTACAAAAATATGTAAAAGAATATGTACGGCCTAAACCGAGGGGGAAAAAAAAATATATATATATTTTTGGGGATATTTAATATAGCAAAAAGTAAAAAATAATGCATACATTTTTGTTTGGGAGCCACGCCGCACGACCGTGCAATTGTCAGTTTAAGCGACGCAGTGCCGAATCGCAAAAAGTGCTCTGATCCAAATGGTCCGGGGCTTAAGTGGTTAAAGTGACAGTACACGTGGAACCCTTCAGGTACAACACCTTCCATCCATCCCTAAAAAAAAAAAAAAAACAAAACACACACAAAAACGAGAACAGGCCCAAAACAGTAACTAATAACTGTCAAATAACAGTCCTCCAATCATAGGAGATTCACGGGACTTCTCCCGAGTCCAGATGCGAGACCAAGCTTTCAGGGAGGGCTACGGTAATAAAATGGCATCGGATCACTTTCATCGGCCCCGTCTAAAGTCTCGTAACTGGGCTTGCAGCTGAAACCGGTCAGGAGGGTGACAGTGTCATTGAGGGCAGGCACACAAACTCGGGACCGGAAGAAACAAGGCTAGCCAGAATGGGCACCGGCGGGGCCAAGAAGGGATCCACTAGCTCAGAGGGTGAACAGACCTCCGGACCAGGGCTGGAGGGCTCTGTTGGTGTTGAGTTCTAAAGTTCAGAGTCCCCCCAATCATCAGTCCCGGTGCATCCTGATCCGCTGGGCGTAAACCATTGAGACACTGGTGGTTCACCAAAGTGAGCAATCCAGTCTCTCCCAAAGAGAGGGGGTCCCCCCATGTGCTAGGATATATAATGGCAGTCTCTTTGTCTGACCCTTGTAGAATACCTGTACTTTCACTTAACCCAGTGGGTGGAGTATCTGCTTTGAGCATGTCTGCAGTTTGATTGGTGTTAGGCAGACAGTTGTTCGGGTCTGAAGTTGTCTCCGTTGTTTCCGAGTGATAACTGAAACTGCTGCTCCTATGTCTACACCCATCTTTAGTTTCTTTCCCTCAACGGTTACCTGTACAATCATTGTGGAGGGTGCTGAATGCATATGATGCATGTCTAATCTGTGGAGCACTTCCTCAGCCTCGGACTCAGATGATGATGTATATCTTCCCACCATATACGTCATTGGGTTTTGGAGGTTGTTTATCTCGCACCTTCTTGCTATGGCACACTCAATTAAGATGGCCTGGCTTACCACAATTATGACAGGTCTGATCCTTAAACAGGCAGAATTCGTGGTCATGGTGTGTATTCCCACACCGATAGCAAGCCGACTCCTGGTGTGGTGGGGGTCTGTATTTCCAGTTTGCGGCAGTTGGCTTGACTGCTGTTCTGAAAACTTCCAGTTTCACCTCTTCCCTTCTGCCCTGGGGGTTCAATTCCTCTGTATCTTTCACAGCCATTTCCATCACTAAAGCCATCTCAATTGACTTTCTAAGGGTTAGGTCTTTCTCTGGCAACAGTCTCTTTTGGCTAGACTCACTGTTCAGTCCCATGACAAACTTATCTCTCAGTGCAGTAGCCAAGTACTCCCCAAAAGAACACGTAGAGGCTAGTCTGCGAAGGGCGAGCACATAAGCCTTAAATTCTTCACCTGGCTGCTGCTGCCGCTGATGGAACCAAAATCTTTCTGCAATCTCTAGTGGTTTGGGCTGGAAGTGATCCTCTAACAGGTGTCAGGAGCTCTGCATCAGAAATACTGCTACTTGCCTGTCGTCTGGGATGGCATTTGCACTGTAATACTGCTCCAGTCTCTCAACCCAGGAACTCAAATTCACTTAAAGGGGTTGTAAACCCTTGTGTTTTTTTTTCACCTTTCATCCTATGCATTAAGGTGAAATTTTTTTTGGCAGTGACCGCCCCCCCAGCCCCACCCCTTTACTTACCTGAGCCCCATATTTGCCTCGGTGGAGACGTGCTGTCCCTCTCTGCACGGGGTCCTGACTCTTGATTGGCTAGATTGATAGCAGCGCAGCCATTGGCTCCCATTGCTGTCAAACAAATCCAAAAATGCGGGCGGCGGGTCCGAGTCTGGCATTCGTGTCTATGGACACCGAATGCTGGACTCAGGAGCTTGCCCGCAAGGTAACCCCCCAGGAGAGTGCTTCTCCTAGGGGCTTATCTGATGCAGGGAGGAGCCGCAAGAGCTGCCAAGGGACCCTAGAAGTTAAGGAATGGGGTCACTCTGTGCAAAACAAGTTGCACAGTGGCGGTATGACATGTTTGTTATTTAAAAAAAAAAAAAAAACGCGCCTTTACAATCACTTTACTGTCCCGATCAATTACATTTTCCTGCTGGGCTCCGTGAGTGCTTTTATCCATGCGACAATCCACATTGCCTTTGTCTCTCTCTCTCTCTCTCTCTAATAGCAACTTTGTAAATCCCATCCTCATCGCCACTGTTATATTCTCTGAGATGTGAGACACACAAGACTCTGGTCTGAAACAACTGATGTTTATTTCAGTACTCACTGTACACTCCAACATGCATCGCAGGACAGGTATAACTTAGTATGCTTCCCATACATGTGGTCCAAGATGGCTACCATGCCCCTCATCACTCCTGGGTGGAGCCAGCCTTAAAGTGACAGTACATGTGGAACCATTCAGGTATAACGGGGGGGGGGGGGGGGGTCTCTCTAAAAGGAGCCCCAGGAAGCAGAAAAACCCAACAGGGATTCCCTACTTTAAAGTGATTGTAAAAATAACAAACATGTTATACTTACCTGCTCTGTGCAGTGGTTTTGCACAGAGCAGCCCCAATCCTCCTCTTCTCGGGTCCCTTGTCAGCGCTCATGGCCCCTCCCTCCTGCCGGATGCCCCCACAGCAAGCGGCTTGCAATGGGGGCACCCAAGCAGACGCACTCCCGATCAGCAGCTGCTGGACACAGAATGTTTTTTTAACTTATTCCTCGGAATGCCTTTACAACCACTTTAAAAGTGCATGTCTGGACCAAAAAAAAAAGTTTACACTAAGTATAACCATATTTTTCTATTTGGTTTTGGATACAATAGGTATGGATTAACCCCCCCCCCCCCCTCCCTACTGTCCTACTCGTTAATTTCATCAACTAATATATTTTCATGAATGAAATTAAAACAATTTTTTTCAACTAAAATACGACTAAACAATTCAGATGACTAAAATATGAATACATTTAAAATGGCATTTTAGTCAAAAGACACCAAATCAAAAATGTACCTCATAATACTGGTTATATGACACAATGGCTAAATCTGTATGTTCAAACCCTGTACCATAAATTATAACATGTTATTAGATTTTTACTCCAGGAGTATATAATACATTTGGAAATTCTAGTGAATTAGACTAAAACGTACTGAAAATTTTAGTCGAAATAAAACGATTCAGATGAGAACTACTACTAAAAAACTGCATTTTAGTCAAAAGTATAACAAACTAAATCGAAATTTGACGTCAAAATGAACACCGATCCTACGGATAATGGTCACCATAGAAAACAAAGTGGGGGAACCTCCTTACTAGGGACCAAACCAGTAAGGACATGAAAGGGGTTCAAATGACGTGTACACACAAGCGGAATTTCCGACAGAAAAAGACAGACAGGAGCTTTTCATCGTATTATTCCCTATCATGGGTATGCCCCATCGGACTTTTTATGTTGAAAATTCTGACGGACCTAGAAAGAGAACAGGTTTTAAATTTTTCAGACGGAACCAATTCCTATCGGGAAAACCACTCGTCTGTATACTGTTCCGACGTACCGAAAACGAACATCAATGTCATCAATGGAAGCTTACATTTTTCCTTCTTGGCAAGCTTCCTTTGAATCTAGCAGTTCGTAGTCCCCCCCCACTTACGGAGCACATGCCTATACATTTAAGAAATCGTAGCTGATTTCTGTATAAAGGATAGATGTCAAAAGAGTAAAGCAACCCGCAAGATGATAAACTGACCTTTCAACACTGGCCCAGAACAATAAATGTACATCCCAGGACAATACATAGGCTCTGAAAGATAACTTGATGAGTTATTGATCATTTCATAGTCTATCAATAACATCCCAGAAATATTGTTACTCAAAATGACAGCAGGTGTCAGATGGACAAGCTTTTCCATTTACTACAGTATAATATTCCAATAATGGTTCACACTGACCAGAACAGACTTGATGAGATAGCAGACTAATGACAGTAAATACTGTGGGAATATCAAACAAACCTCAGTACAGCCTTAATGCCAAAAGGTAGAACAAGCTTTCTTATGAAGCGGTGGTAGTTTAATAATCAGAAGCGTTATGGCCTATACAAAGTTATGTAATGCATTTATGTACTTGTTTTCATGAGTTGTGGTGTTAGGGCAGCCCATTCATTTGAATGTCGGTCATAGTGCCTCAACACAAAAAAAATTAAATGTTGCGCTAATTTTACATGCATTCCACAAAGCAAAGATTATAGCACATCACAGTGCACAGATGTGATTAGTGCTGAATCACTTTTCCCCTGTTGTATTTGTGCATAATTTGGGTGCTTTTCAAAATAAATGGCAATGAACTACAACTCAGTTGGCACAATAGACTGCGCCACAGAAAAAAAATAAATAAATAAATAAAAAGTATTTTATATGGTACTTTTAAGCACCTGGCACCACAATGGGGTGGTGCGATCTGGCCTGATAGGAGACAAGGCATTGTGCTGGTTTTGCAGCACCTGCTGTAAATGGGCCCTTAACCACTTCAGATATACATATATGCACATATATACGTCGGCAGAAAAAAAAAAAAAAATCGCTGATCGCCGCCATTACTAGTAAAAAAAAAAAATATTAATAAAAATGCTATAAAACTATCCCCTATTTTGTAAACGCTATAACTTTGGCGCAAGTCGCTAATTGCGATTTTTTTTTTACCAAAAATATGTAGAAGAAGAATACGTATCGGCCTAAACTGAGGAAAAAAAATATATTTTTTATATATTTTTTGGGGATATTTATTATAGCAAAAAGTAAAAATATAGAATTTTTTTCAAAATTGTCGCTCTATTTTTGTTTATAGCGCAAAAAATAAAAACCGCATAGGCGATCAAATGCCACCAAAAGAAAGCTCTATTTGTGGGAAAAAAAAATACGCCAATTTTGTTCGGGAGCCACATCGCACAATTGTCAGTTAAAGCGATGCAGTGCCGAATCTCAAAAAGGGGCCTGGTCCTTTGGCTGCAAATTGGTCCGGGGCTTAAGTGGTTAAAGTACAACTATAGGCTCCTATATGACTATATAGTCTAACCAGGTCCCACATCTAGTTACTATGTCATGCACAAGCCTCATAAAGAACTTTCTATTACCTTCCTTGATTGAACCGAGTCCTCCTTCATTTGTGTTTCACATGCTCCCATCAACCAGATACTGCAGCCTACAGGATTGAGTACACTATATTACCAAAAGTATTGGGACAATACTTTTGGCGTCTTAGTCGGTAGGGTTCAATATTAAGTTAGCCCACCCTATGCAGATATAACAGCTTCAACTGTTCTGTTATCGGCTGAGGAAGCGCATTCCAATTGGTCAGTTTCTCTCTGGGTTTTGACAGGTGTTAATCAGGTACCTACAGCTCATGGTTCCAGAGTCCTCTCTCCTGTCATGAAATTGTCCAAAACGTCTTGGTATGCTGACGCCTTAAGAGTTACCTGCACTGGAACCCTAAAAAAACAACCCCATACTATAATTCCCCCTTAACCACCGACCCTCAGATTTGTTGTTTACGAGTGAAAAACATTTTTTTTTTGCTAGAAAATTACTTAGAACCCCAATTATACATTTTTTTTCTAACACCCTAGAAAATAAAATGGCGGTCGTTGCAATACTGTGTCACACCGTATTTGCGCAGCGGTTTTGCAAGCGCACTTTTCTTTAAAAAAAATACTTTAAAAAAATAAAACAGTAAAGTTAGCCCAGTTTTTTTTTTTATATTGTGAAAGATAATGTTACACAGAGTAAATTGAAGCCCAACATGTCAGGCTTCAAAATTGCGCCTGCTCGTGGAATGGCGACAAACTTTTACCCTTAAAAATCTCGATAGGCAACGTTTAAAAAAATTCTACATGTTGCATGTTTTGAGAGTTACAGAGGAGGTCTGGGGCTAGAATTATTGCTCTCACTCTACCAATCACGACGATACCACACGTGTGGTTTGAACACCGTTTTAGTATGTGGGCGTTACTCATGTTGCTGATAAAAGTGATCTTGCGGCGAATACGCCGCAGAGACCACTATTATCGGAAACCGGACCGCCGGCCGAAGAAGAGGATACCAGGTTTATGGCAGCTAGCTGCTGCCAAAACAAAGATATCCCTCTTCAAAGTTAAAAAATAATGAACGAGTGTGGGACTTTAAATGAGGCAGGTTCAAACACAAATGGAATAAAAAGTAGTAGTTTTAATGTACATAAGTTTCAAATTGCGCAAGGTTGCATACGTCAGACAGTCACTCAATGCATGTACAGGCATCTTAGAAATACATAGTATACATATCAATAAGGTATAAACACATAATTGCCATAACAGGGGAACAGTTTTGCAAGTTTCATAAATGTAGATCGTAATGTACATTGAAATTCATAAAAGTATAGATGGTAGTGTGAGGGGGCGTATCCTCACAAGCTCGACGCGTTTCGTCGGTTAGCCGACTCATCAGGAGCAGATAATGAATGTCTGTAAATAATAAGAGTTCTCAATCAAAAAAAGGAGAGGAGTGGCAAAAAACCCCATGATATGGAAAATATATGTAAAAAAGTATATATAGAAAAACTGAAAGATGGTAAAGTCCACAAACTTACATCCCATTGGACACTGAACCCCAAAGAAACCCGATATGCAGAAGTCGCCACGCCAAGCCTCACCGGGAGCTGAGGTATACAGTACTGCCCACAGACAACGGGCCCACACTGGAGGATCCCCAACCAAGTAACAAGTAGTAAATTGAGTATTATGCCCAAATTTGGCAAGTAAATCTGTAAGATATTAAAGGAGTCTTGTATGATGATATATCCGGCAGCACTATCAAGCTAGAAACCATAAGTGAAGGAGCATGAAGAAGAGGAGAGCGACTGAAAGTATGTGGAAGATTGAAAAGTAAATAGAGACAAGGTGTAAGAGAACCAAGTGAGAGTGATGACAAAATGGTGGAAGAACGAGAAAAAATGAACAAGTAAAAGTGAGAAAAAAACAATCTAAAAGAAGATATGCCTGTAAAGCATACCTACACCTATAAGGGCGGTGTTAAAAGAAAGTGGATGTGAATTTGCAATGTGGAAAGTGAAGGAGTAAAAGATGTGAAGCTGTGACATATAGTATTACCTTGTAGTAGCCAAAGGAGGTTATGCAAGTGCAGTGGAGCGAGCAGTGCAAGCCGGTCATCTGAACAAGTGTGGGTGGGGACCTTCAGGTCTGCCAGTCATATAGGGCCGACAATACCTACGTCACGCAGGCGTGGTGACGGGCGGGGAGTGTCTGTCCGCCTAGGGCGCCAAACCTATTCCCGCCCTTGCACCAGCTGGATGTAAGATACCGCGAGACCAGAAGACGCCGATAAGGACGTCGCTGGTGCGGTATGTGCGTGACGCCGATGCGCACGAGGCCAGCCGTCCCCATGACACCCATCAAACACAAGGGCGGCAGGGGGCGGCGTCTGGCGCGGATCGCAGCTCCCAGGAAAAGGAAGACAAAGGCAACCCCAGCACACCAGGCATGAGGAACAGGATCCAATAGGGGCAAAAGGAATGTGGAACATAAATATAAAAACATTTTGAATCATGTATAGACACAACGTGTCATAAATTCAATTGAATAATACCTAACATCCAGAGGGTGGGGATCAAGTGATCCCATCTACCCTGAGGTGGGTATATGGACATGAAAGAGGTAGCTACATGCTGTCCAATGTGTTGGAGACTCTGCCTCCATCCCGGTTTCAACATACGACAAAAGAGGGGGGGAATGTATATCTCCATATACTGGGACTTTAAATGAAGCGCACAAGGAAAGGGGGGTAGTGCGCCTCCATCCCTATATTGAATTAAAAAATAATGAACGAGTGTGGGACTTTAAATGAGGCAGGTTCAAACACAAATGGAATAAAAAGTAGTAGTTTTAATGTACATAAGTTTCAAATTGCGCAAGGTTGCATACGTCAGACAGTCACTCAATGCATGTACAGGCATCTTAGAAATACATAGTATACATATCAATAAGGTATAAACACATAATTGCCATAACAGGGGAACAGTTTTGCAAGTTTCATAAATGTAGATCGTAATGTACATTGAAATTCATAAAAGTATAGATGGTAGTGTGAGGGGGCGTATCCTCACAAGCTCGACGCGTTTCGTCGGTTAGCCGACTCATCAGGAGCAGATAATGAATGTCTGTAAATAATAAGAGTTCTCAATCAAAAAAAGGAGAGGAGTGGCAAAAAACCCCATGATATGGAAAATATATGTAAAAAAGTATATATAGAAAAACTGAAAGATGGTAAAGTCCACAAACTTACATCCCATTGGACACTGAACCCCAAAGAAACCCGATATGCAGAAGTCGCCACGCCAAGCCTCACCGGGAGCTGAGGTATACAGTACTGCCCACAGACAACGGGCCCACACTGGAGGATCCCCAACCAAGTAACAAGTAGTAAATTGAGTATTATGCCCAAATTTGGCAAGTAAATCTGTAAGATATTAAAGGAGTCTTGTATGATGATATATCCGGCAGCACTATCAAGCTAGAAACCATAAGTGAAGGAGCATGAAGAAGAGGAGAGCGACTGAAAGTATGTGGAAGATTGAAAAGTAAATAGAGACAAGGTGTAAGAGAACCAAGTGAGAGTGATGACAAAATGGTGGAAGAACGAGAAAAAATGAACAAGTAAAAGTGAGAAAAAAACAATCTAAAAGAAGATATGCCTGTAAAGCATACCTACACCTATAAGGGCGGTGTTAAAAGAAAGTGGATGTGAATTTGCAATGTGGAAAGTGAAGGAGTAAAAGATGTGAAGCTGTGACATATAGTATTACCTTGTAGTAGCCAAAGGAGGTTATGCAAGTGCAGTGGAGCGAGCAGTGCAAGCCGGTCATCTGAACAAGTGTGGGTGGGGACCTTCAGGTCTGCCAGTCATATAGGGCCGACAATACCTACGTCACGCAGGCGTGGTGACGGGCGGGGAGTGTCTGTCCGCCTAGGGCGCCAAACCTATTCCCGCCCTTGCACCAGCTGGATGTAAGATACCGCGAGACCAGAAGACGCCGATAAGGACGTCGCTGGTGCGGTATGTGCGTGACGCCGATGCGCACGAGGCCAGCCGTCCCCATGACACCCATCAAACACAAGGGCGGCAGGGGGCGGCGTCTGGCGCGGATCGCAGCTCCCAGGAAAAGGAAGACAAAGGCAACCCCAGCACACCAGGCATGAGGAACAGGATCCAATAGGGGCAAAAGGAATGTGTCCCAGTATATGGAGATATACATTCCCCCCCTCTTTTGTCGTATGTTGAAACCGGGATGGAGGCAGAGTCTCCAACACATTGGACAGCATGTAGCTACCTCTTTCATGTCCATATACCCACCTCAGGGTAGATGGGATCACTTGATCCCCACCCTCTGGATGTTAGGTATTATTCAATTGAATTTATGACACGTTGTGTCTATACATGATTCAAAATGTTTTTATATTTATGTTCCACATTCCTTTTGCCCCTATTGGATCCTGTTCCTCATGCCTGGTGTGCTGGGGTTGCCTTTGTCTTCCTTTTCCTGGGAGCTGCGATCCGCGCCAGACGCCGCCCCCTGCCGCCCTTGTGTTTGATGGGTGTCATGGGGACGGCTGGCCTCGTGCGCATCGGCGTCACGCACATACCGCACCAGCGACGTCCTTATCGGCGTCTTCTGGTCTCGCGGTATCTTACATCCAGCTGGTGCAAGGGCGGGAATAGGTTTGGCGCCCTAGGCGGACAGACACTCCCCGCCCGTCACCACGCCTGCGTGACGTAGGTATTGTCGGCCCTATATGACTGGCAGACCTGAAGGTCCCCACCCACACTTGTTCAGATGACCGGCTTGCACTGCTCGCTCCACTGCACTTGCATAACCTCCTTTGGCTACTACAAGGTAATACTATATGTCACAGCTTCACATCTTTTACTCCTTCACTTTCCACATTGCAAATTCACATCCACTTTCTTTTAACACCGCCCTTATAGGTGTAGGTATGCTTTACAGGCATATCTTCTTTTAGATTGTTTTTTTCTCACTTTTACTTGTTCATTTTTTCTCGTTCTTCCACCATTTTGTCATCACTCTCACTTGGTTCTCTTACACCTTGTCTCTATTTACTTTTCAATCTTCCACATACTTTCAGTCGCTCTCCTCTTCTTCATGCTCCTTCACTTATGGTTTCTAGCTTGATAGTGCTGCCGGATATATCATCATACAAGACTCCTTTAATATCTTACAGATTTACTTGCCAAATTTGGGCATAATACTCAATTTACTACTTGTTACTTGGTTGGGGATCCTCCAGTGTGGGCCCGTTGTCTGTGGGCAGTACTGTATACCTCAGCTCCCGGTGAGGCTTGGCGTGGCGACTTCTGCATATCGGGTTTCTTTGGGGTTCAGTGTCCAATGGGATGTAAGTTTGTGGACTTTACCATCTTTCAGTTTTTCTATATATACTTTTTTACATATATTTTCCATATCATGGGGTTTTTTGCCACTCCTCTCCTTTTTTTGATTGAGAACTCTTATTATTTACAGACATTCATTATCTGCTCCTGATGAGTCGGCTAACCGACGAAACGAGTCGAGCTTGTGAGGATACGCCCCCTCACACTACCATCTATACTTTTATGAATTTCAATGTACATTACGATCTACATTTATGAAACTTGCAAAACTGTTCCCCTGTTATGGCAATTATGTGTTTATACCTTATTGATATGTATACTATGTATTTCTAAGATGCCTGTACATGCATTGAGTGACTGTCTGACGTATGCAACCTTGCGCAATTTGAAACTTATGTACATTAAAACTACTACTTTTTATTCCATTTGTGTTTGAACCTGCCTCATTTAAAGTCCCACACTCGTTCATTATTTTTTAATTCAATATAGGGATGGAGGCGCACTACCCCCCTTTCCTTGTGCGCTTCATTTAAAGTCCCAGTATATGGAGATATACATTCCCCCCCTCTTTTGTCCTCTTCAAAGTTAGGACATATATCGGCGTGCGACGGTCCGGAAGTGGTTAACCAAATGATTTGGATCAGTGCACAAAGCAAGGTCCATAAAAGACATGGCTGAGCAAGTTTGGGGTGGAGGAATTTGACAGAGTCCTGACCTTACCCAATAGAACACCTCTGGGATGAATTAGAGCAGAGACTGCAAGCCAGGCATGTTATTTCACATCAGTGCCTAAACCTCACAATATAAACAGGAGTAATTTCCTGAAATTTGTAAAAAAAAAAAAAAAAAAAAAAAAATCCCATTCGCAAAGTGCATCAAAAAAGGGTACTGCCTTGAAGGAGGCCACCATTAGACCCAGAACTCTCATGGCAAATCTCACAGTGGGATTTATTTTTGATCCCAGTTGTCGAACATGAACTCTTAAAGAACCTTCTTTTCTGGAAGAAAGACCTTTGCCTGTCGGACGGTGTCTCCTCGGTTGGTCCTCCGTCTGGGGACTGGTAGAGTTATCCTTGTACTAAATTAAACTGTATACTCACTAATGACCGCTCACATACTCTAGGCCAGGGGTCTCCAAACCCGGCCCGCGGGCCACATCCGGCCCACATGCTTGGATGTTTTATCCTTCAGAGACTGCCTGCTTCAATTCCCCGTGCGCTTTAGGTAGTGGGACAGAGCAGAAGGCAGGCGGGGCGATGTATGTGTGCCGCTGTCGGAGCGAATCCAATGAGGCAGAGGTAGGCGGAGCAGTTAGGCAGAGTCCAATACTCGCAGGGAGGAGGCGGGGCCTGTCAGGCAATATGGATGTGGGCTGGCTGTGCGTGCTGGAGTCAGGCTGGGGGAGTGGCGGCAGAGGACGAGGTTGGGCTGGGGGAGTGGCGGCAGAAGACGAGGTTGGGCTGGGGGAGTGGCGGCAGCGGACGGGGTTGGGCTGGGGGAGTGGCGGCAGAGGACGAGGTTGGAGTGGAGAAGGCTCCCGCTCTGTGCAGCTGCCACCGCCAGATTTGTATGGAAGTACTGTGCCTGCTCCAGTGTGACAGCCAACCCACCCTGGTGTGCAGCAGATTCCTCCACTGACATCATCTGGAGGAGCCACAGGACTAGGAGGAACTGTCTGCAGGACTGCAAAACCCAAAGGTGTGTGATGGTGGAGGGGTGTGTTAGGGGAGAGGTATGAGGAGGGGGGTGATCAGAGTGGAGAGATATGGGGGTGTGATCAGATTGGGGGGTTATATGGGGGTGTAATCACAGTGGGGGACACAGAAGTGTTGAAAGGCTCCGACGGGGACGCAGAAGTGCGGAAAGGCTCCGACGGGGACGCAGAAGTGCGGAAAGGCTCCGACGGGGACGCAGAAGTGCGGAAAGGCTCCGACGGGGACGCAGAAGTGCGGAAAGGCTCCGACGGGGACGCAGAAGTGCGGAAAGGCTCCGACGGGGACGCAGAAGTGCGGAAAGGCTCTGACGGGGACGCAGAAGTGCGGAAAGGCTCTGACGGGGACGCAGACATGTGGAAAGGCTCTGACGGGGACGCAGACATGTGGAAAGGCTCTGACGGGGACGCAGACATGTGGAAAGGCTCTGACGGGGACATAGAAGTGCGGAAAGGCTCCGACGGGGACACAGAAGTGCGGAAAGGCTCTGACAGGGACACAGAAGTGCTGAAAGGCTCTGACGGGGACACAGAAGTGCGGAAAGGCTCTGACAAGGACACAGAAGTGTTGAAAGGCACTGACGGGGACACAGACATGTGGAAAGGCTCTGAAGAGATTATTTACATTTTTATTCATTTAATTATAAATACATTTTTTAGGCCTGCGAATATTTATAAAATCTACAATGTGGCCCTCTGGCTAAAAAGTTTGGAGACCCCTGCTCTAGGCCATCACTGTGAACAGGAGCAGCTGGGGGATGGGATGGGGGTGTTTGAGGTTATAAGAGCGTCTCAGATTTTCTGGCAGCAGAAGCTTTAAAAGACGAAACACCTTCAATAAGTACAGCGAGATGATTGTTTAAGGCAGACACAGCCGGGTCAAACACCGGTATAGCCCACTTTTTTTGCAAACTTTTTCCACTGAATGAAGTTCTGAAAAGATTTTCACTCTCCCAAAAGTCTTTGCTGGAGTGACTCAGTTGTCGTAGACTGCACATTCTATCTGTTCATGAACAGGGAATGTTTTGCAGCTTATTGTAGGTTTATGTGCCAAGACAGAGGAGCGTCAACTTGCACAATGCCAAGGCATTGTGCTTTTCAAGGTTAGCAGGCAGGTTGCGTGAAGTTTCTTCTTCCTTCTTGTGGTGGAAAGAAATCATCTTCAGCTTTCTCCAACTCTGTCTCTATGTCCTCTCTTAATTTAGCACCCACTAGGACCAGCATATTAGGGCCTCACTCTGGTTGAGATACCAGGAATAGGAGAAAAGGCACAGTATTTCTGAGCTCTGGACAAAGATGGTTGCATTAAGGCTGTAATCAAAGGAATTGATATAGATGCAGAAAATTCTGTTGTTACTGTGGGTAGGCCACTTACTGCGTTCCTGAAATACAGCTAGAATCGGATGTGGAGACTGGTGTTTCAACTAAGTCCTGCTCCAGATCAAGGGACGCATTGTCACTCTGAGTTTGAGTGTAGTGCAGGCTTTCGGCAGAGAAATCTTTCACTTTGTTTAAAATGAATTCCCTTCTGCCTGGTCTGTCATAGCTACTAGTGAGGATATTCCCTTGTGGGGTACTCAGATAGTGTCTGGTAGGAGTACATGGTAACCCAGGTGTACATTGTCCTGCAACAAATTCACGTGGCGAAAGGGCAAAAGGAAGTACCTTATAAGGGCTTCGACGAAAGCAGCATTAAAGCATGTGACCAGTGATGTGATTTAACACCTGGTCATCCACATGAGACAGCTCCGTGTGGTTGAATTTAGCATCAAGTTTGAAAAGTTTACACTATGAAATGAATACATTCCAAACTTAGTAAGGTTTTACACAGTAACTGTCAAGAATACAGATTGACCTAGTCTCACCTGTCCACAGCTATAAAGTAAAGGCTTTGCCAGTCACGGGGGGCATACCACTGACGGACTGGGTTCCATAGCAATGGATCATAGCCCTGGGCCTGTATATCACCCTGCAGCTAACTCAATGCTTTGCACCAAGTGCAAAAATTAGCACCCTGGGAAAGAACCTATGCCTGAAGAAACATTACAGTCTAACCCCACAGTTTGGGGGTCCAGGTACGGCTCCCAAGGTTGCACTGCTTCTGTGTACACAGTAGAAGACAGTGAGGGCTGATTTAAGAATCTGAAGATGAAATAAAAAAAAAAAAAAAAAAAATGAACTAGTGAAGCAGATTCTCCAGGAGGAAAATATGGTCCATCACCTACAGACACAAGCAAAAAAAAAAAATTTACAGAGTGGGAAAGGTTATAAAAGGAAGAGCAGCCAGTCTCCAATATTAATCTTTTATTTTGCACAAAACAATTTGTACTTCTGTATGTCGCTTGTTACTATGCAGGGCTTTTTTTTTTTAACAGAAAAAATGTTTATTGAAATTATACAAACAGTTACATGTTAGGTATCACATGCATTATAATAATAAAGTACCGTATTTATCGGCGTATAACACGCACTTTTCCCCCCTTAAAATCGCGGGAAAGTCGTGGGTGCGTGTTATACGCCGATACCCAAAAAAAAAAAGTGACAAAAATCGGTTGCGGCGCCGAAAAATGGCGACCGCGGCCGAAAAAGGCCGAACCGCGGCCGAAAAAGGCCGGAAAAAGCCGAAGCCGGCTGTTCAGCTCCGCTCGTAGTGCCGCCTCCCTGCGCACGCTCCCGAAACAGCAGGGAGGCGGGACTCCGAGCGGAGCTGAACAGTCGGCTCGGTCTTTTTCGGCCGCACTTCGGCCTTTTTCGGCCGCGGTTCGGTCTTTCGGCCGCGCATGCGCGGTTTGTCACGCGGCGGGAAATTTAAACGCGGGCAAACTGCAAATTTTTCCCTAAACTTCTCTCCTAAAACTTTTTTTCCTTAAAATTCCTTCCTAAACTTCGGGTGCGTGTTATACGCCGATAAATAAGGTAAGTCTCTCTCACATGAGGGTTCTCCTTTCTTTAAAACAGGGGAAAAAACAAAACACACTAAGCATACAGTAAGCTGGAGTATTGCATTTAGACGTGTATGCATAGACATTCGTGACATATAGAAACAGGGTAACTAAGTAGATGAGTACAGGTGTTTGAAGCAGCAGTTTAACAGACTATAAGATCAGAACCATTCATAGGACCCAATCAATTCTACATAAGTATTGAAAGCCTTGGGTACCCTCCAGTGGGGGGGGGGGGGATTAGGAAAATGGAACAGAACAGAGGAAACCAGGGTACACAATGTGTGAATGGGGGAGGAGACAGTAGGGCAACCACTGGCAATGCCGTTGTTAATGGGGGGGGGGGGGGGCCCGAGCATTCCCCAGAAAAGGCCCTATAAGGGGGCCCCGGGAAGAAGATGGTAGCCCCACCACCTGTTCACACAGTAAGGTGCCTGGCTTCCGCCCAGGATGCCCAAATTTTTTGGAATTTTGCGGGGCACTCTCTACCCATATAAGTCAGCTTGTATAGGGGCAGGGCCTTGTTCACTAGTTCTTTCCAAACAGAGGTTCTAGGCGAGTCCGCCGTCTTCCAATGGAGGAGGATCGTTTTCCTAGCATAATACGCAGTGTAGAAGATAAACAGTTTTTTATGTGTGGAGGTGGGCAAATTATCCGTAATACCTAGCACTAGGATCAGGGGGTCAAGTCCAACAGCCACCCCACTAATCTGAGATATGTCAGCAGCCACTGCTCGTCAAAATTCTTGTACTCTTGGGCAGCTCCATACCATATGTATGTAGTTACCTATTTCCCCACTACACTTCGGGCATTTGTCTTCAGAGGTATGGAATATGCGTGCTAGTCTTTGAGGTGTATAATGCACCCTATGTAGAAATTTCAGCTGGACGAATTTATCTCGAGCAGAAATCATAAGAGGAATGAACTGCTGCAGGTTCTCAGACCAGTCCTCCTCCATCAATGTCGGAAGATCTCGTTGCCAAGCCGATAAGGCTCTGCTGGCCCCATTATCAGCCCCACATGTGAGACGGAGGTAGATGGAAGAGAGTGTCCTATCCATAATGCGTGACGTCAGCAGCCTTTCAACCTGGTGAGGTTCAACGGTAATGGGGTTCGGGAACTGCGCTCTAAGAGCATGTCTTAATTGTAGAAACCTGAAATACATCCAGGGGGGAAGCTCAAATTTAGTCTTGAGTCTGTCAAACGAGAGCAGCCTTCCCTCGGGCATAACATCTCTAAGTGTTCTTATGCCATACCTGGCCCATACCAGTGGGTCAGGCACAGTGTGTAGGTGGGGCATACCCGGGTTGCCCCAGAGGGGTATATGCGGGGAATATGTGGCAGGTTTGCTCAGGTAACCAGAGACTTGTCTCCAGACCCTCACCGTGGTTCTCATAGGTGTGGTAATATTGGTGGTGGATTTAGGTCCTCGATACACTAAATTACTCAACTCCGAATACGAGCCCACAACGGCTGCTTCAAGGTTGACCGATGGGTTGGATTGATCCTGTGTGAACCACCACCTCACTGTCACTACGACCAGCGCCCAGTAATATTTGCGAAAGTTAGGAAGGGCAAGTCCATCCTCAGAAAGCGCCATCTGAAGTATGGCCTTGCCCACTCTTGGCACCGCCCCCTGCCATATAAAAGGAACCTATAATTTGGTCTAGTTTCTGAAAAAAACGGTTGGGGATATGAACTGGGGTATTCCTAAACACATATAGGAACTTAGGGAGGAACGACATTTTGATTAAATTCACCCGTCCCACAGGTGTCAGTGGCAGGCTTTTCCAGACCGAGCATTTCTGTATTAGCTTGTTCATAACAGGTTGGACATTGAGATCGAAATAGTTTGGCAAGTTCCTATGGATTTGGATACCTAAATATTTAAAACTCTCTACCCATTGTAGAGGAGCCGGGAGTCCCACCGGGAGAGTGTTCTGATTGATTGGAAATATGACCGATTTATCCCAATTTATCCTGACCCCAGAATATTTCCCAAACGAGTCAATCACTTCCAGGGCCGCCCTCAGCGAGGTTTGGGAATCCTTAAGATAAAGGAGGGTGTCGTCCGCATACATGGACACTTTTTCGACAATGGGGTAGACTGATATGCCGGCAACTGCCGACGATGACCTGAGGAGAATAGCCAGAGGCTCAATAGCAAGTGCGAAAAGGGCCGGGGAGAGGGGACACCCGTCTGGTGCCTCAGTGAAGTGGGAGTGGTGCAGAGAGGCGGCCATTCGTGCGGACCCTTGCCGATGGATTTGAGTATAGCATTTTCAGCCAAGAAATATCGGGCCCAGCCCAAACATCTGTAGCACATTCCACAGGTACTCCCACTCCAGTCAAATGCCTTTTCAGCATCCAGGGAGGCAATCACCTCCCCCCCCCAGCCACCCTGTCCATTACTGTAAGCAATCTCCTCAGATTTATGTCCGTGCCCTTATCTGGCATAAACCCGGTCTGATCCCCATGTATCAAAGAAAGTATGACCGCATTGAGACGATTGGCTAGTACTTTGGTCAAGATCTTGGCATCTACATTCAGTAGTGATATTGGTCTATATGACGAGCACAACTCAGGATCTTTCCCCGGTTTGGGAAGGACTACAATTACGGCCCTCATCATAGAGGGCGGAAGAGCACCATTTCCAAGGGACGTCAGGAGGGTCCCCCTCAATCCATTTGCTATAGAAATCGCATGCGTCTTGAAAAACTCAGCCGGGAGGCCATCGTCTCCCGGGGTCTTTCCAGCTTGCATGGTGGAGATTGCTATGTGTATTTCTTTCAAAGTAATGGGAGCATCTAGATGTGATTGGGCCTCAGCTGTCAGGGTAGGGAAACTAATATTGTTTAAGAATGCCTGTAGTTCAGCAGGTGTATGGTCTACCCTAGAGGAGTACAAGTTCCTGTAGTAGATGGCAAATTGTGCATTAATTTCCTCTGAGTCGGACACCAACCTCCCAGACTCCTCTCTAATGTTCGCTATATGGGTAGTGTTGACCGGTTCTCTAGAGAGCCAGGCGAGCATCCTGCCCGATCTTTCACCCTGCTCAAATATCCTTTGTGATTCAAATAGTATTTGTTTTTTAGCAGCGGACATTCTAAGTAATTGAACCTCTGTCCACGCCACTAGCAGGTCTTTCCTCTGAGCTTCCCTCCTACCCTCAGCATATTACTATGCAGGGCTTTCACCGGACAATACGCAACTCTTGTGACAGTTACCACACTGCTATAATAGTTTAAAAAAGTGTATGTAAATCCTGTTTACTTGATCTGTCAAATATACCATTAGTTGAGTTTTGTTAATCGTGTTCAATAGGTTAAAAAAAAATAAAAATACCTGTTGATCATGTCAGAAATTCAAATTCTTATTATGGACTACTGATCAATTAGTGTCTATGCTGTGTAAAATAGGATAGGGGAACGGTTTAAGTCGTTTAGTAAAAGACAACTGGTCAGTGCGAACATCACTGGGTCTACAAAAATTCTGCATGTTGGCAGCCCACAGAATTCAGGAGCGGAGTGCATTTCTGGTAGATCAACAAGTATTTTTTTGTACTTGCAGTCTTTAAAATGAGTAAGAAAGACAACTCTAATGGAGTTTTTTTTTTTTTTTTTTTTTTTTTTTTTATCAAAGCTTACAGATAGAGACTAGTCCATGCCCTCATCACTGCTATAACAGTCAAATGATAATTAACACACAGGCTGCCCACAAAAAAAAAAAAAAAAAAAAGCAGATTACTGACATTCTCCATCTGATAATTTACAGTATCTCCCACTCTGGCTCTGTAATATAACTCTACAGCCAAGGTCCTTGCTATCTCTATTTTTAACCTTGATAAACCCTACCAGATTTCTGTGCAAGGCAACTTCCTAGAAATGGCTTTTGCAGCAAGCAGCTACTAGATACAGGATCCATCATGTGCACAATAACTGGTCACATTACAGGTAACGCAGTGGAATTCTAGAGAGGTGATCGGGGGAGCGAACAAAAGAGTCATTTAAAGGTCACCAGACATTCACATCTGATGAAAGCTTGACACATACAACGTGAACTTCAATTTCAGCAATGGATAACAGTGGAAACATTTTAAGTGGTATTATACCCAAAACAAAAAATGTAACATATTGCCGTTTACCGATCTTTAGATATGGTGACTGCATTTGTTTTCTTCTTTTAGACTTTCTCCCCTCACATATCACCTAGTGATCCAGCCAGCAACATACCTCCTGTATATTAAGGTGCCCCAACTATGGATGAAGGAGCAACAGAGAAACCTTTGGACAGCAGCATTGGCATTCTGGGGTGAGGGGAGTGTTAGATGTACTAGCAGATTTACATACACTAACAAATTGGAGCCAAACTGCAGTGAACACTTTTAATTGATTTAAATCACTAGTAAAAAGGCTTGATTTAAATAAACGCGATTTAAATCATAATTTTCAAAGAGCAACTGTCATCTCTGTCCCACAGCAGCTCCTCCTCCGACCCGCTGTTGACTCACCAATAGTCCCATTTACTTTAATGACAGGTGCTCCTTAAATGAAAGGACTTATTCTTGCTGGTAGTTAGGCCCCTTTCAAACTGGGGCGGGAGCCGCGGCGACGGTAAAGCAGCGCTATATTTAGCGCTGCTTTACCGTCGTTTTAGTTGTGTGATTCGGCCGCTCGCGGTGCGGTTTTACCCCCGCGGGCGGCCGAAAAAAGGGTTAAAATCCCCCGCAAAGCGCCACCGTAGCGGCGCTTTGCAGCGGTATTACCGCGGTGTCCCATTGATTTCAATGGGTAGGAGCGGTGAATACACCGCTCCTATACCGCTCCAAAGATGCTGCTAGCAGGACATTTTTTACCGTCCTGCTAGCGCACCGCTCCAGTGTGAAAGCCCACCGGCTTTCACATTGGAGTGAATAGGGCCGGATTTTTCAGGCGGTGTACAGGCGCTATTTTTATCGCTGTACCGCCTGAAAACCGCCCCAGTGTGAAAGGGGCCTTAGAATCTTTAATATTTGCAAACAAAATAAAGGTTCAGGTTAGAAAAACAGTGATATTAGAACCGATTCAATCATACAGTTTGTTGTGTACATAGATTTGCAAAACAATGGGATACAGGAATAATTCCTGAACTTACAACACGCACCCCAAGTTTAGGAGGGAATTTTAAGGGGGAAAAAAAAAAACAACAACCACTTACATTTAAATGCCCATCAATGCAGCCTTATCAGTGCCATTTGCAGCCTTGTCATTGCAGGCTTGTGTCAGTGTCGTTGCAGGCTTGCAATGCAGCCTTGCCGTTTAAAAATGTCGCTGCGGAGATACAGAGCAGATGTCTTGTGTATCTCGGCGGCGTTCTGTAGCTCTCGGCAGCTTTCCGAAAGCCACGAGAAGCTCACAATCGGCGGGGGATCAGCGAATAACATGCACCCACGATTTTCCCCTGATTTTGAGGGGGGAAAAAATTGTGTGTTTTTATTTTTATATATATATATATATATATATATATATATAAAATATTATATGTATATATATATATATATATATATATATATATATATATATATAGCAGGTACCCTAGAGAATAAAATGGTGGGTGCTGCATTTTCTTTTTCTATGATGCTCAGTATGAAATAGGAAAGCAGGGGGGACTAGAAAGATTACCAGGTATTTCATACAAAGTGCAAAGGGCAATTTTGGACCTAATACCAGGATTTACATCATCTATTTCCACAAACCCTGACATTGGGACACTCACTAGCCAGCTTTCCACTGTGCGCTATTTCCCCTCTAAGATGGCTGCTGTATGGATCCTTTTTAAAAAGGACAAAATAAAAAAAGTTTTGTTTTCCTTCTCAAGACTTGCGTTGCATTGATGTGCACTGGGTTAAAATACATACATGTAGCATTTTAAAGCAACTAACTGCACATGACACCAACGTGTGAAAAGGACACATAAAAAAGATGTTTTCTATGTGTCCTTGCAGTGACCGACATTCTACCAGTGTGATAAACTGCAGGTCATTGCAGTATGTGTAAGTAGGGCATTAAGGACGATAAATACTGTTTTTGGACATGCAGTTATTCCCTGCTTCTCATAAAACACTAACCAATAAAACTTTAATAAAGCATCTCCATATTTGACATGTGAAAACAAGAAACTATGTGATGTGAAACTATGTGCTTTCATACAAAACAGTTTAGAGTTCTTTTCTGGCAAGTTGATGCAAATTACCAAAAAGTAAACTATATTGCAACTTAAAAGTGAAGTATGGGTTTTATTATATTTTTTTTCTACTTGGGTGGATGTAGCATGGGTCTGATGTTTACTTCTCCTTTTACAAGTTTTAAAGGGTAACTACGGTACTTTCATTGAAAAAAAAACTAAATTTTAAATAAAAAAATAATAATCTAGCATATATAATTGCAATACAAGCTATATTGTAGTTTACAATCAGGGTCTGCAGAGTTCCCCCTTGTGCTGGGTTAGATTAACCTGATCTTCATATAAAAAAAGAGAAATGTTTTTTTGCCTTTTGTTATACCTAAAGCACATTGCTAATTTCACTAGCTACATGTTAGTAGCTTAAATACTGATATTTGCACAGAAACCGGTCATTTTAACTAATTTTTCAAGTGTCAGTAAAAAAGAGAGGTTGTGACCCACAAGTATGACCAAAAAGACTTCAGCATTAGAAAGGAGGGTGGAAATAACACCAACTTGGGCTGGGAAAAAAACACACAAGCTGCAAATGCTGACCCCTTATTGCCTGATTAATCCAATGGCTTTAATACCTTCTGAGTCACTAACCAGGAAACAAATAAGCAATTAAGAGGTTTGGACTTCACTTGATACATACGTGTTTTAGATGATTGACTCAGGGTACTGATGCTAGAGACATTAGGCCAGTTAGCATTTTTAGATGTAGACCAACAAAGATATCATACATATTTATTTTATTACAGAGTTCATTTAAAGTATAAGTATAGTTTGTGTCTCACATGCTGCCCCTCTCAGACACTGCAGCTCATAGAGGGAGGGTTTCAGCAACCCAAATAGTGTTAGTTCCACAGGTGTTTTATACATTAACAGCTCCACCATATGTGTAACATAGTGCCCAATGAGGCGTTACAGCAGCAACAGGTAGAAATTGCTGGGAAAAAAAAAATGTACGCTAGGCATAACTTTTATACCAGTAGTTTAATAGGAGTATTGGCATATGCGTTCGCATTATTATCTGGGGTAAACTGGATCCCCCAATTCCACTTCCCACACAGCAGTAGAAGTAGTATGGGTAAGTAGTGTATTTTGAGTTGAGTAGTAGATCATATAATAGCGAGATGGCATGAGTGGGTCCAAATAAACAGTCTCTTAAAACTATGGGCATACTTATCAACCAGCTTTGATACTTCTAAATCATGTCAAATGCTGGGCCTCTCCTTCCCACACACTATCAGGAAATGCTGCAGCTGGCCAGTTAAGAGTTCCTGATGTTTCAAGGGAACCCACAGATGTTTTCCACAGTAATGAAGATATGTGGAGGCCTACATTGAAGGCATGTGCTTAACTTATTTTTTTCTGTTACAAGTGCATTTTAAAGTTACGCTAAAGCCACAAATCCAAAAAAAAAAATTGGGACACTGGAAATCTACATAAAAATAGAATGCAATGAACTCATATTCTATTCACAATAGAAAATACATCAAATGTTTAAACTGAGAACAATTACCATTTAAAAAAAAAAATGAGGCACACTTTGAAACTGATGGCAGAAACAAGTCTCAAAAAAGTTGGGACAGGGCAACAAAAAGCTAGCCAAGTGAGTGGTTCTAAGAAGGAAGAACACTTTGAAACTAATTAGGTTAATTGCCAGGTCAGTGACATGCCTAGGTATAAAAAGAGCATCAGAGTGTCCCATCAGTAAAGAGGTGCAGAGGTTCACCAATCTGTGAAAAGCTGTGTCTAAAAATTGTTGAAAATTCCAGAATAACGTGCAACATAAAATTACAAAGACCTAATATATCATCACCTAGAGTACATATAATCAGAAGATTCTGAGAACCTGGAGCCACCTCTTTGCGCAAGGGACAAGACCAAAATGCTATATAGAATGCCCATGATATGTGAGCCCTCAGATTATTATTATTATACAGGATTTATATAGCGCAGCGCTTAACAAAATAAAGGCAGACATTACAATTACATTACAATTTGATACAAGAGGAATCAGAGGGCCTGCTCATTAGAGCTTACAATCTAAAAATAAGATGGCACTGCATTAAAAACAGGCATGATTCTGTGATGGACATCACTACATGGGCTCACAAATACATATTCATATCTCAACATGATCCAAAAATGCCAATGTCTTCTCTGGGCTAGAGCACATAAAAAAAAAATGGTCTATTGCAAAGTGGAAAACTGTTCTGTGACCAGACCAATCAAAATCTGACATTCATGTTTGTAACCAAGGGCGCCACTTCCTCTGGACTAAAGAGGAGAAGGACCTCCCGACTTATCAGCACTCAAAAGCCTGCATATACCTGATGGTATAGGGGTGCATTATTTCATATGAAATGGGCAGCTTGCACATCTGGAACAGCACCAATGCTTAAAGATATATCCAAGGTTTTAGATCAGCATATGCTCAGGCAAGAATGGGACAAGATTCCTTTCCCAAACTCTAAGGCCCGCTTCACACTGCTGCGGTGCGGGAACGCTGCGAATCTACTGCAGGTTCCCGCACCGCATGTCTCCCGCCGGCAGTTCACACTGCCCTATGCGAGCTGCTGGGAGTGTCAATGAAATGTTAATGACACCCCCATAGCAGCTTGCATATCGCAGTGCGATCTGCAAACTCGGACAGGAATCGGATCGCATGGTGAGAACACCATGCGATCCGATTCTGCTGCGGACCGAAAAAAAGGGTCCTGTCCGATTTTGGGCCGAATGCGATGCGAAATCAGCCATACTATCTGTATGGCTAAATTTGCATCGCACAGAGATCGCATATGATTTGAACTGCAGTGCGGTGCGAATCATATGCGATCTCCTGCACCGCAGCAGTGTGAAGCGGGCCTAACTGGTCTCCTCAGTTTCCAGACATTTACAGAGTGTTAAAATAAGAGGGGATGCTACACCGTGGTAAACATGGCCCTGTCCCAACTTTCTCCAGACGTGTTGCAGCCATCCATTTTGAAATTACCTTTTTTTTTTTTTTTCTTAAATGGTAAATTTTCTCAGTTTAAACATTTGATATGTTTTCTATTGTAACTAAAAGGGGTTTGTGATATTTACAAATCATTGCATTGTTTTTATGCAGATTTTACACAGCATCTCAGCTTTTTTTGGAATTTGGGTTGTACTAAAACTAAAAGATAAAGATGTAAACAGGCACCTCCAGAAGTCAATCATTAACATTTTTTTTTCTAATCCATTGTGCCAGAAGCCACTAAAATCCTAGTGCCCACAGTATAAAAATTTGGAGTTTACCAAGTTGATTCATAAATACTTTCTGGCATCCCATAGTAAAAAGTAACCCAAGACGTGCCCTGTAGAAGACTGTGGAACTAGATGAATGCGTTTGCCAGTGTCCAGGTTGCCTAAAGCAGGAAGTTCAATAGTGTTGAAGATTTAGGGGCTCCTAGGGCACTGCGTAGAAGAGGACTGTAAAATAATTACCAAGTAGCACCTGAAGGTGTCCGCTTTACATTTGCAAGGCTTTTTGTTATACTTAAAAAGTGATACTAAAGTCTCAGCTTTGTTTCCTGTTACACTTACCTCTGTGTAATGGTTTTGAACAATACAGCTCCGATCCTTCCCTTCTCGGGTCCCTCTTCGGTGCTCTTGGCCCCTGCCTCCAGTCAAATGCCCCCTCAGCAAACAGCATGCTATGGGGGCACTTTAGCCAATCCGCCGCTCTGTGTGTGTATTCAGACAGGGGGCTGATGCACATAAAAAAAAAAAAAAATCGATCGTAACCGATTCCCGACCGCCTCACGCAGATATACTGCGGCAGAATGGCACGGGCAGGCAAAATCATGTACCTGTACGTGGCCCTTTAGATGCCGGCCCGTGGATCGCGCGCACCGCCAGCGGCACGCTCGCGACCCGGTCGCTCCATGACCCAGGGTTGCGGGACCAGCGGACCCGATCGCGGGACACCAGCGGCATTGTGCTGGTTTTGCAGCACCTGCTGTAAATGGGCCCTTAACCACTTCAGGACCGCCTCCTGCACATATACATTGGCAGAATGGCACGGCTGGGCAAAACCACGTACCTGTACGTGGCCCTTTAATTGCCTAGCCGGCGGCGCGCTCGCGACCCGGTCGGGAGCTCCGTGACCACGGCCGCGAGACCAGACTTCTGCCCGTTCTTCAGCTCTGTGACCCGATCGCGGGACATCAGCTGCGATCGGGTCACAGAGCTGAAGAACGGGGAGAGGTCTGTGTAAACAAACCTCTCCCCGCGCTTCCTACTCTGCCTGTCATTGATCGCTGTTCCCGGTCATCGGGAAAGCCGATCAATGACGTCAGACGTCAGCCCTCCCCCTAATGTAAAAAAACACACACATACGTCACAGCCCATAACCCCTCCCCTCCTCCTAGTGGTTAACTCTTTCACTACCACTGTCATTTATACAGGAATCAATGCATTTAAATAGCATTGATTGCTGTATAAATGACAATGGTCCCAAAAATGTGTCAAAAAGTGTCCGATGTGTCCGCCATAATGTCGCAGTCACAATAAAAATTGCTGATCGCCGCCATTACTAGTAAAAAAAAAAAAATATAATTAATAAAAATGCTATAAAACTATCTTTTATTTTGTAAACGCTATAACTTTTGCGCAAACCAATCAATAATCGCTAATTGCGATTTTTTTTAGCAAAAATATGTAGAAGTATACGTATCGGCCTAAACTGAGGAAAAAAAATGTTTTTTTATATATTTTTTGGGGATATTTATTATAGCAAAAAGCAAAAAATATTGCATTGTTTTCAAAATTGTCGCTCTATTTTTGTTTATAGCGCAAAAAATAAAAACCGCAGGGGCGATCAAATACCACCAAAAGAAAGCTCTATTTGTGGGAAAAAAAGGACGCCCATTTTGTTTGGGAGCCACGTCGCACGACCGCGCAATTGTCAGTTAAAGAGGCGCAGTGCCGAATCGCAAAAAAAGGCGCCTGGTCCTTTGGCTGCCAATTGGTCCGGGGCTGAAGTGGTTAATGCATTAAGATAAAAAAAAAAAAAATTCTGATTTTACAACCACTTTAACTCCAATGCTAGGTTCATATTTGTGCAGGTATGCGTGTAAATTGCATGCATTCCCACACTCGCATGCAGCCGCACACAAAATATGGTCCTTTAAAGAAAATGTGTGGGGTACCATTAACTCTTTAACACCACCTCCACACACTGAAAAACGTAGTGCGCTTTCTGGTAGGCAGAAATGCATGGCGCCAAAGCACCATGCGGTTTATGCGCAAGCGTGTTTTCAAAAGGTGACGGGACCTTTTTTTCCTGCAGGAAAAAACACAGGCACAACTTATTCGAATGAAGGGGCTGCTGTGCCTGTGCAAACACGGCACACAGAACAAAAGTAAGACAGTTAGGTTTGCTCCCCCCGTAGAGGTTGTGTTTTTAGTTTTGCTTTCAACCTCACTAAAAACATGTAATTTAATCTGTATTTTCATACAGTCATATTTTATGCCAAGCATAAACTAAATGGTTCATATAGGACAACGCTCTCTCTTCTTGAATCAGATCACATGGTAGACATTTAAAAAGAATTGACCTGCTTGTACTAAATACAATCTGCCATCTGATACTCTGGATAAAATTAGCGATTGGGACAAACATATCTGACACAGCCTGTGCTTTAAGCCTTAACGCTTGTATCTACATCCGGCATCTGGTGATTAATATGAAAAAGGATCCACTGGGTGTGAAATTACAAGGCAATGCGACTGGTAGTGAAACACTAGCAAACTCAGAAAGGGTGATTTCTTTCAACATTTTTAAGGGGTTTTCCATTTTCAAACAACTAGAAACTTTCCTTTGACCTTCTGACATTGCTACCAAGTGCAATATGTTGACACTTTGCAAACGTAAGGCCACAATTGCAAAGCAGAAGCATATATGTATAAATTATTACGTGCTTAGAATAACTAACCTCCAGAGCTGCTAACACTGCACTTTCATACCAAGCACTAATAAACGCAGACAATGCAAAAAATTGTGAAGCCCCGAATCTAGTGAAAATCTGCAGCATACACAAACAAATTGTATCATTCTCACATTATACAAATAAATATTGGGTAAAATATAAAGCATGTGCACCAACCACCGAGACAATGTGAGGTTAAATCTTGTAGTCCAAATAACTGCAGACATTCGCATCTCTAGGAAAAGAATCCAGCAAAGGGTGTCCAATTATTTGGACTACAATATTTAACCTCCTATTGTCAGGGTGTTTATACGTTTATCACATTATTTGTATAGTTAGAGAAAATACAATGTATTTATTTATGTTTGATTGGGTAGCAGATCACAAGATTCAGTGTAGGGCCGAAACTACTAATCGATTAATCGACAATTAATCGATTACTATTTTCATAATCGATTAATCGGCCAGTAACATAATTGGGTTAAAAAAACTAAAATTAGCCTTTTATTGTACAAAGAGCAAATAATCGCTACTTTAAAATTAAAAAAAAAATCATCTCTGATGATATATACCAGTTGCACCCTCTAATAGTAGATAAAGTATATCTCTGTCTGTTATTTTCAGAGTGGGTTAAAGATTTTGCTCCCTAACCATATAGTTGATTATTTAGATTTACCACTGCATAGAGATATTTAAGAATAAATTGCCTTTTTTTTTTTAAACTTTACATATTAACAAAATTATACACCACACTTTAAGGTTATTAACCAATTAAATCGATTAATTGAAACAATAAAATCGGCCAACTGAAAATAATCATTAGTTGCAGCCGTAATTCAGTGCATCACAATTTCTTGCATTAGTGCTACACTTTTGAATACATTTGCAACACAACACACCCACGTAAGTGTACAGCATAAAAAAATGCATTCAAACTAAAGAAGGTTCACCAACATTAAAGCGATCCTGCTACTGATCTAAAAATGAATAGCAAACTGCTTCCAGTATAAAAGAAAGCAGTCAACTTTTCTGCTGCCTATGCTGTGGACTGCTGCTCCGTTCATTCCCAAAGTCTGCTGGGAAACCAACACTTCTGGGAGTGTTAGTGGAAGGAACCAATGAATACTGTGGAGGACATTTACCCAACAGACTTTGGTGCACAATTCCTCATAAACAGAGCCGTGCACAGCGGTGCATGCAGCAGAAGCAACTGTCACATCTTCCAGTGTTGTCTCTCTCCATGGTTCCAGTTTCAGGCACCACTGCGGGAGCGGGATTCTGCACCCCCCCCGAACATTCTTGGCCAGCTATTTCATTCCTTATCTTCTTATGCAGCTCCTTAGGTGCTCTGGGGGTATTACAGCTCGGTGTACTCTAGCTCAACAGGGCTCCCTTGGGACAGCTTGTAGAGTTTGATTTCTTCTGGGGACGCTGTACATCTGTAGTGGGACCAAAGGAACAGCTGCTTATAAAGGGGTCACCCAAATCAGCTGGAACCCTCACCAGCTGCTGTTTCCCACCAAAGGTTAAAGAGGAAGTAAAGCCTCTTAAAAAAAAAAAAAAAAAAAAAAAAAAAAAAGACACCCTGCAAGGCAAAGGCATAGTGAGCTAGTATGCATAGCATACTAGCTCATTAAAAATGACTTACCTGAAAAGGAAGCCCCCGAAACGGTCCTCATCCACGATCTTCTGCGTCGCCATGAAACCCGGAGTGACTTCCGGGTCTCGCCGCTCCAGCGCTGTCATTCGCTGGAGCGGCGATGACGTCACTCCGCGCATGCGCAGGAAAGTGGCATATTGCCGTGAACCCGGCATGCGCAGTGCGCCTACGCGCCCCTGTCTACAGCGCATGCGCCTTAGACAGTGATGCCTTTTCTTTACCATGTAGGTTTAGGAGATATTTATTGGACCTACAGGTAAGCCTTAATCTAGGCTTACCTGTAGGTCAAAGTGGTTTGTAAGGGTTTACAACCACTTTAAGCCAGCCATAGAAGGATCGAATTTCAATCTGTCTATGGGCACGCTGGTTGTACTGGTGTGGATTCATTAATCACCTTCAGAATAACCAGCCTGTTATGGGTCGATCACTGCCCCTGGATATAGCTATATACTAATCTGCTGAAAAACTTTACACTATCATGTAAAATTACATGCCCTGTGAAACGTATGCAAGCATCAAATAGTGTGACAAGCAGACTGGCATCTAGATGCTGTCAGATTCTGTCTTTCTAGCAGGTGTTACACTAAATAAAACAAACATTCACACTATTCTTTTCATCCATACTTTATTTCCACAGCTGTGGCTATCTATGATCTGAGCCAGACACAATGCACAAGGCTGATGGGAGTGGCTCTGTACTTTGTGATCATTGTGATGACCAACCAAAATGATCACAAATGTAGACAATCCGTTTACATTTGAGAGCCCTCCCTTTCCTATGACAGCAAATAAATGGGAGAAAGTGAGGACTTATTTTTGAAGATTTAAAGGACAAAAAGGATCACCAGCAGATTTGTAGTTATAGATTGTGGGATAATTTTTTTATTTTATAAAAAAAAAAAGAAAACCCCAGTGGTTATAAAATTAATTTGACTACAGCATTGCATGACCAGTTCAGTCTATCAGCACTGAAAACGGAATTCTAGCGTGATAATGAAGGGGTATTACAGACTGGTGCTCAAGTGGTAAAGAAGCTGCTTAAAATATATTCTATATTAGCTGTACCACAATCCTACAGCCTGAGGCTTAGTATTATGTGCAACTGTAAGCTCTATAATATTGTACACTGTAATCTTCAGGCAATGACAAGAGGAACAAAGAAAATAAAACAGGAATTAAATGCATTATCTGTCAGATTCTAACTACAAACATAATTTTCTTGTAAGTTTTGTTTCAAATCACAATTCATTTTAAATTAAACAGACAAAGTGGAACTTTAGGAAAACATCTAACTGCACATCTGCCAAATAGATTCGGATCTTTGTCTATCCAGCTCTAAGGCTCCATTCACACCATCGCGTCACGTTTGTTAGGAGCGTTTTGGGTGTCATTAACAATTAATGGCACCACAAGCGCGACTCATCTTTCGCTCATTCCGTGAAGGTGCAGGTATAAAAGCAGCTTAAAGGCCCATACATACAATCGGACTTTGACAACAAACATGCAAATTAGCTGTTTTAAGGCAACATCCGACCGTGTGTACGCTCTATCGGACAAACTTTTTCGGTTTTCATCGGACTTTTGTTGGCTGTGCAAACGGACAAACTTTCCGGCAACAAAAGTCTGATGGAGCAAAGTCTGATCGTGTGTACAGAAAACCATAGGACATTTGTACAAAGTACAAACACGCATGCTCAGAACCAATGCAAAAGATCAGACAACAATACAGACGTTGACCAAAGGTGGCGGTAAAGAGCAGAAAAACCACGTGATTTGGTGAAAGTTGGCTGAAAAAGTCCTGCCGTGTGTATGCAATACAAGCTCACAGCCAACGCCCTTTGTATAAAAATCCACAGGAAAGTTTGTACAAAGTCCGATCGTGTGTAGGAGGCTTTCGATTTACTCTGGCAGACTGCATAGCCAAAACAATGACCTGCTTTTCCTCTATTGCAGTTACGCAATAGAGCTTGACCACCTCCCCACCCGATAGTAAAGGAGAAGCTTTACATTAAATTTTCACTATATGCGACTAACAGCCACCAACAATCGCATGTAAAATCCAGGAGGCTGGTTGTACCAAAGTTGATCGATCATTTTGGGTACATTCAGTCTACCCATACATGGTTTGAATCTCGGCCAGTTCCTGCTGAACCGACCCCGATTTTAATTGTCGATTGCAAGCTTAAGTCTTTCTATTGGGGCAGACTCCTTAACTTATTTAGAAATGCTTGCAGTCTGCAAGCTTCTCCTGAAAAACATCTAAAATGTAGGATTAAAAAAAAAAAAAAAAAGGAGGGAGGGGGTTGCGTGGTAATGGGAATACAAACACATTGTTTTCTATAAATCCACTTTAAAAGTGTACGTCAAGGTAAAAAAAAAAAAAAAAGTGTTTTATAAATAAGCTGCACGATTCTGGCTAAAATGAGAATCACTAATTTTTTGCTATAGAGATGACAATTTCCTCACGATTCTTGCAGCATAACATCATCTTTCAATAAATTGGGCTAACTTTACTGTTTAGTTTTTTTTTTTTAATTCATTAAAGTGTATTTTTTTTTCAAAAAAATTTTATTTGAAAGACCGCTGCACAAATACAGTGTGACATAAAATATTGCAACAACCGCCATTTTATTCTCCAAGGTCTCTGCTAAAAAATATATATATAATATTTGGGGGTTTTAAGTAATTTTCGAGCAAATACCGATTTTAACTTGTAAGCAGCAAGTGTCAGAAAAGGGTTTAGGCCCCTTTCACATGTGCGGACCGTTCAGATCCACCTGTCAGTTTTTTCAGGCGGATCTGAACGTTCGCTCCATACAGCTCTATGGAGCGACGGAACTCAGCGGTGACATGTCCGCTGACATCCGATCCGCTCCGCAAAATCCAGACAGATGGATGTCCTATTTTCCATCCGAATGGCAGAACGGATTGGATGAAAACGGACAGGCGGTTCGTAATCATCCGATCCCCCCATAGGAGAGTGGTCTCCGACAGGTCCGTTTCTGCACAGTGTGCAGAGATGGACTTGTCATCCGCCGGCTCAGCAGGGATCAACGGAGCGATCACTGCTGAGAGGAATATAGAATGCTCCTGCCTTCCACTTCGACATGACAACACAGCCCTGAATTCCTAACCACATGGTGTTAGCCCTGCCTATCCAATTTCTAAATAATTAGAAAAGACACATACCCTTTTCCCTCCTCACCTCACAGGCAAGCTCAGGAAATTATCAGCTGACAAGATTTCTGGTAAAATCAACAGATATTTATTTTTGCACTATACGGTTATACGGAATACGGTTTTAACTGTATATTTATAAGACCAAAAATGAGCAATTAAAGGATGGTTATTGTTCACATACACTTTAAAAAGACATTTTAGGTATGGATATTTTACACATGGTTACATTGGTCCAGCTTGGACCAATGCGACTATGTTTATACCATATCTGGCTAATGCCCCTGGAAGTTGGCAACCACGAAGTTGACACCGCTACTCCAGTGATTTCCCCTTGCTTCCCAGGTCTGAGCAGCTGGCCTGATGCATTTTCAACACAGGTCAGCCGCTTGGCTTGAGTATTCTCTCCACTTCATCGAGTCAGAGAATGTTTTGAATTAATTTTATAAATGCCAAGTACTCTCTAAATCAGGGGTCTCAAACTGGTGGCCCTCCAGCTGTTGCAGAACTACAATTCCCATGAGGCATTGCAAGGCTGACTGTTACAAGCATAAATCCCATAGGCAGAGGCATGATGGAACTTGTAGTTCTGCAACAGCTGAAGGGCCACCAGTTTGAGACCAGCCACTCAAAAGCAAGAGGAGGTCTACTTAAGTGATTTCCAGGGGCATCAACCATGTATGGTATATACACAGTTACATTGGTCCAAGATGGACCAATGTAACTACGTATAAAATATCCATAGTTGGAAACACTTTTTAAAGTGGTTGTAAAGCCACTATAATCTATTCATCTGTTATATAACAATATGTGTCTCAGTGTCTGATCTATGTAAAAAGAAAATACCGATTATACCTTACATCAGAGCGTCTCCCGACACTCATGTGACTCCTCGGCTCTCTCCTCTCCCTGACGGACAGCTATAGCAGGTGGGCTGAGCACACCCATTGACGTCAGCTGGGGAGGCGAGAGAGCAGAGGAGTCATGTGAGCACCGGGAGACGCTCTGATAGACGGTATAATCTGCATTTTCTTTTACATAGATCAGACACATTGTTATATATCAGAGGGGATGGCATGAATATATTATAGTTTTTAAAGCAGCAAAAGGGAGCAGGCAGGGGGGAGGGGGGGGACAGAGAAGGACAGAGCAGGGCTGTGGATGACGGAGGCATGTGAACTAACCACGTAGTCAGGGCTCAGCAGCCATGATAAACTGTGGTCAGTTTAAAGGGGGGGGCAGAACCAGGCAAGATCAGCCAGGTTTTACAGGGGGGGCAAATTACACAGCACAAGCACTGTGCTGTGTAGCATGCTTTAACCACTTGCCGACCAACCGCTGCAGATGTACTGTGGCAAGATGGCTCGGCTGCACAAATCGCTGTACCAGGTGGTCAGCGGGGGAGCCAATCAGCGGGTCTGACTCAATGTCGTTCCCGGCAGAGACAGAACAGGGATCTGCCTGTGTAAACAAGGCAGATCTCTCTTCTGTCAAGGGATGACACTGAGATCTGTCATCCTGCTAAGCATGAAGACAGGTGTGTGTTTATCCAGTCACACAGTCCCCTATTGTTAGAAAACACAAACAGGGAACACATTCAACACCTTGAACGCCCCTGATGTTAACCCCTTCCCTGCCAGTGTCCTTAGTACAATGTCAGTGCATATTTTTAGCACTGATCACTGTAATTATGTCACTGGTTTCCAGAGTGTCAAAAATGTCAGTTAGGTGTCTGATCTGCCTGCCACAATCCCGCAAAAAATCATTGATCACCGCCACGACTAGTAAAAAAAAAAAAAAAAAAAAAAAACCTATCCCTTAGTTTGTAGACGCTATAACTTTGGCACAAATCAATCAATATATAATTAGATATTTTTTTTTACCAAAAATATGTAGAATACATATGGGCCCAAACTGATGAATACATTTGTTTTTTAATTCTGGATATTACAGCAAAGAAAAAAAAAAAAAAAAGAAGACCTAATACCACCAAAAGAAAGCTATTTGGGGGGAAAAAAAAAAGGGACGTCAATTTTGTTTATGTACGTCGCACAATCGCGCAATTGTCAGTTAAAGTAACAGTGCTGTATCGCAAAAAATGGCCAGGTCATTAAGGGGATAAATTGTTCCGGGGCTGAAGTGGTTAAGGGAACAGGATCTATTTATTTTATTTTTTTAGGGTTACAAACACTTTAAATGTCAAAACACACACACACTATATATATATATATATATATATATATATATATATATATATATATATATATATATATATATATATATATATATATACACACATATATATATACATACATATACATACACACACACACACACACCTTGATTTTTTTGCTGGTAGGTACTCCAGATAAATTCAGTGAAGTTCAAGGCCAACTTAGGTAGGCCTCCAACTTAAATGCAAATCTTGACTTTTTAGAAAGTCAAGCACCAACACTGTAAGGCAGATGTGATGCAAAGGGGACTGACTATACAGGTATGATATGTATAGCAGACAAGCCAATTCTCTACTTTATTGAACTTGCATGCTAAATTCAGTAGTCTGCTGGTTCATGTCCAAGCCCCAGTAATGTTTGCTGTTATCTAAAGGAATGCGTTGCCTGCAATTAGCCCATGTTAGTTTTCTATGGTTTAATTCCTGAGAAGTTCATTTTAAATGAACCTAATAAAAACGTATTCATAATTATAACCGACAATTGCCTTAATATTGAGTTCAGCTAAAGCACTGCAGAGCGCACATAAAATAAAATGTAAACCAAAAGTGTTGTCTCATATAGAGCTGTTAATTTTATACAGACAAGGCCAGCATATGAAATACTTAGTTTAACGTATTTCTAAAAATCAAAAGCTAGGAAGGAGTATTGTAACAAAAAAAAAATAAGAAATTGTGTATTTACAGTGCCACATGGTGGATACAAGAGGTCACTGCAGCTAAGACAAGAGCATAATAAGATGACAAGTGAAACATAAAACTGACTAAATATCAGGTGTCTGAAAAATATTAAAAAAGTCATCACCTCTCTACAAATCCCAGCAATCTCAAGTATTCTTCTGGCAAACTGAACCCTTGGCACCCAGGCAGTGCATATTCACTTCAGGTGTCCAGTTCGCAAATTCTTAGCTTACAGAACCACTGCCCAGCAACCATATTCATGTCTGCATATTCTCCTTAAACACCCAACATTGTTTTTAATCTGGGTTTAAAATGCAATATTAGACCAACTTGGAGCTTACTGAGGACTTTGGGCAGTAGGGAAGGAAAAAAGTATAAGTAGTGGGAAAAAAAAAGTGGCAAACTGTTAAGAACTGGCCTAGTTCAGGTGGTTGCGGGAATCTCTGCAGGACTCCTTGTTCTTCGTTACACTCTAAGAAAGCTTTTAAAGCGGAGCCGGTGCCGGGGACGAGGGACCGAGGACAAGTGGAGAAAAGGGCTTAGATGAGCACAGCGCTGGATACTGGGACAGGTGAGTCTGTTTAATAAAAGTCAGCAGCTACATTTTTTGGACAAAAAGTAGCAGGGGGTTCTCTCCAATGACACTGGCTGTATGTTTGGGGTCTTTTTCCTGCTGCAGAATAAATTTGGGACCAATCACCCGCCTCCCTGATGGTATGGCATAATAGATAAGTATCTGCCTGTATGTCAGTATTAAAGAGGTCGGTAAACCCACTTCCATAACATTATATAAGCCCCTCTGTGTTCTAATAACACGTGCTCCTGTCTGTGTTTTAATTAAAGGAGGCTTTTTTTTTTACCTTGTTTCACAGCAGTTCCCTGCAATCACATTACCGGCTGTGTCTCCTCTCTGCCCGGCTGACAAATGCAGCGGACGGGGCCGAGATTCCCCTGCAGACATCAGCCAAGACAAGGAGGAGGAGAGCAAGAGCCGGCCGTGGAGCCGCTGACATATGGTAAAGCAGGCATTTTTTTTACCACTTGCTGTGCGCCCACCGGTGCGGCTCTCGTTCTGGGATGACATCATGTGACGTCCCAGAACACCCGCGGCCGTGCTGCTCGGGCATGGCATGTCCCCGATCTCTGCAAAGCGGCATTCTCCTTAAAGGGGGATCTACACATGCAATCAGGGCACTGATCATCAGTACCCTGATTACAATATAGCACCAAAAGTGGCAGCAATCAGTGCCCACCAGTACCAACAATCAGTGCCGCCAACCACTGCTGCCTATCAGCTGTCCATCACTGCTGCCCTTCAATGTCGCCCATCAGTTTCCTACTTTAGGGACAGATATCGTTATGGCAGCAGCTAGCTGCCATAACCCTGGTATCCCCGTGTTCGGCCAGTGATCCGGTACAAGATAAAAAGTGGTCTCCGCAAGATCACTTTTAAATCGGCGGCGGGAGAGGGCCCCCCACCGCGATCCGGTGCCCTCTGCCACTGGCAGCAGCAGAGGCGATCGCGTCTGTCCCCTAGGCTGACATGGAGACGACTGAGGGGAAGATGGCTCCCACCCCTCTCCATGACACTGCAGAGCAGAAGTGACGTTACTTCCGCCCATAGCTCTTAAAAGGGACATATTTTTTAGATTTTTGTAAATTACTTTTTTTTTTATTGCATTTTAGTGTAAATATGAGATCTGAGGTCTTTTTGACACCAGATATTATATTTCCTATTACAAGGAATGTTTACATTCCTTGTAATAGGAATAAAAAAGTGACACATTTTATTTTTTATTTTTTTAAACAGTGTAAAAATAAAAAAGTAAAAAAGGTAAAATAAGAAAAAAAAAAATGTAAACGTGCCCCGTCCCGCCGAGCTCACGCGCAGAAGCGAACACATACGTGAGTAGCCCCCGCATATGAAAACAGCGCTTAAACCACACATGTGAGGTATCGCCGCGATCGGTAGAGCAAAAGCAATAATTCTAGCTCTAGACCTCCTCTGTAACGCAAAACAAGCCACCGGTAGAATTTTTTAAATGTTGCCATTCCTCGAGCGGGCGCAATTTTTAACTGTGACATGTTGGGTATCAATTTACTCGGCGTAACATTATCTTTCACAATATAAAAAAAAAAAAATGAACAGTAAAGGCTAACTTTACTGTTGTCTTATTTTTTTTAATTCCAAAAAGTTTTTTCACCCCCCGAAAAAAAGTGCACTTGTAAGACCGCTGCGCAAATATGGTGTGACAGAAAGTATTGCAACGACCGCCATTTTGTTCTCTAGGATGCTAGAAAAAAAATGTATGTTTGGGGTTCTAAGTAATTTTCTAGCAAAAAAAAAAACAGTTTTTAACTCTGTAAAAACTGTAAACACCACATCTAAAAAAGAGGCCCGGTCGTAAAGTGACATTTCATATTAGGACAGACTAGACTACTTGAATGTAAACATATAACTATGCTTTAGCCCGGGTTCACACCAGTGCGGTGCGAATTCCAGCTACATTTTCTCTGTGAAGAGAAAATGTAGCTGTTCAGCGGTGCCACTCCGTTCTATCAGCACATGAGCTGAGCAGGGAGAGGGGGGAGAGGAGGGAGAGGAGGGGGGGGTGTAGTGAGAAAAAGGAGAGATTCCTTGTTCAGAACGGAATGCATTCGCAATTTAGATGCGTTCCCATAGAGGTTAATGTGCTTGTAATTCGCACAGCAATGCCCAGAAAACGCACACGTTTTTTGCGCAGTGCGAATGCAACGCACATATGTGAACAAGATACATTCATTTGAATGTATTTTAAAATGTCCTGCGATTTGGATGCGGTGTAAGCTGCATCTAATTCGCAACGGGGGCTTAATGAATGCAAAACGGAGTTAAACTTTTTAACTGCCTGTTGGGAACGGTTTAGGAGCCTGTCAGTGTAACAATAGTCAGTGTAAGTTAAAACAAAGGCTACCCTCATATATTGGGTACTGAATAGTTTTGGAAAAAGGGCTTCTTTAACCATGTGTAAACATTATACCAAATATAATAAAACAAGGAAACATCCAAAAAAAATAAAAAAATAAAAAATGTGGCGCTAATCCAAAAGGAAAGTGGGTTACGATGTCCAGCACAGATGGCGATCACACGCTACAGTGCACTTTGCCTGATATCCAAGTTCTTTACATACCTCAGGCCTCTTCGGTACATGTCTGGTGACAGACACATCTGTGAGACAGCATTCATGTACTATTTTTTTCTCGGTATTTTAATCTTTATGAAACTATCATAAAAACCTTTTAGAAGAGACAGGGTTTCTAGATACCAACTATAGGTCATGCCAAAAGCATTATAGCACCACAATACACTAGTAGGCAATAATCTAGAGATAAAACGAAACACTGCAGTAATAGGACGACAATTACAACGATCTTGACAAAACCCAGGCAGCGTTTATTTTCTGCTGCTTCCGATTCTATGAAGAAAAAGATAAATGATCATTTAATAATAACAGATTCCCCCATTAGAAAATCCACTTTGAAAGCAAGATTTTGCCAATTTAAATCATCATTTTTAAAGAGCAACTGTCATCTCTGTCCCGCAGAGGCTCCTCCTCTGACCCGCTGTTGACTCACCGACAGTCCCATTCACTTTAATGGGACGGCTGGTGATGCGGCAGTGACACAACAAGGTGAGGGACGTGGCGACGGCAGGTGAGTGGATGCCATGATGGATCTGAAATGACAAGTGCTCTTTAAATGTAAAGACTTCTTGCTGGTAGTCAGAATCTTTAATATTTGCAAACAAAATTAAGTTTTCCTATTTAGAATAATAAGCTGTCAGGTTAGTAAAAAAGCGATATCAGAACAAATTCAATCATACAGTTTGCATAGATTTGTAAAACAATGGGATAAAGGAATATTCCTGAATTTTGTTTTATCTCACGGTTACTGTGAAATTGTGTGAATGTATTAATGCAGTGCATGTCATCTCAGCTTGCAGAGCTTGGATTCATTGAATGAGTTGACCAAAAACATAAAATATTGCAGATTATACATCCTCATGCAACATAACTAAGCTCCATTTCATGCTGAATCAACTAAATAATGCATCTTAAATAGATTTTTTACTCCAAAAGCATTAAAATAAATTTGATAAAAATCAAAAAAAATCTGATTTAACCACTTGCCAAACAGCCGCCGCAGATATACTGTGGCAGGGTGGCTCTATTGCTTGAATCGCCGTCACGGTAGGTGCTCTGTGCAATAGCTATAGAAGGCGCACGGCGTGTCGCTGGAGCTGATGTGCATGCCTGGAGGCCATCTGCGGCGGCCATCTGCGATCGCTTTACAGAGAGCCAGAAAGGGAATCTGCCAGTGTAAACCAAGGAAGATCCCTGTTCTGACAGGAGAGTAGAGAGAGATCGTCTGTTCCTAGTGATCAGGAACAGCGATCTCTCTGTACTCCCAGTCAGTCCACTCCCCCCCAGTTAGAAACACTCCCTAGGACACACCTGACCCCTTGATCGGCTAGTGTTAACCCCTTCCCTGCAAGTGTCATTTATACAGTGATCAGTGGCTATTTTTTTAGCTCTGATCACTGTAATAATGTTACCTGTCCCAAAAAAGTGTCCCACTAAAAATATAAAAAAAAAATAAAAATAAAAAAAAATAAAAAAAAATAAAAAATCGCTGATCACCGCCATTACTAGTAAAATTTTTTTTATAAAAATGCCATAAAGCTATCCCATATTTTGGAGACGCTATAACTTTTGCGCAAACCAATCAATATGGGCTTAGTGCAAAATGTATTTTTACCAAAAATATGTAGAATACATATTGGCCTAAAACTGATGAAGACATTTTTGTTTTCCCTTTTCTGGATTATTTAATATAGCAAAAAGTAAAAAATAGTTTTTTTTTTTTTTTAAATTGACCGTCTTTTTTTTTATAGCGCAAAAAAAAAAAAAAAAAAAAAAAAAAAAAACCCAGAGGTGATCAAATACCACCAAAAGAAAGCTCTATTTGTAGAAAGAAAAAAAAGGCATCAATTTTGTTTGGGTACAATGTCACACGACCGGGCAATTTGCAGCTAAAGCGACGCAGTGCCGAATCGCAAAAAATGGCCTGATCATTTTTGAAATCCTTCTGAGGCTAAAGTTAAATTAAAAAAAATCTAATATTTTTTTTTTTTAAATCATTAATTTTTATTCACCCTGCTCTAAAGTGATGTTAAAGGCAATTGTTTAAAGTAGCAAACATGTCATACTTATCTGCTCTGTGTAATGGTTTTGCACAGAGCAGCCCAGATCCTCCTCTTTTCGGGTAACCTGCCGGGGCTCCTGGCTCCTCCCTTCTGTTGAGTGTCCCCAGAACAAGCAGTGGGGGGCAGGGCTCTCGTGCACATCGTTGGATCGTGATGGGGCTCTGTGGCACAGAGAAGGTTGTTTTATCTTCATGCATAGAATGCATGAAGGTAAATCACCATGAACCTTTGGAACCACTTTAAGCAAAAGCAAGCGCTCTGCACAAACTTTTAGCTGATATATCCCTTAGCCCTTTTAGTGCTGGACATTTTTTATCACATGATAAAAAGGTGCACATTTTGGGCCTGATGTTTACTAATGCCGCGTACACACGATCGGAATTCGACGGAAAAACCTCTGGCGGTTTTCTGACCGTCGAGAGGGGTGACACGTTCAATGCTTCCGAGCATGCGTCAAATTGTTTCCGAGCAGGCGTAGGAATTTTGCAAGTCAAAATTGCTACAGACGATCGGAATTTAAGATGGAAACCTTTTCCGTCGGAAAAATTGAGAACATGCTCTCAATTCTTTGCTGTCGCAAATTCGGCCAGCAAAATTCCGATGGAGCCTACACACGGTCGCATTTTCCGATGAAAAGCTCTCATCTGTCTTTTTCTGGTCGGAATTCTGATCGTGTGTACGCGGCATTAGAAAAACATATTTTCTGAAAGCTTTTTAGTTGTGTTGCGTTTTATTGTCTAAGGATTGCAAAATTATTGTTGCAAGGCAATGTCATGAAAAGAAAACCTTGTTTGTCCATAAAAAATAATATGTATTACTTTGTTATCTGAACAGGTGTGAAATGCGAAGTGGAATGAAAAGTGTGGAAAAAAAAAAAAAATCGAACAGATAACAGTAGAGTGCTGCCGCGCTTTTGATGCGCTCCAGGGCATTCCCCCCCCCCCTTTTTTCTTTACCTTAAATAAGGACATGTGTGTGTTCCAGTGCGTTTTCCATGTGTTTTAATGCGTTCCAGTACAGTTCAGTGCAGGAAAAATGCAGCAGGTTCTACTTTTTTTTTCTGGAACTGGAACACCCTGGAACTGACAGCACTGGGGTGAACTATACAATTAAAAACCATATAACCCAGGGCTTGACAATTTGCTTGGAATCTAGCAGCCAGCTAAAAAAGTTAGGAGCCAGGTCAGTAACGGTGATCCTGACCTGTCCCTGGCCTGACATGGAGAAACAAGTGAGGGGGGGCAAGATGCCCCCCCATATAGCTCTTAAAGGGACATTAATTTTTTTTTTTTCAAATGACATTTTTTTAAATTGCATTTTAGTGTAAAAATGACCCTCTCTGACCCCAGAACTCATATTTAAGAGGTCCTGTCATGCTTTTTTCTATTACAAGGGATTTTTACATTCCATGTAATAGGAATAAAAGTGACAATTTTTTATTTTTTAAAAGAACAGTGAAAAAATGTAAAATAAAAGTTAAAATAAATAAAAAAAAAAAAAAAAGTTTTAAACACGCCCCGTCCCGCCAAGCTCGCGTGCAGAATCGAAAGCAATACGCGAGGAGTAGCGCCCGCATATGAAAGCGGTGTTCAAACCACACGTGAGGTATCAACGCGATCGATAGAGTGAGAGCAATAATTCTACCCCTAAACCTTCTCTGTAACTCAAAACATGCAACCTGTAGAATTTTTCAAACGTCGCCTATGGAGATTTTAAAGGGTAAAAGTTTGTCGCCATTCCATGAGCCGACGCAATTTTGTAGCGTGACATGTTGGGTATCAATTTTCTCGGTGTAACATTATCTTTCACAATATAAAAAAAATTGGGCTAACTTTATTGTTGTCTTATTTTTTTATTAAAGTATTTTTTCCCAAAAAAGTGCGCTTGTAAGTCCGCTGCGCAAATACGGTGTGACAGACAGTATTGCAACTACCGCCATTTTATTCTGTAGGGTGTTAGAATAAAAAATATATATAATGTTTGGGGCTTCTAAGTAAAGGGAATGAGATGGGCGGGCAGTGAAAACAAGCAATGGAAGCTCCATTAGCATTGCTGATTGTCATACCAACGGCCACCACAAGAGAGCGCCAGATTCCAGAAGGAAGCATAAGACTGCAGAAGGCCTCAAAGCCGCGGCATCAATTACCGGCCGGTGCGGCCCATCGCGATCACGCCAGGGGGGAGGGGGAGCGCACGGAGACAGGATACCCCCCCAGCTGTGCCTCCCCAGGTCGCTAATTCTAGTAGCAAATGCAACCTGGCGCCCGGGGTTTGTCGAGCCCTGATATAACCTATCCATGCATTTTTGATGCAGTGTGAACTGGACCTCTAATCAGCTGTTAAATTTACAACCCCAGTTCACTAAAAGGATTATTTGGGCAGAAGCCATTTGACAACGTATGCTGTAGTGAGTGTGTATGTAGCTGTATACCTGTATTGCTTACCTGTTGTCACAGGTCTCCAATAATAAGCCTGTGTTGGTGCAGGTACAGATAATCATATGTGCACACTACTATGATACTGGCTTACACACACTCGCTGTACTTCTAAGACATTTTTGGACAGATGTAACTTCCTAATATGCATTCAAGAACAGTGACCGACTCTGAATGATCACTATTATCAGTCCTTCCATAAAAGCAATGACATGACATGGTAAAAGAAAAATTTAAAAAGCTAAGAAAGAAGCACTGTAAAAGCTGGCATTTACTATGAGCACCATCCACTGAAATGTATTTTTCGTTGAGATCTCAGCACCAAATGGTTGGTTTTTCAGTGTTGCATAAGTAGTTGGTATTAAAGGGAAACAATAGCAAATAGGCTGTCAGCCTGCTCTCCATCCGAAAATTCTAGTTCCTAGGCTGTCATGGCCAACTCCTCTGTTTCTATACTTTGAACAACAAATAAAAAGCTGGTGGTTTACAAAACTGAAAATTTCAAACTTTTTCCCTAAGAAAGTCATCAATGACAGCCTCCGTACTTCTTTCATTACAAAAACAGAACATGAAAGTGGGGCTTTAAAGCATACAAATGTTTATTATTCTTGAGAAAAATGTTTTCCTTTACTCCCTCTACTGAGGTAGTTAGATCTTTGTTCATTTTTAAAAACGCACAGCCCTGTTTAGTTTGCTTGTTGTCTTTTTAGATCTAAAGAGCTGTAGAGATAGGATACGCTTTTTACTTTTAATGTACTTTTTGATCTTGCATGTATCATGGGCTCCAATAAAAATTTATGTAAATTTAAAAAAAAAAATAAAATAGAACTTTGGTGAGAAAGAAAGGATGTAATAAGCACAGGGTTTAAAGGTGTTTTTGCATTCTAGCAGAGCTTTTGAATTGCACCTGAACCAGTGTACGAAACCGCACTGCACTCCTTTAAAAAAAATAAAATAAAAAATCCAAGGAAAATTAAATGCAAAAGTGCCTAGACATTTGTAACAGAGCCTTACAAGTTTTGATTTCAAGATTATCAGATGTGCTGCAATGTGCTTTTAAATCCCTACATAAAATGTTCCAAATGCCAAAACATAACCACACAGGTTATGTAGATGTTGATTCAAAAAGGTGCCCCAGTAGTATAGTACAGTCTTCTTAAAACAGAAGGTATCTGGCATGTCACATTTCCATCACAAATCTAAAAAATAAGGGATTTTTATTTTTTCATTCTTTAGGGCAGTGGTCAGAGCCATGCAAATCCTTTTTTTTTTTTCATCCTAGACAAAACTATACAACCACAATAGCCAGAATACAGCACAAAGTCAAATATGGTAGAGCGAAGGCAGCAAGTTTTTATGCAAATAAAGGCTATTAAAAAAACAAAATAAAAGTATTCCCATATTCATGCATTTGGTCTTTAACCACTTCCAGACCAGCCTCGTTTTGAATTTTAGGTGTTTACATGTTTAAAACAGTTTTTTTTGCTAGAAAATGACTTAGAACCCCCAAACATTAAATATTGTTTTTTTTTCTAACACCCTAGAGAATAACATGGCGGTCATTGCAATACTTTTTTTTCACACCGTATTTGCGCAGCGGTCTTACAAGCGCACTTTTTTTTGGAAAAAAGTCACTTTTTTGAATAAAAAAATAAGACAACAGTAAAATTAGCCCAATTTTTTTTTGGATTGTGAAAAATAATGTTACGCCGAGTAAATTGATACCCAACAGGTCACGCTTCAAAATTGCGGCCGCTCGTGGAATGGCGTCAAACTTTTACCCTCAAAAATCTCCATAAGCGACATTTAAAAAATTCTACAGGTTGTATTTTTTGACTTACAGAGGAGGTCTATGGCTAGAATTATTGCTCTCGCTCTACCGATCGCAGTGATACATCACATGTGTGGTTTGACTACCGTTTTCATATGCGGGCGCTGCTCACGTATGCGTTCGCTTCTGCGCGCAGGCTCGTCGGGACAATCTTACTATCAATCATCTCTATGCACAGGAGGGGAAGGACACGATCTCCTCCGCCGTTGCCGACGGTTCCGGTAAGCGGCGGAAGGCACGGGAGAGCGGCGGGAGGGGGGGGCACCTCTCCCGCCGCCGCTAACTGTGATCTCGCGGCGAATCCGCCGCAATGACCACCATTATAGGAAAGGGGACCGTTCACTGTGAAGAGGGATACCTCGGTTGTGGCAGCAGCTGCTGCCGTTACCGAGATATCCCTCTTCAAAATCAGGACGTATATATACAGTGAGCGGTCGGGAAGTGGTTAAAGGAAAAAGGCAGCAAAGTCAACATCACCACACCTAGTAAGCAATTCAAGAGCAATGGCCAGAAAAATCTCATAGCCACCTGGTCACAGAAAAAGCCCTGATCATTTGTACATCACCCCCACCTCTGAACTGCCGCACATAGAACTTATTTTTTTCGTTTCCACCATCTGCTCTGGGTTTTCCATTAAAGTGGATGTAAACCCAAATTTATTTTTATTTTTTTTATGTCATAATGTAGAGAATAAGATTTTTTTTCATTTGAGCCCAGTCTTGCCACACAGATTTACTCGAGGCCTGAGCAATCCTCTTTTATTGTTCAATTAGAGAAATCTTGACAAAAGTCTTGAAACCATTGTCAAAAACGCCCCCTTGCTGTGAGTGACAGGTGATTTACATATCATGCACTAGCCTGAGACAGGTTATCATCAGATCACTGGATGTTCTACTCTGCCCAGCTCTGACTACAAACATGTCCCCTAAATCACTTGTCTGTCTATAGTCAGCTGACTGTTCACTGCATCCCATGATGAGAAACATCCAGTCAAAACACAGTAAAGCTGGGAGAGCTGGAGGGGAGGGGGATGTGAATTGTGAACTTTTTACACAGGATGTGCCTGCCTCAGGCTAGTGCATGAGATATGTAAATCACCTGTCACTCACAGCAAGGGGGCGTTTTTGACAAAGTTTTCAAGACTTTGTCAAGATTTCTCTAACTGAACAATAAAAGAGGATTGCTCAGGCCTCGAGTAAATCTGTGTGGCAAGACTGGGCTCAAATGAAAGGAAATTTTATTCTCTACATTATGACATAAAAATAAAAATTGGGTTTACATCCACTTTAAGCATTTGCATTTTAGGTTTGTTGTGGTGATTTAGTAGTCCATTAAAATGAATGCACTGCCTTAATGCAACACGCTACACACCTCACATTACTGCACATCAGAAGAGCTGGTCCCTTACACGTGTTGTTACATAAGTGTTTTCTTCATTCCTCTAGCTTATTTTGCACAATGGAAAATAGCATAACTAACAGGTAAACAGAATGAAGAACAAGTGAACACACAACAAAGAATACCAGTGGCTCTCTAACCAAGAGACATTTGAATATAAATGTATTAACCTTTTCATGCCCAAGCCCATTTCTGACATTTGTTGCTTTGACAGACACAGCGCTTCCTTATTCAGAACCATAGGGTTTTATTGCCCCCTACAGGAGTAAAATACTAGGCAGAAAAAAAACTTGGCTACGCCCATGGGCAGTCCTAGGGGATATAGACTCCCCTCTCTGCTATAGGCCTTCAGTTCTGTCACAAGCAGTGTCAGAAAACTCCATCGAGGGGTGGGTGCTGTGTCTGTCAATGAACACAGAGAAACTGATTTTACGTTAAGTCAAAAATCCTATTTTCTCATTCGTTCATTGACAGACACAGCACTTCCTTATTCAGAACCATAGGGATGCCCTAAAGCAGTGCCAAAACATGAGGGATGGGGTGAGCCAAAAAAAAAAACAACAGGCCAATCAGACAATCTGGAGCTCAACAAGAACAACTGGAGCCCAACCTGAACAGCAAGAAAATCCGTTCATGAGGGGAAAACCCTCTAGACCGCAGCCTGCAGAACCTTGCGGCCAAAATAGGTACCCGCAGATGCCAGCACATCCACTTTGTAAAATTTTGCAAAAGTGTGCACCGACGACCAGGTGGCACACTTGCATCACTGACGCCTGATGACGGAAGGCCCAGAAGGCACTCAGCACCCGAATAGAGTGTGCCTTCAACGGGACGCTTCTTGCTAGTCCGCCGCCCAAGAGCCACCTCCAACCAGGACACAAAGGACTCCAGGGCTGCTGTTAATGCGTCAATGGATGGTTGGGACCCAGAGGGACCTGCAGCCTATGATAGGGGGTAAGGTGGGGAAACATGCTCCTGAGACTCCATAGGGGAAGAAGAGACACCAAGAGCGACCAATACAAAGGGACACCCCCCACGCCGGTAGCGGTACCGGAACACCAGCACACCCCACAGCCTGCAGCAGAGGAAGGGACCCCACCAGACTCACCATCCCAATGGCGTAGAGCTTGCTGCCTCAGGTGTAGACCCACACACACGTGGCGTCAGAGGAGAACACAGGAGTCAGCACCGGGTTAAAAAGGAGGAGCTTCTGCCTGCTAAAACCGCTGTCTGGGCTACACAGTAATGGCCGCCGATGCCTGAGTGCAAAAAACACCAAATCATGGCCACTGAGCTACACAATCATGGCCGTCAGCCATAAGTCAGCAGGCACTAGTTGAAAAAAAAAATAGAAAATGCTGGCTACTGCAAAATGGACGCCGACTGCGCTACGAGGCTGACACAGACCCCAGGAAAGCCCCTGAAAGAGAGAAAGAAAGAGGATCCGGGCACCGGACCCCCAGGATCGCCCAGTGCCTGCCTCCCGCCACGGTAAGAACTACACCTGGCGGCGTGCACCCCCTGCCCACCAGTAGTCAACCCCATCCCCCCAGGATCCATCATGGTACCACACTACCACATATAGAGGGAGGGGGAAAGGGGGGCTATCAGGGGACCTCCAGGGACCATCCGCCCCAGGAAGAGAGGGTGCAAGGGTGGAGGGAAACCCGCAGGACCGACCCAGGAAGGGGCCCGCGTCCACCGCAAACCCACCAAGGGGAGACGGGGGACATTTATTCACCATACCAGGACCAGGTGGGCACCGCTCCAGACAGAACCTCCTCGCCACCGAAGTGGGGGGCTGTCGGCCATGAGGGACGCTGCGACTCAAGCCAAGACCCGTCGTATGCAACCTCGCAAGATGTTTAACTTGCAGAGCCAGCCCCCGTCCAGTGGGGCTAGGTCGTGGTCGACCTAGCACGTAGCTGCATTCTGCATGTGCTCGCTGGCAAGACCGGGGAGACCACTGATCAAATGTCCAGCCCGTCGCCCAGTCCTGCAGTTGATTGCAGATCTCACCCGAAAAAAATCCAGGAAAAAATAAAACAAAAAAATTAAATTTGCCAGGACTAGAGATCCCAGCAGGGAACTAGGTGCTTACTCCTAACAAGGCAGAAAAAAAACTGAAGGCCTATAGCAGAGAGGTGGGTTTTATATAACCCAGGACTGCCCATGAGCATATCAAAGTTTTTTGTCTGCATAGTGTCCTAATCCTGTAGGGGGCGATATAACCCTATGGTTCTGAATAAGGAAGCGCTGAGTCTGTCAATGAACAAATGAGAAAGACACTTTCACAGATTTAAAAAAAAAACGAAACATTAAAGTTAGCCCAATATTTTTGTATAATGTGAAAGATGTTACGCCAAGTAAATAGCCTTACATGTCATGTTTGGAAATAGCGCACACTCATGGAACGGTGACAAACTACGGTACCTAAAAATCTCCAAAGGCGACATTTAAAAAAAAATTCAAAAAAAAAAAATCTTATTTTTTTACATCGTCTTTTATTGCCTTCACAAGTAACCATCCCTTGTAACAGGTACTCTTAATGGAGGGATCGGGGGGCTTTTACCTGCATCGGTTGTTATCACTAAAAAGCCAACCGCTGGCCTTAAGAAAACTGTACCGTTTGCGTTCATGGCTTGAGGGGGTTAAACCGGGGTGATGCCTGCAGCTATCACCCCGGTTTAACCCCCTCAAGCCATGAACGCAAATTTGCGCACGGTCTGCGCGAAGAGGTTACGTTTTAGGCAAAATGCTGAATATGCCACAATACAAATACACCAACATGAAAGATATAGATTTTTTCCTTTTTTTGTGCAAATAATTTATTACTGTTTCATTCATCCAGAGCATAAGGCTACACAGTAATATCAAGATTACCTGGGTTCACGGCCAGCTGGAAATAATGTAACTTGTTGGGGTCAGGGAAATTCACTTTACAAGTACCTAGAGAGATTAAAAAAAAGTTTAGCATAACTATCTTCAAACATTGGATTACATAAAAAAAATATATGTGTCTGATACACAACTGCTTTATATTTAGTATGACAATATTTATTAAAAAAAACGGAAGATAAAATTGAAAAAGAACTAACAAATTATATAGGAAACCTGCAGTATTTATATAGGTCACAAATTAAATGTGACGATTGGTAGGTGAACGTTGCCTTAAATTTACTTATGTGGTCTTATGCTGGCCACACACTATACAAAAAAAGAAAATAAATTGGTCGAAAATTCTGTAATTTAGATAGTTTGTTCGTTTTTGGGCCAGTTAATTGGCACAAAATTGATAATCGTGAAATGTTTTTGAGGCAAGAAAATGAAGGACAAGTTTGTAAATTTTCTGCCGAAGGAACGATAAATTGAAAGGTTAATGCGTTTCCCCCGACCGCACTGCTTGCACTAGGTATATGTAAAAAAAACGAACAAATTTCTTGTTTAAAAAAAAAAAAAAAACACGAACAAAAAATGCATTAATTTATGTCCACTGAACGATTTATCGGTCATTACATGATGGCACTCAAGGCCGAATGTTCATTTTTTGAAAATGGGTTCAGCAGATTTTCTGGAGAGCGCAAAATCTGGTTTCTATGCACAGCTGCCCCAATCAGCTTCCAGGTTTTGGGTCAAAGTTAATTGATCAAGCTGAAGTTAGAAGCCGATTGGCTACCATACACAGCTGTGCAACCCTGTTTTTAAGCTTTTTAACTAAACATAACTAACTACAACATATATACAGCTTACACATGACATAAAGGCTCATGTCTGCAGTCTCTGACCATCTGTATAAAAATATTTTTTTAAAACAGTAATTTTCAGTATCAGTTTTCGGCCTAGTGTATTTTTCATTTTCGGTATTGGTTTCGGCACCAAAAAACCCATTCGGTGCACCCCTACTATTGATGGAATGTTTTAACATGAACCTGACCAATTCTAAAGACATTTCTCTCCTACATGTAAAAAAATTATCATTTTTTTTGATAGAAGATTACATAGAACCCCCAAACATTATATATGTTTTTTTAGCAGAGACCCTAGAGCAGTGATGGCGAACCTTGGCACCCCAGATGTTTTGGAACCAATTTCCCAAATTCAAATTGCACACGCTCATGGAATGGCGCCAAACTTCGGTACTTAAAAATCCCCATATGCGACGCTTTAAAATTTTTACTGGTTACATATTTTGAGTTACAGAGGAGGTCTAGGGCTAGAAATATTTCTCTCGCTCTAACATTCGCAGCTATACCTCACGTGTGGTTTAAACACCGTTTTCATATGTGGGCGGGACTTACATATGCATTCGCTTCTGCGTGCAAGCACACAGGGACAGGGGCACTTTAAAAAAAAAAAAAAAAAAGTTTTTTATTGTTAATTTTGCTTTACATTTAAAAAAAAAAATGTTTATCACTTTAATTCCCATTACAAGGAATGTAAACATCCCTTGTAATAGGAATATGGCATGATCGGTCCTCTTTACAGTGACATATGGGGTCAAAAAGACCCCACATCTCACCTCTAGGCTGGGAAGCCTGAAATCAAAGAAAAAAAAAACGATCTCAGCTTCCCAGCGGCGCCATTTGTTTGAATGCAAAGGCCGGGCATGACGTCATAACATCGCGCCTGGCCTCCGACGATCCTAGAGACTCTGGCGACCATCTGGTCCGCCGGAAATCTCTATGGTAAACATCCGGGGCCTGGCGGATCTGTTCTCCGACTCACCGGTCGCAGCAGTGAGTCGGTAGAAGCACTGGAGGGACATCCCCTCTCGCCGCCCGTAAGAAAGATCAAACGGCTGACCAGCCGCTATGATCATGCTTATGGTGTAGGGAATAGCCGGCTGAAAAAGCAGATATTTGAATGATGCCTGTAGCTGCAGGCATTCAGATATCCCCACACAAAGCTCAGGATGTCATATGACGGCCAGCCATCGGCAAGTGGTAAAAGAATAAGTTCACCTTTTTTTACTCCAGCTCCTGCGTACCAATATAGGATTAATGTACTTATTTCACAAAAATAAAACAGCTTTCCATTTATTCTACACACGCTTACCTCACTGTCTTCATAGCTGTTTAAAAACACTGCTCAATTACTTCTGCCTTACTTCCTGTGTCATGATCTATAGTCTGTCCAGGAAAGAGTTGACCAGCTGAGGGTAGATGATACAGGGTGTGTACTAAGGAGAACAGCTGGTCAACTCCTTCCTGTGTCATGACCCAATGTCTGTCCAGGAAGTTAGGCAGAAGTAATCAAGCAGTGTTTTTAACCACTTGCCGACCAGCCACAGTATATATACTACGGCAGGCTGGCTCTATTTCGTGAAACAACGTACCTCTACGTTGTTTCGTGTAATAGATACTGTGGAGGTGAGCTCGGGTCGACTCCGCCGGCCACCGGTGATCGCTCCACAGAGAGGCAGAACAGGGATCTGCCTATGTAAACAAGGCGGAGCCCCGTTCTGAGAGGGGACAACATGGAGACCTGCTGTTCCTAGTGATCAGGAACAGCGATCTCTGTGTTTTCTGGTGAGCCCATCCCCCACATAGAAGCACTGATCAATGTATAAATGACACTGGCAGGGAAGGGGTTAACACTAGGGAGCAATCAAGGGGTTAACTGTGTTCCCTGGGTGTGTTCTAACTGTAGGGGGGATGGGCTGCCAGGGACATGACAGACCACTGTTGCCGATCACTGGGAACAGAAGATCTCTGAGGTGTCCGTCAGATTGAGGATTCGCTTTGTTTACAAAGGCAGGTCCCCGTTCTGCCTCTGTGTACAACAATCACAGGGCGGCTGGCAGACAGAGTCCACTGGACCGACGGGCACGCGCCTGCATTCTCACATGCATGGACCGACTCACGGGTATGTCGGTTTCCACGCAGTATATGTGCGGCGGCTGGTCGGCAAGCAGTTAAACGAAAACTGTTCATTCTGTTCCCATACAAGAAAATTGTTGGAGCTTGTCCCTTCAAAAATTTTCATTCAGGTCAGAATCGGCTGTAGAAAGTGGTGTACACACTATACGAAAACTCCTAGGACGAAAATGTGAGCCTGATTTTCTTTTAGCGTGTACGAGCCTTAAGACTGGGATGCCAATAAAGTTCATGTACGTGTAAAGGCAGGCGTACCAATACTTTTGGTAATATAGTATATGTGAATGCATTACGTTTAATAAAAGGTGAACTTAGCCTTAAAGTCTCAAATAGAGTTGGAATCAGATTTTTATTGTTATCTTGTTGGGAAGATTCCCCTCACTTTTTGACTCAGTAACATCATTCAATAAGACAAAAAAAAAAGTTAAAGGAAATGCTAAACTTGTTATATGTGCCCAATGAGGACATCTGTTCTAGTGACTGCTAGCAAAAAGGTAAAAATGGCCTTCGCCATGAGGACATTTCTTCTCAATTCCGGTTGGGTCTCTGGGTCTGGATTTGAGGGGAGACACACAACAAAAACTTTTTAACAGCTTGCCGCCCGCCCACCGTCAAATGATGGCAGGGCGGGGCGTGGTCAAGATGGCGACCTAAGAGGACGTGCGAGACAGGAGCTCCGCACCTGGGAGGCTATTTTATCCGGTTTTGGAGAAACTTACCCACGGCTAAACTTACCGAACAGCGCAGGCTCTGATCGGGCATGAGAAAGGGCAACACCGGATCCCACCGTAAGCGCTCTCAGGCTCCGAAAACCCCTCCGATATCTTGGGGCCCACGTGTGCTGTGTGCATCCAACATGGCGTCTCAAACAGACCAGGCGGACCCGTCCACTCTCGGGACTGAGCAATTTAACGCCCTAATGCAGGCTATCATGGGCTGCCAGACCTCACTGACGGCCAAGATTGAACAAGTACAGATGGAGATGGGCCTGGTCAGGAGGGACATAGACAAGGTCCGCGACAGGCTCTCTGAGGCGGAGAGGAGAGTTGGGGATGCTGAAGACACCCTCCTGGAGCATGATTCTTCCCTCCGCACTCTGCAACTTAAAATGAAGGCTGTTGAATCTCGCGCGGAGGATCAAGACAATAGTAACCGGAGAAACCAGCTCCGTGTGGTGGGTCTCCCCGAAGGGGTCGAGAGCCGTGACCCGGTGGCGTACATGGAGCAGCTCCTCCGCGCGCTATTTCCACAGGCGCCATTTTCCCCACACTTTGCAGTGGAGAGGGCCCATCGGATGCCCTCGGTCAGAGGCCCGCCCGGGGCCCCGAGGACATTTAATTTTTAGACTGCGCAATTTCCGAGAACGGGACCGGATCCTTAGAGAAGCAAGAAAGCTGGGGGAAATACACCATGAAAACGCTAAACTCATGCTATTTCCAGACTACTCCGTCGAAACCCAGAGGCAGCAGCGAACATTCAACCACGTTAAAGCCCTGCTCCGCACTAAAGGGTTAAAATACAATATGCTTTTAACCTGCACGTCTCAAGGTGGTAAACGGAGAAACCTCAAGATTCTTTACATCCCCTGAAGAGGCTTTGCGCTGGTTGTAAACCCTCCCCAGGGACCGCTGATTGACCTACAACTGATCTCCCCTTCTTCGCCTCTCCAACACCCAACACTTCTACCGCCCTCGGCTGAGGGATCCTCTCCCCTACATACTCTTCATGACGATCTGCATCCCCACATGGCTGCGGAGAGGATAGTTTCCCTGTGATCGTGGAGCCGGATGGATCTCTGCGTTCAGGTAACAAGCCTGGGACTTAAGGGGGGGCAGTCTTTTAGGATGGCAGCAGGGGCGCACTGCACGAGGTCGGGCCGCACTACAGTATGCCGGTCTGGGGTTTGCTGGACGCTATGGAGATAGTGACTGATTCATGCTGCCCCCCTGCTCCGATTACCCCTTGCACTTCCCATCCCCTACACAACCATATGCACTCTGCTTGATGATGGGGGAATGGAGCTGTTTTTTTTTTTTCCCCCTTTTTTATTTTTACGTGCAATGCCCATGCTGCTGTGAGACCTGTGAAACCATACACTGCCCCCCCTAGTTTGATCCTACTATGTCACCGAGACCCGGAGGGGTCACCCGAAGGCGAAAAAACCAGAGAGGGGGACAGACTGAAGTGGAGGAGAGGGGGGACTTTCACCCTGTCACGGATCCCCTGGCTTTCCCCCTTGTTCTCCTTACTGGGTGATGGGGGAGGGGGGGGGGGGGGTTTCTTTACTTTATTTACTTTTGTTCTCAGGTTGTCCCGACTGAGGGACCAGGCTTATTCTGGACCGTTACCAAATGTTTAGTTTTAACAAGGCTACTACTGGTATCCCTGCAACTAAGTGTGAGCCCTTAGATGATTCTAAGTGTCAGGTGCTAGTCACCTCGAATAATGTTGTTCTCTTCACCATGTGTCATACACATATTGCCTCCAATTACATTGACTGCGGAGTGTCCTACTCCTGCAAATGGGAACTGTGTCCTTGGTGTGAGGTCTGTATGCTCTGCCCCCCCATAGGAGCACTTCCTACTTGATAGTTCTGTTGGGTTAGGTTTTGGGTACTCAAGCGCCCTGTGATATGTTTACCAGGGGGTGGGGTGGGACGGGCTGGGTGTTCTGTTCGCTGAGTTTTTTTTTTTTTTTAGTTTTTTGTTTTTTCAGTTTTGCTGTCTTTATGGTTTTGGACGGCCATTTAACAATACATACAATATACAGACGATGACATACTGTATTATACCCAATTACCCTCTGTATCGACAGTTGTTCATGACTGAACCAAGGTTAATGGGGGTGCCCGCTTGGGTGGTACCCGCTTGGGTGGTAGAAACAGGAAATCCCCCAACACTTATCCAATCTTGGGTGCACTATGGCTCCATTGAAGATCTTGTCCTGGAATGCGAGGGGTTTGAATAACAAAATTAAACGTTCCCTAGTCTTTGCCTACCTGAAAAAATTTAACCCCCAAATTGGAAATACTCCAAGAGACGCACCTGGTGGGTGGGAGAACCATGGAACTCAAACTTCCCTGGGTGAATCACCATTACCATGCCACCTACTCCAGTTACGCCCAAGGAGTTTGTATCCTAATCCACAAGTCTCTAGCATTTGAATTACTAACAGTTAAACTAGACCCGGAGGGGCGATATGTGCTAATACACGCCATCATTGATACGATAGAAATGGTGATGGTTGGAATATACGTGCCACCTCCCGCTACCCTCACATTCCTACGATCCATTGCTGCATTGCTAACAAAATTCTCTACTGACAATATACTCTTGATCGGAGACTTTAACATAACCCCGAATCCCTCCCTGGACAGACTCTCCCCAGACCCCACTACGGACTCGATTCTATCGAGATGGGCACAAACCTACGGATTGGTGGACATATGGCGGTGGAAGCACCCTTCGGAACGCATATATACCTGTCACTCCTTATCACATAATACACTATCTCGTATTGATCTTATATACGGTAGTGCCAGCATGCTCCCTAAAATTCAAAATATCAAGGTGCTTCCCCGAGGTATCTCTGACCACTCCCCTCTGCTCTGTTCCATACAAACCATGACACCCCAGGCAGACAGGATCTGGCGACTATCCAGGTTCAGGATAACTCACCCTACGCTAGAAATAGAAATAGCCAAACATATCGTGCAAGACTGGCTGTTAAATGCGGGTACCACCTCTTCAGGTAATGACTGGGAGGCCTTTAAGGCATACATGTCCTCCATAACTAGGCAACGTAGGAATGATCAGCTTGTATTGGAAGAGGCGGAAAAAAAGGCCCAGGCACTTGAGGCACGATTCGCTCAAACGGCTAATCCTGTTACAGCTCAGGATATGAGGGTGGCATATAGAGAAGTGATGCTGCTCCGAGTGGCAAAGGTAAATAAAAAACAACTGGTCCAAACACAACGTATATTCGAACAGGGCGACAAGACGGGTAGGATGTTAGCATGGATCTCTAAGGAGCAGTCCACGGTCTCTGCTATTCCCCGAATACAACGAGACGATGGAACCATGGTGTCAGATCCGGGGGCAGTTAATACCTGTTTTGTAGACTACTACTCCAAACTCTACTCCTCCCGAGTGCATTGCACAGATGGAGAGTTAGCTGCGTTTTTAGATACAGTGACATTTCCGACCCTTGAGTCCTCCGCAAGGGAACTTTTGGATGCCCCGATCACCTCGGAATAGGTCCAAATAGCGCTTGGCTCACTGCAGGAGGGTAAGACCCCGGGTCTGGATGGGTTTCCACCAGAATTTTACAAACAGTATGCTGAGGAATTAGTGCCCAGACTACATAGCATGATCACGAAAACATTGAAAGAAGAGGCTCTTCCTCCATCAATGGCCCAAACTAGAATAGTAGTAATCCCTAAACCGGGGAAGGGCCCTCAAATGTGCTCGTCCTACCGGCCTATATCCCTCCTGAACTCGGATGCAAAAATTCTGACCAAGATTCTTGCCAAGCGCCTAAACGAAGTAACTCACTTTAATTCACGACGCTCAGTCAGGTTTTATGCCCGGTAAAGGGAACCGATATTAATCTGCGGAGGTTGTATGCGGCCTTGGCCTCTGGGAATGGAGACACCCAGCCTGTGGTAGTGGCCTCCCTGGATGCAGAGAAAGCCTTCGACTCAGTCGAATGGCGTTATCTCTGAGAGGTCCTCCGCAGGTTCGGATTTGGTCCGGTCTTCATTTCCTGGGTTGAAGCTGTGTACAAAAAACTCCAACAGCCAGGGTTTGTACAGGCACTGTCCTCTTCCTGCCTTTCAGCCTGGGTAGAGGAACGAGGCAGGGGTGCCCTCTATCACCAGGGCTCTTTGCACTGGCTATAGAACCAATGGAAATCCTTATATGGTCCAATCAGGCCATACAAGGCATCACGATAGGCCCAATACATGAAAGGGTATCATTATATGCCGATGATACCCTTTTATATCTTAAGGATGACGGTATCTCCCTGCAGGGCGCCATCTGTCATTAATAGCTTTGGGAGATACTCGGGGGTATGCATTAACTGGGGAAAATCCATATTATTTCCACTACACTCAGATAATGACCCCCGACCATCGGATGCACAACTACAGAGGGTTTCCCAATTCAGGTACTTGGGGATGGAGATACATCGGGATCTAGGCCAATTTATTAACCTGAATTTAACCCCAGTACTATCCCACCTGTCCCAAAGATGTGCGGTCTGGAAGTCCCTCCCGCTCACACCGGTGGGATGCGTCAATCTTATCAAGATGACAATACTATCAAAGTTTACATACCTTTTCAGGCAGACCCCAGTGGTCATACCAGTTTCATTTTTTTTTTAAAGTAGATAGTATACTACACCAATTTCATATGGAGAGGAGCAACACCTAGGATAGCGAAGACAACCCTACAACTACCACTCACGTTGGGAGGACTGGCTCTACCGAGCCTCATAAAATACTATTGGGCGGCAGTTCTGGTTACCGTTAAGTGGTGGTTGGCTGAGCTTCCGGCCAACCCTGCGTCTACGCTGGAGGCTGCAATGCTGGGCTCCCACACGGAACTTAGGAACCTAGTGCACAGGGGCCCCAAATCCAACCCAAAGGTGTCCACACCCATGAGAACTACGCTCAATGTGTGGGACAAGGTCCAATCACTGGTGCAGAAACCGGATACGTGGTCTCCTTACACTCCGCTCTGGGGTAACCCCCATCTACCCCATTTTCATTCTATTCCAGACCCGGTTATATGGGCCAGACATGGGATTACACAGTTGGGAGACGTGGTAACCGGGGGGCAACTATCCTCCTTTGACAGACTGAAGAGGGACAAAGGCCTACCAAACCACATGTTCTTTAGATTTCTCCAGGTACGCCATGCCTACCACTCTCAATTCCCTCATGTAATAGTGCTACAGATGTCAGACCTGGAGTGCACTTTGAGGTCCGTGGAAAAAGGGGGAACACTCTATATTATACAATATGCTGGCTGTACTGGACACATCTAAAGTATCGCAGCTATACACCAGATGGCAGGAAGATATTCGAGACCTGGCCGATGATGACTGGGAGGAGGGCATTCAGCAGTACTTGCCATTGATGATTTCTGCTAGAGATAGATTCACACAATTGAAATTTTTGCACCGTACCCAATATTCCCCAGTTCGCTTGGCCAGAATCTATCCTGGTCGTTCAGCAGTGTGCCCCAGGTGCGGCCAAGATGACGCAGGCTTTTTTCACGTCGTCTGGTCCTGTCCCCAAATAGAGAAATTCTGGAGAGAAATTCTGGCAGACATCAACTCTATAGGGAAAATTAGGGTCCCCTACAGCCCCATTCCCCTTCTGTTGGGGATCTGTGATGTCCTTGAAGCTCTGTAAAGAGCAGTGTCCGCATCTCTTTAACCATGTGATCGGCTGTGTCCAATCACAGCCGGTCACATGTAAAAGGAAGTGCCGGTCATCGGCTCTCCTCACACAGTGTGTGGTAAGAAGAGCTGATCAGCGGCATCTCCATGAAATAGTTTGACTTAAGACCAATTTTTAAACTTTTCCTGACAGAAAAATGGGGCTGTCATTGCTGACGATTGCCAGCTCCTGTCTACTATACCAATTCACTGGCTTCAGTAGTTTCTGAACGACTGACCTGGAGCAAGGAAACAGATCGGGAAACACAGTATATTCAGAACTCCTTACCTGTGCTCTTGTTCTAGGTCTGTGACTAGAGCTATTGAAGATAGAGTGTGAGCATGACAACCAGGCAAATGGCATATGCAGAATGAGAAGGCAATGAAATTTCCATGTTTCTGTCAGGAAAGGTTTTCTATTATTCAGTATGAAGATGCATAGCTACTGTGTACACAAAAAGAGATAGAAAAAATAATTATCTTCTTACATGGCAGGTTTGCTTCAAGTTCTGCTACTTCTGAAAGACACAAGAAGAAAAAAATGATCACACATCAAAACAAAAAAGCTAGACACACAAGAAAGAAGCTTGATAGTACTGCATTATAAACCATCTTTTCATTGTCATAGTAAACATGTTGTGTAATAGCATTCTCCTCATCTAAAGGAAACATAAGTGGTAAGCATTCCATATTCTGGTCGATCTACAGCAGGTTGTTCAGAGGACCTCGTCTACTTTGCTTCCAGGCTCATGGTACCAATAACTGCTTCTTCTATGAACACAGTAGAAAGCATTTTTGGTGCTAAAGTCCTCTGCTAGGAGGTCCCCACTAAGTAGAACAGACAAGCATCTGTTACCCAGACTAGCTTTAGGCCCCTTTCACACATGCTCTCCGATCAGGTCCGCCTGTCCATTTTTCAGGTGGACCTGATCGGACACCACTCACCTCTATGAAGCGACAGACGTCAGCGCTGACAAGTCCGCTGACATCCGCCGATATCCGATCCAGTCCACCAAATGGCGGATCGGATGAAAACGGACAGGCAGTCCGTTTTCATCCGATCTCCCCATAGAGGAGAGTGGGGCTCCGACAGGTCCTGCACAGTGAGCGGAGACAGACCTGTCATCTGCTTGCTCAGTGGAGATCAACCGATCGATCTCTGCTGAGCAAGTGGAGTCCGTCAAAACGGACGTGCTCCGCATGAAAAGGTTCTTAACTGTAAACAAACACCTTGTAAAAACAGCCCATTCAGTTTAAAGTAGAAATGAAAGACAAAACATTTGTGTACAGATACAAACATTATAAATATATTTTTTATAAGTGATCACATTCGTTCTGTTCTCAGCTACATAAGAGCTGGGGGAAGGAGAAGCAGCAGCACACTGAGCTTCCCAGTGAAAGAGGGGGAGTATCAAGACAAGTCTGATCATTGGAGGACAGCAGGCCGTGTTCCCAGCATAGCTAGGGAACTGACCACGCTGTGTTCTCCTGCTTAGTGTGGTCGGTTTTTAAATAGGAAAGCAGAGGGACTAGCAAGAACCCCAGGAATTTCACATAAAGGAAGCAATACAAATAGAGAACATGATACTTTCTCATATAGGTACATGGTACAGCAGCTTCATACCAGGAATATGAAGTGTAGGGGTAAATGCTTTTATTTAACCACCTCCTGCCCGCCATATTGTATAATGACGGCGGCAGGGTGGTTCTCTCGGTCTGAGATGACGTCCCATTCTCACCTCAGGGGCGCACAGCACTGCGATCAGCGGGGCGCTGTGTCCCCAGGACACAGTGCATCCCCAATCTCGGTAAAGAGCCGATGACAATGCTCTTTACCCATGTGATCAGCTGTGTCCAATCCCAGCTGATCACATGTAAATAAGGAAATGCTGGTTGTCAGCTTTTCTCGCCTCACACCGACAGCGTGAGGCAAGGAGGGCCGATCAGCAGCATTTCCTCATAAAAGGAGATCCGCACAGATATTTAGGGCCCTGATGCCAGTCAGTGCCCATCACTGATGCCAGTCAGCACTGCCTTTCAGTGCCTGCTCATAAGTGCAGCCCACCAGTGTTGAATATTTGTGCCACCTCAAAAAAAAAAAAAAAAAAAAAAAAAAAAAATAAAAAACACACACACACACACACACACACACACACACACACACACACACACCATAACCCAGGTGGCGATTAAATACCACCAAAACAAAACTATCTAAAAAAATAAATAAAAAAAATTAAATAAAAAAAAACGATTTCATTTGGGCATGACCATGCAATTGTCATTCAAAGTGCGACAACTTTGAAAGCTGGAAATTGGCCTGGGCAACAAAATATAGATGGGAAATGGACATAGAAAGGCACAGAGGATGAAAATTCTCAGCTGCAAAATTAAACCTATCCACAAGACATTTCTAATATGGGGAATGTTATAAAGGCAGCAGCGTGTGCAGGTTTTCCAATTTCCACTGATCTGCCCTCTGAACCTGACAGAGCATAAAAGAACAATATTCCAGCTTCAGAAAGCAGAACTGCAAATATTTCAGGTCACAGTTTATAGCTAGTCGCTGTTGAAACATTAAGGCGCTGTATACAAACATGCATAAAAACCAAGAGTAAAACGTGAAAAAGAAACATACTTCAAAAAACAAAAAATATAATAAATCATAGTTAAAATGAAACATAAAAAAATCACAATGAAATAAATAATGCAACACACACAAAGCTATAGGGAAGTGAATCAGAGCCATAAAATGAATAAACACAACGTAACCAAATATATCCAGTATAAGAGTAATAAAACATGTATGCAAGAAAGAAAAAACAAAACAAAACTGAAGCTCTGGTGACGAGCAAAGAGCTTAAGGTCTATCTTATGCAATCTAGAGAAATGTCATTCTACCCAAAAGGAAAATATGTATTTGATGATGTAGATTGTAGAGAGAATTATGACATATACGGTGCCAACAATAAACTCAGTTCTACATGGTCCTGAACACAGGAGCCTTCAGTAAGTGAAAGAAGAGACTAAGGATTGAAGAAAGCATAGTTACGTAGTTAGGTTGAAAAAAAAAAGTCCATCTAGTTCAACCAAAATAAATAAATCATACAATCCCACATACACACACACAATACTTCAGCCACAGTTGATCCAGAGGAAGGCAAAAAACCCCAGCCAAGAATTCTTCAATTTGCTACAGCAGGGGAAAAAATTCCTTTCCGATCCCACGAGAGGCAATCGTTTTTTCCCCGGATCAACTTTACCTATAAATGTTAATACCCAGTTATATTATGTACATTTAGGAAAGAATCCAGTCTTTTTTTAAAGCAATCTACTGAGCTTGCCAAATCCACCTCTGGAGGGAGACTATTCCACATTTTCACAGCTCTTACTGTGAAGAAACCTTTCCGTATTTGGAGATGAAATCAGTTTCCTCTAGACATATACAGTGCCCCCTTGTCCTCTGTGATGACCTTAACCACTTGCCGACCGTGCCATAGCCAAATTATGGCTACAGCGTGGTCGGATAACTCTGGGAGGGCGTACTATGACATCTTTCCAGAATCGGGCATGCACCCGGGAATGTCCGTGACCATTGGGTCTCCCAGACCCGGCGTGTCACGGATTGGGATAAAGGGCCAATGACAGTGGCCCTTTACCACGTGATCACGCTGTGAAAGTAAAAGTGTCCCGTTTTTAAATTGGTTAATAAAAAAGTGTTTTTATGCTTGGTATTAACATCAGCACCCTGCTTTTTGCAATTTCTTACTTTATGATATACAACATCTAGCTTAGTGACTTTGTTTTGAAGCCGGAAGTCAGCATAAGACCAACTTTCAAACCTAGGTAGGTGAAGGCAGCTTTTTATAGTCTTACCACTGGCTTCCATTAAGGAGTTCTCTTGCTTGAGTTTTTTACTTTATGGAGAATAGATAGAAACAAGACTCTGTAGAGGTGAAGTATAGAGCAGGCTCTGTACACGGACATGTCCGTGTGAAAGAGCCCTTACAAGCCTTTGATCCCTTTGAAATCAAGGGCCATCCAGCTCTTAACCCCACTGTCTGTCCTGCAATAGCCTCTGCAAATTCACCCTGTTAAGTGCTCAACCTCCATACCAGTCTTAACCCTCTACGTCCATTCTGTCTGCTTTACCTTCTAACACCCTTTTTCCATATAACCTTTCATCCACTTTTCTGACTTCAACCTCTTGCCCACTGTGCTTCTGTGTGACCCCTTACAGCAGAAAGCAGTGTTCAAATGTCAGTTGCTTATTTTATTCCCTAGAGGCCTCCTTTCTTAAACTCCCTCAAAGCATCAAAAGTTACTTGCCATCCAGTCTTCCTCACATGCCCACCAAAGCATACCTGCCTGTATATTTGATGCACTATACGGACAGGGACTTACTGGGGGAAATTTATCAAAACAGGAGCAGACAGATTTTGGAGCAGCTGAGCATGGCAACCAATCAGCTTCTAGCTTTCATTTTCAAAGCTTAAACTGAACAAGCTGAAAATGGAGGCCAATTGGTTGCCATTCATAGCTGCTCCACATTCTGACTGCTCCAGTTCTGATAAATTCCCACCACTGTCCAACCAGATCACTGTGGTATTTGCAAGAAAATGTGAGATCAGGAGAAATTTTAATATGGATATTTCACCATTCTGAGCAATAACATATTAAAAAACATTCCATAATAAGGTTACAAAAAAATTAAAAAAAATAAATAGCTTTGAATTTACAGCAGCTCCAGAAAACATTCAAGCTTTTTAATCTGCTCTATAAATTGAAGGTAAATACAGAAATACACAGGCCAAGGATGAACAAATTTGAACATGCAATATTAAAGAAGTCTTACACTAGGGACGCAGCAACACAATGTCACAAGCTAGTCTGCAGTGTTGTATATTTTTGTTGCAAAGATGTTAAGTGGATACTTCTGAGCGGGGTCATCCACTCACACGAGGAAACTGGAGCCAGATACACTTTAACGTTAATAATTCAACTTTCTATAAACAAGAGAATCTTGAAGCCTTTACGGAACATGAACACCACATTTTCCAAGGAAACAGTTTTTAATGTATGTAATACTGAGCTGCCAATGCAGAGTGATAAAAATGCCCAACGACCCAGCTGTAATCAGATCACAAATCACTTATAGAAAACTGTGTACCTTGATATAAATATGTCATGAACATTAGCCTAATTAACAGAAAGTGCAAAGAGCAATGCTGGCATAATACAGCAAATTTTCTACTGCCAAGACAATAAAAAAGGTACGGTATATACTCGAGTATAAGCTGAGATTTTCAGCCCTTTTATTGGGCCGAAAGTACCCCCCCTCGGCTTATACTCGAGTTGCCGGCGTCTGCCTACCTGATCAGTGCATCACGCAGACAGACGGCAGCCATTCTAGTGTTCAAAAGCCGCGCCTCCTCGTCTGTGATAGGCGGAACACTCAATTTCCCAGCAGTCGGTGTTCCGCCTATCACGGACATCCTCTCATCCTCGTCCGTGGTATGAGTGTGACAGACCTAGCCGGGACACAGGCTTTTTGAGAGGAATGAATGCGAGCCTCTTGCCGACTGATTATGGGCCCTGGATTTTAAGGGGCACAGGGTGAATGAGAACCCCACTGTAATCTGTGCTAGTCAGATTATATGCTGTATATATGTATATATAATGTGTGTTGTCCCATGCTGTTGGGACACACACTGTCAGATGCTAATATCATCAACTCCAGCCACCTGTCTGTTGTCTTGTATAATGTAAATAAGGCTAGTCTGGCTTGACACAGATTCTAAAGAGTATTTCACCTATTGTTGTATGTGCTAATTAACCCTGCAATTGAATGAAGAAGTCCAGTGTTGATTAAGATAATTAGCTCATGCTAATTAGGTTAGGTTTTAGTCATCCGGCTGTATATATTTGTGTGACATCTCAAATAAAAGGAATTCCTGATGTACTCCAAGACTAGTGTTGTCTAGTTCTTGGGGGTTCCTATAGCCAGATCCATTGGACTCATGTTCCAGGACTTAGGAAGCATTTACGGCGGACACCTTGAGTACAGGATCTGTCACAATGAGGATGAGTGGATGTCTGTGATAGGCAGAACACCGACTTCTGGGGAAATTGAGTGTTCCGCCTATCACAGACAAAAGCTCCGCTGCTTTTGAATACAGGAATGACCGCTGTATGTTTTTACACGCTGATTGGTGCAAATGCGAGGGACACAGGTAGGCTGCAGAAGGACACAGGTAGGCATGCAGCTGCAGATGGGCATTGTTGACCCTCTTTTCCACTTACAGTAGCTGCTGCATTTCTCACCCTCAGCTTATACACGGGTCAATACGTTTTCCCAGTTTTTTTGTGGTAAATTAGGGGCCTCGGCTTATATTCGGGTCGACCTATACTCGAGTATATACGGTAACTAACTACGGTAAATAGTTACCATGCATTGTATTAAAACTTATTCTTCAGTTAGTATGCAACACCTACTCAGCTTCATCAGCTTGTATTACCTGCAAGCATTGAAGAAAATATTATTTGGGTTTAGAGTAATGTTTGGTGGTGAGGGTCCACCTCATGAACATGAGATGATCATTTAGAACAGCAGTTTCCAAACACTTATTAACCACTTGCTTACTGGGTACTTTTACCCCCTTCCTGTCCAGGCCAATTTTCAGCTTTCTGCGCTGTCACATTTTAAATGACAATTGCGCGGTTATGCAACACTGTACCCATATGACATTTTTACCAATTTTTTTCACACAAATAGAGCTTTCTTTTAGTGCCATCTAATCACCCCTGGGTGTTTTTTTTATTATTTTTTTTTGCTAAACACACACAAAAAAAATAAATAAAAATAAAATCATTTTTCATAGTTTGTTATAAAATTTTAGAAAATGTAGGTACCCTATCCCTCTTATGTCATGGTATATTCTGCTCCCAAATACTTGTGAAACATTACTCTATACCCATTGTATGTTTATATGGTATTGCTTTATATCTTCTACTGTACAATATCCTTACAGTTTTGTAACTTTTTTGAATCTTACAAATAAAACTTTTGTAAACAAAAAAAAAAAAAATTAGGAAAGAGGTCATTTTTCTCCTTTACTGATATGCGCTGATGAGGCTGCACTGATGGGCTTTACTGATCGGGAACACTGATGAAGAGGTACTGATAGGCGACACTGATGAGGAGGCACTGTTGGGACAGTACTAATACAGGAGGATGTCCATAGACGCCCTCCCGGCAAAGTAAGCACATGCTGTAGCCATCTTTTGGCTATAGTACAGGCAGGAAGGGGTTAAAAAAAGTGACATATCAAGAAAAGAATGTGCTTGCAAAAATCTCTCCAGTGGTATACTTAAAGGGCAACTCCACTATTGTGTGGAAAAGATAGCAAATAAAAAAAATATATAGCATATAAAATTGCAACACAAGCCGTATTGTAATTGAATGTTATTAAAAACTACCTCTCCCTTTCAATCTTTAGTGCAGTAATTCTGTGTAAAATAAAATATGGCAATCTGGAGGCATTCTGTACACAGATGGTGCACATAAGGTTGTCCCCCCCCCCCCCCCCCTGCACTAAGACACAAATCAGATTTTGGGCATCCTCTGCAACTAAAGAATAATTTTTGATGAGATACTCCCAAAGGTAAACCACGTCTAAATGGATGCAGACCCTGGCACTTTCTACAAGTGCAGGAGCCAATTAATTATTATAAAATCACTTCCATTAGATTCACTGGACAAACACAAAAAAATGGTTACTTCTTCAGGATAATGCAACAAAGTTTGTTAAAATCCTTGTAATGTATATGGAACACCAAGAGGGGAATGTTTTTTCTCAACAAAAATGGCCGTGGTGTTGTGCATGCAACATGCCACTGAATTCTCTCTGCTTAACGCTGAATTGAAAGAGAGGCTAGCCCCACGAATTGACAGGTCAAGTCATAAAGCTCTCCTCCAAGCTTTTTTTGTTCTTTGAATTTATGGTTGTGGATGGCGCTTTAATTACTTCAGAGTGCCAAAGCTATCAGAGTACAATGCCCATCTGTAAAAGCACAGAAGTGTGTGGGCGCGTTTTAAAAGCAGAAGTGTTGTCAGGTTAAGACTGTACCGTTGCTTTATATATAAGGCTATAGCTTATGTGTCAGTCACTTTTCAAAGCCAGTGGTACTGCTGTAATAAAATTCTACAACTTTGTGCTGTGGATAACACAGGACACTGCTATAAGGGGGTGCAGAGGGGCAGAGGACACTGCAGTGGGTGGGAGGTAATATGTGAAGGGGGCAGAGAACGCTGCTACGGGGGAGAGCGAGCATAGGATACTACAGTGGGAGGAGGTGATGTGAAGGAAGGCAGAGGAAACTGCTACAAGGAAAGGGGGGCAGAGGACGCTACAGTATGGGGGGGTAGAGGGGCAGAGGACACCACGGTGGGAGGGGTCATGTGAAGGGGGCACCGGGAGGGCTGATGTAAAGGGGGCAGAGAACCCTGCTATGGGGGGGGGGGCAGAGGACACTACTGTGGGGAGGATTATGTAAAAGGGGCAGGGAACGCTACTGGGGGGGGGGGGTGGGGTCAATGGAGATTACTGTGGGGCGTGATGTGAAGGGTGGGGGGGGGGGCACGACTGTGACGCACTATTTTATACTTTGTGTTGTATTTTTATTGGGGGCTTGTTATTTTTTATTTTCATTTTTTTCTTTTATAGGGTATGAATGCACATTTAAATATATTTTAGCAAACAGTTTTACCTGCCACAGATTTTCTAATTCTTTAGGTTATCACTCAGATTTGTTCACTTCTGCCAACAGGCACAACAAAGTCTCTGACCTCACCTTTTTTACACTGCCGTTAAAGCAATACATGTAGGTTGAGGATCTTCCCTAGCATGTGACTGAATAGTGGAAGGGCAGCAGCCAAATGATGAGGTCGCCCCTGTGTTCTCTTCCCCTATCAGCACATTCCCTGAGCTATACTGGCAAAATTGCACAATGCAGAGCAGCCTGTATGGCTTTTAGTGCTGTCCCTTGGTCTTTCAATCTGAATTAATGCAGATCATTGATTACGGCAGAGAGCTGCCATCCATAGCTCTCCCGGACAAACACTTTACTTTAACACCTTCAGCCCTCTGTTGATATTGTCTTGCAAAAATTAGTGAAAGTCGTTTTTTTATGCAATCCAAAGACAAAATTAAAAAAAAAAAAAAAAAGCGAATTTTTTTTTCTATTTGATTTTCTGCTGTTTTGTTCCTCTGTTATCAGCATGATAACTTCTGACAAGTTCTCCGACAATCGGGATAAAACCAGCCTGACATTTGTGTCGTTGCGGGTGCTATAAAAAGATTAACAGAGACTTTGTCTTTTTACAGCACAGTTCTGCACAGGTATTCCTTCTTCTGCATATGTGGAGAGGGAGGGGGTGTGGGCCTTTCCTCCAATCAGCTGTCACACGGTGTATGCCAAGAATCCACTCCTACTGCTGAATGATGCAATCTAGCAAGCTGAAGACAGCAGATATACATGTAAAACTTATGTAGGGAGATTTGTTTCATCCCTGTGTATCATGAGGCTTTTCATGTCACTGGGTATAGAAGAGGGTTTACATCCATTTTAATATGTCCTGTTAAAATTGTAACAGGACAATTAATTCTAGTATAAAGCATTGCAACGTTATGTACAAATAAAATAAAAGCTTTTTTTCAATGTTACACCTCATTATTGTGACACTAAAAACTTGATGAACAAAAAGGAAAAAAAAAAAACAAGAGCAGGGAAATAGCTAAGGGGAGAAGGAGTTAAGATGGCCAGAGCTGGAGTGGTTTTGGTTGCAGGAAAGAAAATCACTTTTTTTTAAAAACCACTTGAATCCGCCCCATGGATATCCACTTGCTCAGCGGGGATCGCCGGAGCGATCTTCGCTGAGCAGGAAGATGACAGGTCCCTCTCTGCACTCTACCTATGGGAGATAGGGTGACGACGGACCGTAGAGTCCGTCATCACCCGATCCGATCACGGATGGAAAAATAGTTTTTTCCTCCGACACACTTTTTCGGATCGGAGCGTGTCGGATGTCCGCGGACATGTCACCGCTGACATCCGACGCTCCATAGACCTCTATGGAGCATCCGTTCAGATCCGCCTGAAAAACTGACAGGCGGATCTGAACAGATCGGCCCTGTGAAAGAGGCCATAATGTTCTCCAAGCTGGGTGGGGCACGCATCGCTGCTGGGAGAACACCGTGCTAGCGGCTATAATAGCTACTATGTTTTAAATGAATAATTGCACAAATATTAACCTACTAATATTGCACAGTGTACCACCAAATTAAGTGAATAATTATGAACATATAGTGAACCATACAAAATATAAGAAATATCTATGAAATTCCTTCTGTGTATTGGTAACAATAGAGCAAACTTTTGCCACAAGTAAAAGAATATCACATTCCACTGTGTACAAACCAAAGTCTCTGGCAATATATTCACATAAGTGGGACTAAATAATCAAGCCTTAATGAGTCTTCTGAGTAACAGATGGTTCATTCAGAGATTGCACTGCCGATTCCCATGGATGAACTTTCAACTTTCAGCAGGCTTCCATAACATTAAAAACAAGGAACAAACAAGACCATTGCACAGATAGTATAACAAAAGTGATCCCTATTTAGTTAGTATTTGAAAGTCACGTATCTAGTGATGAAACTAGTCAGGGGGAGAAGCCTGTGACGCTACCAGCAGTGTTTTGTGTGCACTGTCAGCGTATGAGGAGATCCCAGCGTTGTGCTGTATGCACCTGATCATTTCATATGCGATCTATCCTGCGGGGAAGCGTGAGTGAGTTTCACCCTAACTAAATAGGGATCACTTTTGTTATACTATATGTGCAATGGTCTTGTTTGTTCCTTGTTTTTCATGTTATGGAAGCCTGCTGAAAGTTCAAAGTTCATCCATCGGAATCAGCAGTGCAATCTCTGAACCATCTGTTACTCAGAAGACTCATTAAGGCTTGATTATTTAGTCCGACTTATGTGAAAATATTGGCAGAGACTTTGGTTTGTACACAGAGGAATGTGATATTATTTTACTTGTGGAAAAAAAAGTTTGCTCTATTGTTACCAATACACAGAAGGAATTTCATAAATATTTCTTATATTTTGTATGGTTCACTATATGTTCATAATTATTCACTTAATTTGGTGGTACACTGTGCAATATTAGAAGGTTAATATTAGCGCAATTATTAATTTAAAACATTTTATTTTTGTGTATCAGTTTACATAATTGCAGCTATATTATTTAATTATCTATTAATATTTATTTCTCACATATTTTAATATTTATTCACATCAGCGCTATAGTATATTTTTACATATAATGGCTACTAGCAATAATCGCATGTAAAATTAAACAGGCTGGTTGTACCCAAGTTAATTGATCGATCAGCTTGGATAGATTCAGCCTGCCCATACAGTACACGGTTCGATCGTCAGCCAGTCCCTACTAAACTGGCTGAGACTTGAACAGTCTATGGCCGGCTTTAATTGGGGCCGATTATGGAAAAGGTTAAGAAGGGGTTGAATAGAAAATAACTGTCATAAATCATCGCCGCAAACTTGTCAGGTTGCTGTAAAGCAGAACTGTTCTGTTGTAAGAAAGAGCGAGCAAGAAGGTTTTGATTGCAGAAGAGCTATGCAATGTTTCTTCTGCAATAAAATGCCCTACCTGCCTGCTCACCGTCTTATCCTGAACTGTAAACTGAGCTGCTCATGCACAGCTCAGCTTACAGCACCGAAACAAATCTCTGAGTGCCTGGATGACAGCCTCCTGTGCATGCACATGAGTGACATTATCCGATGCCAGCCAATGAAAAGGCCCGAATACCAGCATTAAGAAGCTGCTGGAGCGAGACTGTTTGACAGGAGTATTCACCCTTCAGTTTGGCTTTAACTGACATCATATGCAAACCAAATCTGTGGCAGGGATAAAGAAGTGGACGTACACACGCCCCATGTACTTCGCTTAGGGGTTTTTTGGGGTGTATTTAACACATCCAATGTCCACAACTGGTTACAGCTTGGATAGGCTGAGGTTAGTCTAAACATGCATCAGCTTTTTTATTTTTTCATGTCTGTCCCTTAGAACAATAAGGACAAAAACAAAAATAAATCTTTAGCACTCAAATGGCAGTTTGTGGTGAGCAACAGAAACTTGACAAAAGCGATCGCCCACACACTCTGCTAGAATTTTTTGAGCTGCGATGTTGAACACATTATGAGACAAAATACATTTTATTTCAGGAAAACAGTATTTCACCAAAAAAAAGAAAACAAACTGATACCTTTTACAAGCAATCTATCACGGACGGACACTCTACGAGTAGAGTCCGTGGATGTATTGGAAGCTCTGCTTCCTTTCACCCCATCATCCCGCTTCAGCTTGCTTGCCAGTGTCAACATCCCGCTTAATTTGAACCTGTAACAGTAAAAGAGAAGCTTTCAAAGAGAAGAAAGTTAAAAGGACTACTTAAAACAGCACTTCCAAAAGGTGAGCATTTGAAAGGAATGGGAAGTAGATTTATATTTTCTTTATTACTGTCATCAGCAAGACGATACCAGGTGCACAAAAAGCATCCTAAGGGACTGGCACCACCTAGTGGCTAAACTCTACCACTGCGAAAAAGCAGAGTTATAATGCTTACACCAGGGCTTGACAAATTTTCTTAGAATCTAGGAGCCAGCTGAAAAAGTTAGGAGCCAGTTATTTACATCCTCTGCCCAGCGCCCAGAACTGCATGTCTGGGGCATCGGGCAATAAGAATTGCTCATGCCTGATGCCAAGCGAAAAAAGAACAAAAAAAAAATCAACTTTTGTTTTGTTTGTTGTTTGAAATAAGATTTTGCAAATATTTTTTTTTTCTCCTACACTGATGTGCTCTGATAGGCTGCACTAATGGGCACTGATAAGGTGGCACTGATGGGGCGGCATTGAGGTTGGAACTGATGGGCACTGACAGGTGGCACTGGATTGCACTGGCAGATGGCACTGGCAGGTGGCCCTGGATGGCACTTACTGGCATTGGTCGGTGGCACTAACAGGTGACACTGGATGGCACTGGCAGGTGGCACTAATTGGCACTGGCATGTGGCAAACTGGCATTGGCAGGTGGCACTGGATGGCACATGGCAATGGTTGGCACTGGCAGGTGGCACTGGATTGCACTGGCAGATGGCACTGGTTGGTACTGGCAGGTTTCACAGCCGATAGTGTAACTGTGAAACTGAATGCTCTCTGCAGCTCTGCGCTGTGTGAATGTACTCTGTACTTCTGACTCAAGAACCGGATACAAAACTTAAAACAGTTCTGAGTGTCAGAGTGCTGTGATTGGGCTGATTGGTTGCAGGGAGGAGCTGAGCTCTCACTCTAGGATCATATTACCAGGCCTGCTCTGCTGTGAAAAGAGAGAGGAGAGGATGGAGAGAGGAGCTGACAAATTCAGCATAATGTCAGAGGTGGGCGGGACCCAGCAGCTATCCAGCCAATGATTGGGCTGTTTAAGAAAGGGGCGGGATCACAAACACATAGCGACCCGCCCAGATTTCATCCCATTGGCTGGTGTTGGGTAGCTGGGTCCTGCCCACCCCGGGTCCCGTCCACCTCCGACATCCAACCTCAATTGGGACAGCTCCTCTCTACATACAGTTTCACACACCGCAGCACTGTTCTGCCAGTGGAGAAGGGAGGAGGATGTCATCGGCTGCTGAGCGCTTTCTTCCTGCTCCATCCCCACTACCAAAAAAAAAGACCCCACAGCCCGCCCTGTAGCAGAGGCACCTGTCAGTGACACAAACCCAGGCGCCAGGGCACAATTTCTAGTCGCAATGGCGACCTGGCACCTGGCTTACACTACACTACAGCCCTCCTCAATCAAGGATCCGTGGAGCCCTAGGATTTCTTCAGAAGTTGCTAGGGGATTCTTGAGAAACTTCCACCTTTCAGAAGAGTGACTATTTAGGGTAGCTAGGGATCGAACGATAGTTTTTTCGGTGCCGATGCGATACAGATATTTCGGCGCCGATGCGATACCGATATTTCGGCCACCTCTCAGGCCGATAGCCAATATTCTGTACATTTAAAATTTTTACACTGTACTTTTACTTTTTTTTGAATCACTGTTATATCCGTCAAAAGGAATGTAAACATCCCTTGTGACAGTAATAGGCAGCGACAGGTACACTTTATGGAGGGATTTGGGGTCTAAAAGCCCACAAATCACACTTAAAAGTATTCAAAATGTCAAGCTCTGCATTTTTGAATACAGTGGAACCTTGGACTACGAGTATAATTCGTTCCAGAAGAATGCTTGTAATCCAAAGCACTCATATCAAAGCGAGTTTCCCCATAGAAGTCAACAGAAACTCAGATAATTTGTTCCACAGCGACTTCAATTGTAGGTAGTGCCGCATGGTGGCCAGAGGTGGGGGGGCGTCAGACACTCGGAAACCGATCGGATGCACTCGGAGACCAAGTGTTTCCGAGTGACTCCAAGTGCATCCGAGCGGCTCCGAGTGTCACCGGTGCCCCCCGCAGAGGCTTGAATCCTGCTCATTTTGTGAGACAACGCTCGCAAACCGAGTCAAGATTTTAAAAATAATAATAGCTTGCATTGCAAAACACTCGTTAACCGTGTTACTCGCAATTCGAGGTATTTGTACTTTCTATTCTATCTCTACTTTCTATTTTTTAAAACTGGCACCTTTAAGATGCCAGTAATCAGGGAAGTGATGTCATGACATCGCTTCCGGGTTACTAGATCAGCCAGCCTGGTACCCAGCGGGCTGATCGAAAAAAAAACTTGCAGCTCAGGAGGAGTTATTGTACTAACCATGCAATGTTAGTACAGTGATCTCCTCTGCTGTGCTATTGTGTTCTGACAGGGGGACACTCCCCCACCAGAACACTCTGCAATTGGCTGAGAGCCCTGATTGGGAGCCAATCAGCAGACCTTTTTTGGTCATGGACATCTTCTGCTGGACCGGCTGCCATACACACAGGAAGAATGCCGTCTGGTTTCTATTGAACCGGGCCAATGCCACCCGACATTCGGCCCGTGTGTACTAGGCTTAAATGTGATTGTACAATCAGACTGTAAAGCATATCGTCAGCTTAACCCTTTTGCTAGCAGGTCCATATGTCATGAATGAATAAGTCACGTGACCTGTGACATAACGTGCGTAGGGAGGAGAAGCCTAGTGATGTCAGCCTGAGAAGTTTGCTGCTAACAGCGAGGCTCTGATGTGAAGTTACCCTGACCGATTATACGCTGTATACGCTGTACTGAATGGGCAGTTTGTGAGTTCACATTTTGGTAGATAATACCTTGGCATTGATTTATGGTACACAGGTGTACACTATTTTTGGCATATTTTTTTTTTCTCCACATATTGGGCAATGGAGGACATCTGAACCCGGGAGAATTGAATTACCATTCACCATGAGAAAATTCCCCAGCCTGTCAGCAATTGATTAGGACTGAGAAGGCAGTATATGTCATTTTACTGGCGGCTCGCATGTTTTCTCAGGAGGTAATATTGCAAATATCTGGAGTATAACACATTGTAAGAATTGCACAACTAGCACTTTTTGGGATTTTAATTAATTTTAAGTATTTTCTATTATTTTTTTCTGCACTGATTACACATATTGTTGTTTTTTTAGGAAATGATTTATTGTCTCTGCACTGATTACACGTCACCTCCCCCAGTCAGTCGTCGCCCCCCCCCCCCCCCCCGTTAGAATCACTCCCTTGGTAACACATTTAACCCCTTGATCACCCTAGTGTTAACCCCTTCCCGGCCGGTGACATTTATACAGTAATCAGTGCATTCTTATAGCACTAATCGCTGTATAAATGTCACTGGTCCCAAAATAGTGTCAAGTGTCTGATCTGTCTGCCGCAATATCACAGTCCTGATGAAAATTGCAGATCGCCGCCATTATTAGTAAAAAAAAAATAAAAATGCCATATATCTATCCCCCAAAAACATGTAGAAGAATAAATATATATATATATATATATATATAATATATATATATATATATATATATATATATATATATATATATATATATATATATATATATATATATATATATATATATATATCGGCCTAAAACTTTTTTTTTTTTCTTTTTTAATTGGGATATTTATCATAGGAAAAAGTTGCTCTTTCTTTGTTTATAGCACAAAAAATAAAAACCGCAGAGGTGATCAAATACCACCAAAAGAAAGCTCTATTTGTGGGGGGAAAAAAAATAATCAAAATTTTCATATGGGTACAGTGTTAAATGACCGCACAATTGTCATTCAAAATGTGACAACGCTGAAAATTGGCCTTGGCAGGAATGGGGTGAAAATGCCCTGTATTATAGTGGTTAAACAGCAGTAAAGCGCTGCCAAAACGAATAGCGCTTTACACCTAACCCCAGTGTGAAAGGGGTCTAAAGAGAACCGGTCACCTAAAAATCAAAACATGATGGCAAACCTTGGCACCCCAGATGTTTTGGAACTACATTTCCCATGAGGCTCATGCATTCTGCAGTGTAGCTAAGCATCATGGGAAATGTAGTTCCAAAACATCCGGGGGTGCCAAGGTTCGCCATCACTGACAGAGGACAAAACATCCCCTATGTAATGGAAAAATAAATTAAAAAAAAGTTGAGTATAAACATTTTTTGCAAAAAAAATAAAGTTACATCCCCCCAAAACGAAAAAAATAAATAAAAAAGATACAAAAACGTACGAACGGGGGCGCCTACGGGGGAAAACATTAATTGCGATACACGTTGAATATTGCCGCTTACGCAGGAGAGCAATTATTGTAGCACCGGACCTCCTCCATAACACTAAACCAATACCTATAGGAGGCTTTTGAAGCGTTGCCTATAGAAAGGATAGGGTACTGAAGTTTGTTGCCATTTCATGGACACACACAAATTGAAGGTTTGACATGTTGGGTAAAAGCCTTGTCCTTTATATTTGACCAAAACCATGGGTAGTTTATTAGGTTGTTTGCCCTAAAATTAACTTTAGTGTGTTTTTTACAGAAATTTAGACTTTTTGCGGTAATATCGTGTGACATAAAAAAATGCAACTACCACTATTTTATTCTCTAGGATGTCTGCTTTTAGAAAATATATAATGTTTGGGGGTTGTGTGTAATCTTCAGGGCTAAAATTATTTTTTAAATGTGTGCAAAAACGGCTCTGGCAGTGAAAAGATTAAGGGAAGAAGACTTCTGTGACAAAGATATCCTCCAACTACCTGCTAATTCTAAAGGACAGGAAGAGAAGGGAAATCTCCCTAATGAGACACAAAATATTCTTACCAATAAAAATTTCCTTTTCCACAGTCACCACGGCAGCTCAAGTGGGAGGTCGCTCAGAAGTGCTGTCATTGGACGTTGTGGGGAAAAAAAAAAATCAACTGCAAACAAATCCTTCCCTACTCTGTCCCAAAGAAATAAAAAAAATAAGTTTTGACTTTAGATATTATTTAAAGCAGAACTAAAAACTTCATTTTTAAAAGACTCAGCTCTTTATTGCAGATGAGTCCCCCTGTCAGAACACAAAGGCACAGCGGGAGAGATCGATGCACTAACATTGCTTAGTTATTACAGCGATCGCTCAGCATTTGTTCGTTCAGCCCGGTATGTTGAACAAAAAAAAAAAAAAAAACTGAATGTGTGTACTAGGCGTAGGGAGGGTTATAATCCATGCTAGATTTTTTTTTTTTGCCATCTGTGCCCCATTGTGGAGATATCCCTCCACTTCCTGTCCCATAGTCAAAACAGGAAGTTAGAGCAAATCCTGCCAATTGAGGGAATCCCCCTGTGCCCCCCAGGTCACCATAACTAGTGTCCCCATTTCTTACCTTAGTGGGGACAACCCAAAATTTGGGATTTTCTTTTACTTTCACTTTAAAGTTAAACAGGATAAACAGAGAGGGTGAATCTCCCTAACAAGGGCAGAGGTATCAATAAAAACCTAGCAGGTGCTCTAATCCATCTCCTCTCTGTCCAAATCTTAAAAAAAAAAAAAAAAGTTTTTCCTTTAGGTATACTGTAATATGCAAAAATGATCGGTTAAGCTTTCTTTATGCATGTTGCACGGGAGCGAATGGGGCCTCAAAGTGGAACTAAACCCTCCTATCCTTTTAAGCCAAGGACTCTGCCATCTTGGCTTCTGTTTGTTCTGTATTACCATGGTGGTGCAGATTTTTTCTGTGGAGGAATCTGCAACGTGTATGCAGTTTTCTACACTGGAAAAAAACTGACATGACATCAACAATAGTGTGAACAGAACAAACATATTACAGCGCACACATGCAAAACTGACATTTACCTCCAGCACATAACTGACGTGCATAAAAATTTACTGAGGCTGGGTTCACACTATAAACACGTAGCGGCTCCCAGGAGTTCAGGGCGTCTCCATTCACAGTTTCAGGTCTGATTTTAGCCCAAATCTTTGGCTGAATTCGGACCTGAAAACGGACTAAAAGGCTCCTGTGCAAATTACACCGGAGATGTGTGAACCGGCTCCATAGAGAGACGGTCATTTTCCTGCTATGCAAATTCCATGCGGGGGAAACCTACATCCAATTTTGCACAATGTGTGAACCCGGCATGAAACGCACATAAAAACTAAAGTACAGATGTCCTTGATGACGCTCTGGAGGAGGGGGTGAAACCCATTGGCCCATTTCCAGTTTTACAACCACTGACGCCATTTCCACCCTCCGCAGAATGCACGCCAGCCCGCGGCAAACCTGGATGAGTTCATTGTCTGCCTCATGCCTATTTTATCAGCAATCTCGTAAGTGGCACTTACGATTGCGCAATATAATAGTTTATTTTAACAGTACTTCACTATGAGATTTTATTTTATATCGAGCCTGGTGGCTATTTTGGTGACCCTCAAGAGCCTTCATGTTTGGAGATCCTACTGAGGAGTGCCAGTGTTCCATGTGTTGACACCAGATCACAGCGTGTTTGACCCCCAGACTGCCAAACTGAGGGTCTATTGTTTCTGGTGAGTGGAGCTACAAGAGGGGAGCGTGGCACACGGCACAGTCAATTTATATGAAGCACCTCAGCACTTTATTTATTTGGAGAACTTCAGCACATTGCAAGAGACTGTATATGAAGCACTTATCTATTTGGAGTACTTTAGCACGTTGCAAGAGACTGCATTTCACTTTGACAATTTTATTTGTTGTTGTTTATCATATTATATCACAACTGCAAGCACTGTTATATAAAAGAAAAAAAGCTCAAAGAAAATCATTGTTTTCTATGTGCCCTGTTCACATCACAACACTGGTCTCATGTACAGATATTTCTGTACAGGAATCTGAAACGTGTATGCAGCATTCGGCACTTAAAGCAGTGCTCTGCTTGTTCGCAACACCCCCTCCCCCCTTCCACTGCCACATTTGGCACTTTTTGGAGGGGGAGTGGGTACCCTGGTTATGACATGTACCCGCTTCCACTTCCAGGTAAGATCGCCACGGCAATCTCCAAGTATTTCCGGTCACCTTCTGGAACACAAAACAGGTCCCAGAAGATGGCGGGACCATTCAGAAAGTGCAGCACAACTTGCGAATGTGCAATAGGAAACCTGCTGAAGCATAAAGGCTTCACTGCTTGTTTCCCTTAGTGAAGATCAGCGCAAGAATCGGCTCGGGGTGGACAGGTAAGTGTCCTTATAATAAAAGTCAGCAGCTACAGTATCTGTATTTATTTATTTTGCCCAGACTGGAGCTTCTGACACCACACCAACACTGGCGTGAACAAGGCACATAACTGAAGCACATGAAAACGTCAACGTTCATTAAAAAAATTTACTGAAACATGTAAACTCGTGTCTCTGCAAGTGAAATCTGAGCAGGTTTTATGCATGTATGGTGTGAATGAGGCCCTAAAGCGGAAGTAATCCAATTGATTTAATTGTTTCTGAAAACAGTTACATTCCCTGCATTCCAGGGATGTAACTGTCACATTTGCTTGTGCTGTCAACCAAACTGTCAAACCATCCAATTGCTGGTGTCATAACTGATCACATGTGCAGTACAATGGCAGTTGAAGAATAAACTGAGGCTAAGATGGCAGCTTCCTTGGCTGAAAACGATAGTAGGGATTACTTCCACTTTAAATTGGTGTTAGTAAACTCCGTTACATCACTTGTACCTACAGGCAAGCCTATAATAAGGCTTACCTGTAGGTAAATATCTCCTAAACTTGCACCGTTTAGGACAGGGTTTCTCAATTCCAGTCCTCAGGGCGCACCAACAGGTCATGTTTTCAGGATTTCCCTCGGCTGTGGTAATTACTAAGGTAGTGAAACTGATCAAATCACTTGTGCAAAATAACGGAAAGCCTGAAAACATGACCTGTTGGTGTGCCTTGAGGACTGGAATTGAGAAGGATGGGCTCCGGCGTGTTCGCAGCCCCACATGTCCGCCTGAGCCCACCAGGAAGCTTACACTGCGCAGCTCTAATCACAGGCAGTGAGACGTTTCCTGATCTGTGCAGCCGCGAATCGGGAAATGTCTCACTGCCTGTGATTAGAGCTGCGCAGTGTAAGCTTCCTGGTGGGCTCGGGCATGTGGAGCTGCGAACATGCCTGAGCCCATCCTTACCGAAAAACACTGGGTTAGGAGATATTCAGAGTGAATGCAGCCGATGACATCACCAGCGCATACGCTCTGAAGGTGCGGCTTAGGGCTAGTTTACACTTGCTTCAATGCATGGCTTCGGACAAGCTTTGCTAAAGCTCTTTGAACGCCACTCAAAGCCCCGTCACTAAATAAAATGGTAGGCTTACAGTCCCGTTTACACCTGCTTTTGCTTGGGGCTTCGAACGAGCTTTGCCATAGACTTCTATGGAGGTTTTGAAGATGCTTTGAAGCCCCACTGAAGCTTCATGGGGTATACTTTTTGAAGCGAAGCCAAAGCAAAAGCAAGGTGTAAACAGGAGTACACTAACCGTTTTATTTAGTGACAGGAGCTTTGACTGGTGTTCAGAGAGCTTTAACAATGCTTGTCCGAAGCCATGTTGAAGCCAGAGCAAGTGTAAATGAGCCCTTACAATGAGGGACCTTCAGAGCCCCTACTGTAAATGGTGGTGCATGTGCGGGAGTGACGTCATCGCGCCCCAGCCACTAACCCGGAAAGAAGACCGGGGGAAGATGTCAGCAGTGACAGCGCAGCACTGGAGGGCTTCGTTCTAAGGTAAGTTTCTCATAACGTGCTAGAATGCGATGCATACTAGCACATTGTAACATTGCCTTGCAGGGAATTATTTTTTATTTATTTTTGTTTACTACCGCTGGGTTTAGTGCCGCTTTAAAATGTGTCTTATAACGCGAGGCGTATGAACAAGCCCTAAAGATCCCTTCACATCTTCATGAACTGCGTATTCCCGGAATGTGCGTCACGCTTGCAGTGCCATCAATTATCAGCATCCCAAACGCAGGAAGACAAAATGTGCATTTTACCACACACAAAAACGCAAAACCAGCGCAAACCAGAACGCAGCGGAAAGTCTCATCAGCCACTCTGTAGGGCAGCCCTATGCGTGTCCCACAAATAATCGCACACATGAATGGGGGTCATACATTATTATTATTAATGATCACCATTCTATAAATCAGGGACAGACAGATGTGGTCCCCACAGAGCAGGGACAGGAGGGGGTATGGAGAGGTGTACAGACAGGACACACATGGAGGAGGACCCCAGACACACAGGAGAGGAGAACATTCCATGTACAGCCCCTCCACCTCCCCGGGACACACACCCCCCGGAATCTCCCATAAACAACAGCTGAACACTGTGAGCTGTGCGCCCTCCTCACATTCTACGCACACTCTGTCACCTGCCTCGGCGGCTCCCAGCTCCGGGTCACACCTCCCGGCAATGTCACACTTCCCTATCCCAACACAACCAGCTACAGTCTCCGGGAAGCCGGCCCGTTGCTCACTGGTGCTGCATGGACGCCATCTTCTTTCCCACAGTGCTCCGCGGCCCGGCGTACCAGCGCACGGAAGGTCGTCAGGCAACGGCACACAGAAACGGCCATATTGGATGTGGCAAGTGAACCTATAGGAGCCCGACCCCTGCTGGTAATACAGGGGTATAGATTGCCTTAGTAGGAGCCCGACCTCTGCTGGTCATACAGGGATATAGCTTGCCTTAGCAGGAGCCCGACCTCTGCTGGTAATGCAGGGGTATAGATTGCCTTAGCAGGAGCCCGACCTCTGCTGGTAATACAGGGGTATAGATTGCCTTAGTAGGAGCCCGACCTCTGCTGGTCATACAGGGATATAGCTTGCCTTAGCAGGAGCCCGACCTTTGCTGGTAATACAAGGGTATAGATTGCCTTAGCAGGAGCCTGACCTCTGCTGGTAATACAGGGGTATAGATTGCCTTAGTAGGAGCCCGACCTCTGCTGGTCATACAGGGATATAGCTTGCCTTAGCAGGAGCCCGACCTTTGCTGGTAATACAAGGGTATAGATTGCCTTAGTAGGAGCCCGACCCCTGCTGATCATACAGTGGTATAGACTGCCTAAGTAGGAGCCCGACCTCTAACAAGGGAAAAGAAACACAGCGCCTCTAAGGAGCCTGACCCCTGCTGGTCATACAGTGGTATAGACTGCCTAAGTAGGAGCCTGACCTCTGCTGGTCATACACGGGTATAGATTGCCTTAGTAGGAGCCCGACTCCTGCTGGTAATACAGGGGTCTAGATTGCCTTAGTAGGAGCCCGACCCCTGCTGGTAATACACGGGTATAGATTGCCTTAGTAGGAGCCCGACCTCTGCTGGTCATACAGGGATATAGCTTGCCTTATTAGGAGCCTAATCCCTGTTGATCATACACGGGTATAGACTGGCTTAGTAGGAGCCCGACCCCTGCCGGTCATACAGGGGTATAGACTGCCTTAGTAGGAGCCTGAACTCTGCTGGTTTTACAGAAGTGTAGACTTCCTTGTCAAAGGCAACTTCCTGCTGCTCATACAGGGGTATACACAGATCAGGCATAACGTTATGAGCACTAGCAGGTAAAGTGAATGTCATTATTGTGATTAGGGTGACCACATTTACTTTGGGTCTGGTATGAACTATAAGGGGAACCCCATGCCAAAAAAATGAGCCCGACCCCTGATGGTCATACAGGGGTATAGATTGCCTTAGTAGGAGCCCGACCTCTAACAAAGGAACAAAAAACACAGCGCCTCTAAGGAGCCCGACCTCTGCTGGTCATACAGGCATATAGATTGCCTTAGTAGGAGCCCGACCTCTGCTGGTCATACAGGGATATAGCTTGCCTTAGTAGGAGCCTGATCCCTGTTGATCATACACGGGTATAGACTGGCTTAGTAGGAGCCCGACCCCTGCTGGTCATACAGGGGTAAAGATTGCCTTAAAGAGGAAGTAAACCCTGATGGGTTTATTCCTATTTGTTTCCCTGCAAAGGTAAAGCATAATGGGCTACTATGCATCACATAGTAGCCCATTATGTGTCACTTACCTGAAACCAAAGCCTGCAATGTCACCGCTGTCTCCTCTTCCACGAAGCGTCCATCTTTCTTCCGGGTATCGCGGCCCCGGCCAATCACAGTGCCGGAGCCACTATACCCGGAAGGAAGATACGCATGCGCGCAGGGGGACGCCAGTTACGGCAGGATCTCCTTTAGAAACTTCACGCTCGCCATTTCTAAAGTGCGCCTGCGCAGTTGTCTACGGCGCATGCGCCATACACATCAGCGATCACCTTTTTTGTAAATATCTCCTAAACTGTGGAGGTTTGGGAGATATTTCGAGCACCTACAGGTAAGCCCTAATCTAGGCTTACCTGTAGGTAAAAGTGGTTGTAACGGGTTTACAACCACTTTAATAGGAACCTGACCCCTGCTGGTCATACAGTGGAATAGACTGCCTAAGTAGGAGCCCGACCCCTGCTGGTCATACAGTCATATAGACCACCCCTTACAAAAATTCCACTCGCTTGCTCACATTTTGTGAGTGGATTTTGATGGCAGGCGAGTGTGGGCTGCCTGTGAGCAGGGGGGGGGGGTGAGCCCCGCCAGAAGGCGGGTTGTATAGGAGCCGTTCTCCCAGTGATCGAAGGGGAAGAGAGAGGAGAGTCACAGACACAGGCTGCATTGGGGGAAAAGGCTGCACTGGCGGACACAGGCTGCATTGGAGGCACAGGCTGCATTGGTAGACATGGGCAGGCTGCATTTTTGGGCACGGATAAAGTGTTGTTAACCACTTTAAGACCAGCCTCGTTTTGGATTTTAGGTGTTTACATGTTTAAAACAGTTTTTTTTGCTAGAAAAAAAACTTAGAACCCCCAAACATTATATATTGTTTTTTTTCTAACACCCTAGAGAATAAAATGGCGGTCGTTGCAATACTTTTTTTCACACCTTATTTGCGCAGCGGTCTTGCAAGCGCACTTTTTTTGGAAAAAATTCACTTTTTTGAATAAAAAAATAAGACAACAGTAAAGTTAGTCCAATTTTTTTATATATTGTGAAAGATAATGTTACGCCGAGTAAACGGATACCTAACATGTCACGCTTCAAAACTGCGCCCGCTCGTGGAATGGCATCAAACTTTTACCCTCAAAAATCTCCATAGGCGACGTTTAAAAAATTCTACAGGTTGCATATTTTGCGTTACAGAGGAGGTCTACGGCTATAATTATTGCTCTCGCTCTGCCGATCGCGGCGATACCTCACATGTGTGGTTTGATCACCGTTTTCATATGCGGGCCCTACTCACGTATGCGTTCGCTTCTGCGCACGAGCTCATCGGGACGGGGCGCTTTAAAAAAAATTTTTTTTGTTTTTCTTATTTATTTTTCTTGATTTTATTTATTTTTTCACTGTTTTTTAAAAAAAAAATTAATTGGCTCACTTTTATTCCTATTACAAGGATTGTAAACATCCCTTGTAATAGAAAAAAGCATGACAGGTCCTCTTAAATATGAGATCTGGGGTCAAAAAGTCCTCAGATCTCATATTTGGACTTCAATGAAAAAATAAATAAATAAAAATGTCATTTAAAAAAATGACATTTGTAAATTTCTCTTTAGGACGTATGGGCGGAAGTGACGTTTTTGACGTCGCTTCCGCCCTCCTATGGTATAGAGATGAGTGGCGGCCATCTTAGCGTCACTCATCTCTATGCACAGGCAGGGAACGGACCGATCGCCTCCGCCGCTGCCGACGGTTCCGGTAAGCGGCGGAAGGCGCGGGAGAGCGGGGGGAGGGGGGGGCACCTCTCCCGCCGCCGAGAACGGTGATCTCGCGGCGAATCCGCCGCGATGACCACCATTATCGGAATGCCGACCGGCGCCTGAAGAGATGGATATCTCGGTTGTGGCAGCAGCTGCTGCCGTTACCGAGATATCCCTCTTCAAAAAAGGGACGTACATCGTCGTGTGCCGGTCGGAAAGTGGTTAATATTTATTTTTATAACTTAATTCTGCTTAAAACATTTAAGTGTAATTTCATGAGATAATTTATGAGGGCGTGTTTAGGGGTGGAATTAGGGGTGGGGCAACTGGTGGGGAGTAACCCTTGAGGCCTGGCTAGTAGCTCAGGACTTTAAATTTTGAGCCCTGGTATAGACTGCCTAAGTAGGAGCCCAACTTCTGCTGGTCATACAGGGGTATAGACTGCCTAAGTAGGAGCCCAACCCCTGCTGGTCATACAGGAGTATAGATTGCCTTAGTAGGAACCCGGCCCCTGCTGGTCATACACGGGTATAGACTGCCTTAGTAGGAGCCCGACCCCTGCTGGTCATACAGGGTTATAGACTGTCATAGTAGGAGCCTGACCCCTGCTGGTCATACAGAGGTATAGACTGCCTTAGTAGGAGCCCGACCCCTGCTGGTCATACAGGGGTATAGAATGCCTCAGTATGACCCCGACCTCTGCTGGTCATACAAGGATATAGCTTGCCTTAGTAGGAGCCTGATCCCTGTTGATCATACACGGGTATTATTATACAGGATTTATATAGTATAGACTGGCTTAGTAGGAGCCCGACCCCTGCTGGTCATACAGGGGTATAGACTGCCTTAGTAGGATCCTGACCTCTGCTGGTTTTACAGAAGTGTAGACTTCCTTGTCAAAGGCAACTTCCTGCTGCTCATACAGGGGTATACACAGATCAGGCATAACGGTTTGAGCACTAGCAGTTAAAGTGAAGTGCCATTATTTTGTTTAGAGTGACCACATTTCCTTCGGGTCTGGTATGAACTATAAGTGGAACCCCATGGCAAAATTAAAAAAAAAACAGCACGGGGTCCCCCCAAAATTCTTACTAGACCCTTATCCGAGCATGCATCTGGGCAGGTCAGGAAAGAGGGGATGGGGTTAAACGAGCAAGTGCCCCTACCCCCAAAGCACCTTGTTCCCTTGTTGATGGGAACAAGGGCCTCTTCCCCACAACCCAGACCGGTGGTTGTGGGGGCCTGCGGGCTGGGGGCTTATCGGAATCTGGAAGCCCCCTCTACACTTCTGTAAAACCAGCAGAGGTCAGGCTCCTACTAAGGCAGTCGTTCGCCCCCCTCCTTTCCTGGTCTGTCAGGCTGCATTCTCGGATAAGGGTCTGGTATAGGTTTTGGCATGGGGTTTCCCTTAAAATACAAAAGGCCTGGTATGCATGGGGGGACCCTACGCCGTTTTCTTTAATTTATTTTTTTTAATCTGTATTTCCGGGAGCCAGCAATACATTACTGCCACAAGAAGGTTTAAATTACTGTTTTTCCTTTAGAAAGGTCAGTTTTGCAGGTTTTATACATCGTACAGATGCGCCACTTTACAGGTAGACTAAGGGGACCCCCCCCCCCCCCCCGACCAGGCATGATATTTAAAGGAATTTTTAATTTTTATGTAGCACCCTGATGCTTAGGCAGGGTTGCTCCTAAATTTACCTACCAGGTTTAGTTACCTTGGCTCATTGTTAGGGATCAGTTGAGTCCACCCTAAGTCTGCACTTTTCTCTTCTGCCGCTAGGTGGCTGGGTACCTAGTGATATTAGATAAGACAAGGGCAAAGCAAGGACAGATTAGGAGTATATGGGGTATCTCAGCCAATGGGCAGCGGTTTTCTTAAATATTAAATCGCTTGCTGGGAGAACCTATATATTTGTGTGGAGTCAGGTGATCACTGTTCTGTTCCACCTGGACAGCTGTTTGGGTGGACGTATGTTGTACTGCCCGGGCTGCTAGGCCAGAGTTTGGGCCTATCCTAGGCACATCTGGCTGCTAGGCTGTCTGGGGGCCTATTCAGAAGCAAGAGAGCAGCAAAGGGTTGGGACTGTGGCTTGCAGTCCAACCAGAAGTGACGGTTCTGCCGGCCGTAGAACCTGTCGTGGTCGGAGGGAGAGGGGAAGCTGTCGCCACTAAGGGACCAACCACCCTATTACCAGGGACCACAGTGGGTAGCTAAAGCAAGTACCGGAGCAGTATTCTCACCAACTGGGAACGGTGAAGAATCGGGAAACTCCAGCAGGTGTCAAGCCAGGGACCCAGCCAGCGGAGGTGGCGCTTGCAGAGCAGCCTTGTGTGTCAAGCCAGGGACCGAGCAGGCCAGTGGGGTGAAGATTGAGAAGTATCTGGATTGTCAAGCTAGGGACCCAGCAGAGAAGCGGGGTGGTGCTTGAGGAAGATATTTAAGTGAAGATTGGAAGAGCTCCAGAGATTCGGTGGCAGTGAATCAGCAAGCCTAGTGAGAGAGATTGGGAGCTAAGTGGGTTGAGAACCTACAAGAAGTCACTGTAGAGAAAGTAAAGGAGTTCATTACAACTTGTGTTAGGAACTGTTCTATGAATGTTGCCATAGGAGACAGCATGTGGTGTCTTGCTGGATGCCTTTGCCTGCATGGCACTCTACCTGTAGAAGTCTTGTAGTCTGCTAATTAACATTGCAACTACCTAAGAGTGTCCTGGCCCTAACCCTCTCTCCCAAAGTTCGGTTTAAGAGAAATAAAATCTCTTTGCATTCAAGAAGTGTCTGGCGCCCATGAATCTATCTTGCATTACACCCACTATGCCTTGCAATCCACTCTATACGGAAGGATGTCAGCAGCTCTTGGCTCTGGAGGCTCTCATTAGACTAAAGGAGGCCTGGGATCTTGCTACATGTTTAAACTAAAACAAAGCCCTTTGATTCCTCCTGTATTAAATTGTATTGTAACTGCACTGTCTGCCCTCATGTTGTAAAGCGCTGCGCAAACTGTTGGCGCTATATAAATCCTGTATAATAATAAAGCAGGGAATAAAATTCATCACATACCTGTGTACACATAAACACTGGCAGGCACACATTTAACCCTTTGATCGCCCCCGAGATGTTTAACCTCTTCCCAGCCAGTGTCATCAGCACAGTGAAAGTGTATATTTTGAGCACTGATCACTGTATTAGTGTCACTGGTTCCCACAAAATGTCAGTTAGTGTCAGACTGTCCACCACAATATTGCAGTCCTGCTATAAGCCGCTGATCACCGTCATTACTAGTAAAAAATAAGTAAATAAATAAAAATTCCAGTATATATCCCATAGTTTGTAGACGCGATAACTTTCACAAACCAATATATGCTTACTGGGATATTTAAAAAAATAAATAAAAAAATATACCTACTGTATTGACCTAAATTGATGAAGAAATACGATTTTTTAAAAAATTTTTATTGGATATGTTTTATATCAGAAAGTAAAAAATATTGTTTTTTATATATATTTTGGGGATATTTATTATAGCTCTTTTTTTGATTATAGCGCAAAAAATAAAATACCACCAAAAGAAAGCTCTATTTGTGGGAAAAAATGGACATAAACTTTGGTTGAGTACAATGTCGCACGACCAACCAATTGTCAGCTAAAGCGACGCAGTAGAGAATCGCAAAAAATGCTCTGGTCAGGAAGGTGGTAAATCCTTCCGGGCTAAAGTGGTTAAGTATGTAAACAGTAAAAAAGGGAAGACAGACCATATTGGCCCCATAAAGAATGAGGAGGGACATCTGGTTACAAAGGATGGTGAGATGGCAAAGGTATTGAATTTATTCTTCCCCTCAGTCTTCACGAGGGAATCAGGGGGGCTTCAGTAACCAAAACTGCAGTGTTTGTCCTCATGACACATCACAGGAAGCACCCTCATGGCTAACAGAGGACAGGATTTGAAATAGACATGGGAAACTTACGGTAACATTAATATCACTGGGACCAGATGGCTTGCACCCAAGGGTACTTAGGAAACTCAGTCAAGTGATTGTTAGACCATTGTTCCTAATTTTTACTGGCAGTCTGACTGGAATGGTACCAGCTAATTGGAGAAAAGCCAATGTAGCACCAATATTTAAAAAAGGGCCAAAATACATACCTGGGAATTACAGACCAGTTAGCCTAACATCAATAGTATGCAAGCTCTTGGAGGGGATGATAAGGGACTATATACAAGATTTTAGTAATGAAAACTGTATCATTAGCAGTAATCAGCATGGATTCAGGAAGAATCGTTCTTGCCAATACAATCTATTAACCTTCTATGAGGAGGTGAGCTGCCATCTAGATAAAGGAAGGCCTGTAGACGTGGTGTATCTGGATTTTGCAAAAGCATTTGACACAGTTCCCCATAAACGTTTACTGTACAAAGTAGGGTTTGTTGGCATGGACCATAGGGTGAGTACATGGATTCAAAACTGGCTACAAGGGCGAGTTTCAGAGGGTGGTAATAAATGGGGAATACTCGGAATGGTCAGGGGTGGGAAGTGGGGTCCCCCAGGGTTCTGTGCTGAGACCAATCCTGTTTCATTTGTTTATAAACGACCTGGAGGATGGGGTAAACAGCTCAATCTCCGTATTGGTGGATGACACTAAGCTAAGCAGGGCAATAACTTCTCCGCAGGATGTGGAAACCTTGCAAGAACATCTGAACAAATTAATGGGGTGGGCAACTACATGGCAAATGAGGTTTAATGTAAAAAAATGTAAAATAATGCAAGAGGTTGCCCCCCCAGGAGAACCTCTGGGGGAATCAAGGATGGAAAAGGACCTGGGGATCCTAGTAGATGATAGGCTCAGCAATCGCATGCAATGCCAAGCTACTGCTAACAAAGCAAATAGAATATTGGCAACCGATAATTATCCTGCTCTACAAGACTCTGGTCCGGCTGCACCTAGTGTATGCTGTCCAGTTCAGTCCTCAGGAAGGATGTACTGGAAATGGAGTGAGTACAGAGAAGGGCAACAAAGCTAATCAAGGGTCTGAGTATATTGGTTATGAAAAAGGGTTGCGAGCACTGAACTTATTCTTTCGGGAGAAGAGGCGCTTGAGAGGGGGATATAATTTAAATTTACCATTACCATACTGGTGACCCCACAATAGGGATAAAACTTTTTTGCGGAAGGGATTTTAAAAAGACACGTGGCCACTCACTAAAATAAGAAGAAAAAAGGTTTAAACTTAAACTGCTAAGAGGGTTCTTTACTGTAAGAGCGGAAAGGATGTGGAATTCCCTTCCACAGGTGATGGTTTTAGCAGGGGGCATCGATAGATTCAAAAAACGATTAGATAAGCACCTTAACGATCGCAACATACATGGATATACAATGTAATACTGACATATAATCACACACATAGGTTGGACTTGATGGACTTGTGTCTTTTTTCAACCTCACCTACTATTAGAGCTGCACGATTCTGGCCAAACTGATCACAAATTTGTTTGCTAAGAATAAAATGATCACGATTCTCTCACGATTCTCGCGACTTAAAATCTTTCACATTATACAAAAAAAAAAATGGGCTAACTTGACTGGCTAGTTTTTTTTATTTTTTAAAGTAATTAAAAAAAAAAAAAAAAATGCATTTGAAAGACTGCTGCGCAAATACAGTGTGACATAAAATATTGCAACAACCACCATTTTATTCTCTATGGTGTCTACTAAAAAAATATAATGTTTGGTGGTTCTAAGTAATTTTCTAGCAATAAAAATGTATTTTAACTTGAAACCAACAAATGTCAGAAAAAGGGTTTAGTGTTTAAGTGGTTGAACTTTTTTCTCTTAGGCCCCTTTCACATGTGCGGACCGTTCAGATCCGCTTGTCAAGCGGATCTGAACAGGCGCTCCGTGCACCTCTATGGAGCGTCGGATGTCAGCGATGACATGTCCGTTGACATCCGATCTGCAAAATCCAGATGGATGCAAATCCCAATTTCCATCCGTCGATCGGATCGGATGAAAACGGACAGGCGGTCAGTAATCATCCCATCCCCCCCATAGGAGAGAGCGGAGCTCTGACAGGTCCGTCCCTGCACAGAGTGCAGAGGCGGACTTGTCATCCGCCGGCTCAGCGGGGATCAATGGAGCGATCCCCGATTGGCAAGCGGAGGAGGGAAAACTGACAGCCCTGTGTGAAAGGGGCCTTACACACAAAGTCTATTCCATTGACAAATTGTTACAATGTTTATACTTAAGTTCAACTGATAAAGAATGTTTTGATTCTTGGCAGACTGCCAGTTTTTCTCTTCCTTTCTTTTGACGGCTGTGGCTTTAGAAGAGCAGAGCGAATTCTTTGCATAGAAAGAATTGTGAAACACTTCAGTCAGGATTGCGATAACGATTCATTGTGCAGCTCTACCTACTATGTAACTATATTATTGTTCAGCATTGCATTTCGTGTCCAGGGATACTAAACACAGGGTAGCTCAGATAAACGTGTAACCCAGGAGGCATGGTCATGCCTGGATTTACTTTGTTCAGTATGAAATTCCGCATCCAAATATACACTTTTTATTAATGTGCCCTGTCGGAGTATATGAATCATGTGGGTTTCTTAAGTTTTGAATTGGGCAGAGGTCTCTGAAAGGTCACTTCTGCTTTGCATGACCCTCATTAAGTCTGAGCATCCTTTGATGGCAGCCTATGTATTCTAAATGGATTTGGTTATAGTTTTACGATAGGCCTGGACAGCAGGACCAAGGCTGCATTGATGGGCATTTAAATGCAAGTTTTTTTCCCTTTAAAAATTTTTTTTCCTTAAAATTTCCTCCTAAACTTGGGGTGCGTGTTATATGCCGATAAATACGGTATTTGACTACGTGTTTTTGGTAAAGAAAAAAAAATGTGTATTGATTGGTTTGCGCAAAAGTTATAGAGTCTACAAACTATGGGATAGATTTATGGACTTTTCATTTATTTTTATTTTTTTTACTAGCACTGGCGACGATCAGCGATTTTTAGCAGGACTGTGACATTGCAGTGGACAAATCTGACACTGTACTAATGACACTGGCAGGGAAAGGGTTAACATCAGGGGCGATCAAAGGGTTAAATGTGTTCCCAGGGAATGCTCGCTAACTGTGTGGGGGATGGTTGCACTGTAGGAAGACTTAGCTTAGCAGAAACACAAGCTCTCCATCTTCCTTATTAGCAGAATGGCTATCTGCCTCGTTTACATAGGCAGACCGCCGCTCTGCCTCTCTTTGAACAATCGCCGGGTTTCCGGTGGACTTCTGGTCCACTGGACCCGCTAATTGGCTCCCACTGTGTCCAATTACAGTGCACGGGGGGGGCGTGCACGCCCCCCAGAGCCCTTGAAAAAAATCATGTAGAGGTACGTGATTTTACGCTTAAGAGCCGCCCTGTTGCAGTAAATGTACGTGGGGCGGACGGTTAAAGGTTTATTTCACCTTGTAAATGTAAATGGTGAATAGACACCCCCCCCCCCCCCCTGGTCCCAGCTGTACTTGGCTCTGAGGTTGCCGAGCCGTCAGCCATAGTTGCTCCAGTAGTCCAGGGATTTGAAATTTCAGCTCTTCTCCCTCACCCTTTCAGGCACAGACCTCACAGCGCTGATATAAAAAAAAAATAAAAAAAAGAAGAGGGCACAGAGCAGGATTTCAAATCCCTGGACTGAAGCAGCTGCAGATGTGCTGTCAGCTGGGCAAGCGCAGCATTACACGCGCATTCTGCTTGCAAAAGAAAAAAATGTTAAAAGCTGCTTGAAGCTCAAATAGTTGCATGTAGGGCAACAAATTGAAATTAATGTGTTCACAACTTGTGTAGTGCAACAATGTGCATATGCGCAGCACAATTTTGTACACGTTCACAAGGTGCTTTAGTATTGATTCAGCCTAAAAAGGGAGAAGTTAGAGTCTCTCCCCCCCCCCCCCCCAAATCATTTTATTTTACAGTCTTCGCTATGTATACCTTTTTTCAGCTGTCATCTCTCCAGTCACATGACAAACAGGATTCTTGTCTTCTGGCCGCTGCAAGTGGAGAGGACTGAATGCTGCAGAGAACCGCAATCAGGAAGGCTTTGGGCTTTTGAAGTGGAACTCCAGGAAAACCTTAGTTAGACTTACCGGTAACTGTATTTCTACGAGTCTTTCAGGACAGCACCTTGGAGAGAGCGTAGCTCCACCCACTTTTCCCAGGAAACACTGCAGTCAGTTTTTCATATAGACCGGACACTTCCACCATGGCCCCAGTTGTTTTAGAGTACCTCCAGCCATGCTGAAATTAGATAAGCAGAACATAGTAATAACATCACATTTTATAATACTTTAGGGTGGGTCATCTGCGCTGTCCTGAAAGACTCGTAGAAATACCGTTACCGGTAAGTCTAACTAAGGTTTTCTCCTCTCGTCTTTCAGGACAGCACCTTGGAGATGATACAAGAGTACTTATTCTAGGGTGGGACCACCGCTTGTAGAACTTTTCTGCCGAAGGACTGCTCTGAGGCCGAGAGCAAATCCAATCTGTAATGGCGGGTGAAAGTGGAGAAGCTTGTCCACGTGGCCGCCTTGCAAATCCGTCACGGAGAAGCCCCTGCCCGTTCTGCCCAGGATGCTGCTACTGCCCTGGCTGACTGGGCGCTTACTCCTGTGGGAGGATCTACCCCTGAAGCTTTGTAGGCCTCACAGATGGCCATTCTCAGCCACCTACTTATGGTGCTTTTGGAGGCCCGTATCCCTTTCGTGGTCCGGAGAATAGTACAAATAGTGAATTTGATCTTCTAAATTCACTTGTGATCTTTAGGTAGTGTAAAATGCATCTCCTTACATCAAGACTATGAAATTCTATTTCCTTCCTGCCGGATGGTGAAGGACAGAAGGTCAGGAGAACTATCTCTTGTGACCTATGGAATACAGTTGCCACCTTAGGCAAAAAACCCGGGTCCGTTCTCAGCACTACCCGGTCCGGAAATAAGGAACAGAAAGGTTCAATAATGGATAGAGCCTGTAAGTCGCTCACCCTTCTGGCTGAAGTGACTGCTACTAAGAGTACTAGTTTAAGCGACCAGAACTTAACTGACGCTTCCTCTAGAGGCTCAAAAGGCCCTTTAGTCAGACCCTGTAATACCAGAGATAAGTCCCATTTTGGGAAAAACTTAAGAGGCACTGGCCTGGCTCTGGACAGCGCCTTAAAGAAACGGATAATAAGGGGGTCCTGAGATAACTGTCTCTTCAGGAACACCGAGAGGGCGGCTACTTGCACCTTTAGGGTGCTAATCGCCAACCCTTTTTCCATTCCTTCATGAAGGAACTCTAACACTGACACCACTTCCCTGGGTGAAAAAACATTATCTACACACCAGGAGTTAAAGCGTTTCCATGTCTTAAAATAAATTAATCTGGTGACCTTCTTTCGGCTGTCTAGTAGTGTTGACACTAACTTTTTAGACAGACCCTTATTTTTCAGGATCTGCTCCTCAGTAACCAGGCAGCTAAACTTAGTTGCCTGATGTTGGGATGTTGAAGGGGCCCCTGGGTTAGAAGGTCTGTCCGTAAGGGAAGACACCAATGGGGCTCCACCTCCATCTTTTGTATTGTTGAAAACCATGTCCTCTTGGGCCAGAATGGGGCTACCAGGATCATGGTTGTGGATTCCTTCTGTAGTTTCTTTAGCACTAAGGGAATAATTTGGAAGGGGGGAAAGGCGTAACACAAGTGGAAGGACCATGGTTGCGCAAGCGTGTCTAGTCCCTCCGCTTGGTCTCGTCTGTTTAGGGAGAAGTAAGTCTCTACCTTCGCGTTGGAGTGGGATGCAAACAGGTCTATTTGGGGAGTTCCCCATTTCTCTGATATTTTCTGGAACACATCTGTGTTCAGACTCCACTCTGACTCCAATACCCTTTCCCTGCTTAGGAAATCTGCAATCTGATTTAGATCCCCTTTTAGGTGTACTGCCATCAGGGATGCAAGATTGGATTCTGCCCAGGTCATAATCTGAAGGGCTAAGGTAAGCAACACTTTGCTCCTCGTGCCCCCTCATTTTGTTACATAGGCCACTGCTGTGGCATTGTCTGTCAACACCTGAATATGGTGACCCAGAACCTGATCTCTGAAAGCCCATAGACCCAGGAGAATGGCCCTCAGCTCCCTCCAATTGGAGGATCTCCTGGCTTCCCTGGATGTCCAGGCTCCCTGGGCCATCTGCCCCTCCAGATGAGCACCCCAACCCCAGAAGCTTGCATCTGTAGTCAGCCTTTGTTCTAGGGGAAAAGCCCAAGGTAGACCCCTGTCCATATTTGACCGCTTCCTCCACCACCATAATCTTCTCTGAACCTGAGTGGGGATTCTGATCAATTTCTCTAGGGATTCCCCGTAGGACCAATTCCTGAGAATTGTCTGCTGGAGATCCCTTGAATGGGAACGTGCCCACTGTACCGCTGGGATTGAGGACGGGAGGAGGCCTAGGACTGACATGGCTGCCCTGATTGATATTGGCAGATTTGTCTGAGCCCCCTTTACAGCCTTCTGTACTTTTCCTATTTTATCCTCTGGGAGAAAAATTCGTTCCTGAATGGGGCAGATGGTATACCCCAGAAATGTTATTGTTTGGGATGGGATCATATTGGATTTTTCCCTGTTGATGATCCATCCGAGACTCTCCAGATGTGACCTTGTCACTTCCAGATCTTTCTCTAGTAGTTCCCTTGTTCTGGCAAAAAACAAGAGGTCGTCTAAATATGGAACTATGGATATCCCCTTTAGGCCCCTTTCACACTGGGGCGGTTTTCAGGCGGTACAGCGCTAAAAATAGCGCCTGTATACCGCCTGAAAAAACCGGCCCCATTCACTCCAGTGTGAAAGCCAGCGGGCTTTCACACTGGAGCGGTGCGCTAGCAGGACCGCAACAAAAGTCCTGCTAGTAGCATCTTTGGAGCGGTGAAGGAGCGGTGTATTTACCGCTCCTATACCGCTCCTTCCCATTGAAATCAATGGGAAACCGCGGGGATACCGCCCGCAAACCGCCGCTGCAGCGGCGCTTTGCGGAGGTTTTTAACCCTTTTGCGGCCGCTAGCGGGGGGTTAAAACCACCCCGCTAGCGGCCGCATACCGCGGGTAAAACAATGGTAAAGCAGCGCTAAATATAGCGCTGCTTTACCGTCGCCGCCCCGCACCGCCCCAGTGTGAAAGGGGCCTTAGTCTGAGGGGCGCCAGGGCCTCTGCTATGACTTTTGTGAATATCCTTGGTGAGGATGACAGGCCGATAGGGAGGGCTCTGAACTGCAAATGTGTGATTTCCTCCCCCATTTTTACCGCTAATCTGAGGTACTTCTGCGATGACTGGGCTATGGGTACATGTAGGTACGCATCCCTTAGGTCTATCGAGGCTAAAAAAACAGCCTGGGGTCAGAAGGTTTTTCACTGAAAAAATGGTGTCCATCCTGAACCTTTTGTACCTGATTGACTTGTTCAGGACTTTCAGGTTTAAAATTAAACGAAACTTTCCTGATGGCTTTTTTACCAGGAAGATGTGTGAATAACACCCCCTCCCCTCCTCTCTGGGGGGAACGGGTACTATCACCCTCTGTTGGATGAGCTCCTGAAGTATGGCTGACATCCCTAGAGATTTTTCTATGTCCCGAGGAGCCTGGGTCACATAAAAGCGACTTGGCGGGGGCTGCGAAAACTCCAGTCTGTAGCCCTCTGCAACTATCGAGGACAAATGGGCTGGAGGTCGCTTTTTTCCACTGTGGAAAAAAGGTCTGTAGCCTTCCTCCCACAGCCGGATGACTGTCACTGGTTTTTGGTGGTTTGGCCAGGAGATCAAAACAATACTCCTGACTTCCCCCTTCCTCTTTGGGACTTCCAGGGCCTTTTATACCCTGTTTCCTTCTTTTCTTCAGTCTGTCGAAAAGAACGAAAATTCCTTTTGGTCTGCGGCATGACCTTCTTTTTAACTGGGAACACCTTTTTCTTATCGGCCGTTCTGTCGAGCACGGCTTCTAAGTCAGGGCCAAAAAGTAAATTCCCTTCAAAAGGTAACCCGCATAACTTAGCTTTTAAAGCCGTATCTCCTGCCCAAGTCTTAACCCATAAGGCTCTGCGGGCTGAGTTTACCAGGGCCGCAGACCTTGCCGTCATTTTAATTGATTCGGCAGAGGCATCTGCCATGTACCCTACGGCTTTCTGCAGCACAGGCAGTGTGTCTAACAAATCTTTGCGAGACGTACCTGCTTCAATGTGTGACTTCAATTGCTCAAGCCAATGTTCCAGATTCCTGGCCACCACAGTTGATGCCATTGCTGGTTTTAGATTGGCTAGAGTAGAGTCCCAAGCCTTCTTTAGTAGGGAGTCTGCTCTTTTGTCCATGGGATCTTTCATGATACCCATGTCCTCGAAGGCCAAGTCTGTGTTCCTAGACACTTGTGAAAAAGCTGCGTCCAGTCTTGGTTTTTTATTCCAGACCTGCTCACTATCATCCTCAAAAGGGAACCTTCTCTTAAGGGATTTGGAGAAGAAAGGAGCCCTCTCTGGGTCCTTCCATTCCCTCTTGATCGTCTCAGAAATGAAGTTGTTGTCTAGTATTTGTATATGTTCATACACCGCAATCATTGTAGTAGTATGGACATATACATATCCAGATCTGAGAGATTTTGTACAAAAGAGGTAGTTCAATCCGCAATACACATTTATTGATAGGGTTACATAATATATATACAAATTACACACCAGATAGAATTTACAACACAATGTACAGTGTAGGTCCCCTGGCTTACATGATATTTACATATTACTCACAGAACCATATTTACAATACAGCATAAGGTGCAAGTATAGAGTTATATTACCTGTTAACTTCATTTCAGCCCATGGCGACTGCCGTGTGTTTCCCCACCAGCAAAAGCCAACATTAGCTTGCTCACAAAGCATTATATCCCCCCCCCCCCTACTTCCTGTAGTGTGGCTAATATAATTCTCCCTAATTGGTCACGGTACCTTGTACATGTATATTGAGCCTGATTGGATGAATCAAAGAAGGCTGTTTACTACCCAGGTGAGATGTTATCAGGGAAAACAAAAGGCCAAGCTTTGCAGTTGAACTAATTACAGTAACACCAACACAACCCTCAATACTTTAAATATATATTTCCCTCTAACTGAAATATATTTCTAGTTACAATATTGTACAGATATTAATGTAGATTTCACATAAACGCATAGGCAACAAAGTTATGGACTGGGAACACCCGGTGTTTTACTTCTCCCATACCCTGAAACATCCTATCATGTAAGGACAGCTGAGCCTTGTCCTCCTTGATGTTTAAGGTGGTATGTATTGTCTTTAATAGATCGGCTACATCCTCCAAAGACAATCTATACCAGGAAGAGGAAACTTCTCTTTCTTCTTCCTCCTCTTCCTCAGACCCTGGGGAAACCTCTTTCACCTCTTCCTCTGAATCACTGTCACTTCTGGGTGCAGAGATACATGGATGAGAACAGGAAGGTGAACTGCCTTCGCTGTTAGACTGTACAGCCGGATGTTTATCCAGAAAAGAACGGAATGACTGAAAAGTATCCGCTAGTTCTTTCCGGAAGGAACTTAATAGTTCCCCTGATTGGGTAGCAGGTGTAGCGGGGGAGGTCTCATCCCTAACTAGCTCTGCTATACATGTCTTGCATAACGCTTTAGTCCATGACTCTCCAAGCGTGTTCTTGCAAGACGGGCATTTCCTCTTAGGAGGAGGGGAGGAATGTTTGACTTTTTCTTTGCTTTTAGCCTGAAATACACCAACACCAATCCTCTTTTAAATCATCACATACCAAATGATTAACAGTACAATTTATAACCAGCTGCCAAGAAAAGAAAGCTAACACTTCAGTCTCTATGCTTGCTACTGCAGCTCACCACAGTGATTCTTCCCCGTAAATCACCTATAGCCAACACAAATGCACACTCTCCTTAGAACATTGAAAAACCAAGGATAGAGTGGCGCAGGCTCCCTTACCTCCCCACTAAGGGCATAAGGGAGGGAGAATACAAGACCCTAGGGTAAGTTAACAGGAGACCGCTGCCCCTGCTTACCTGAGTCTGGCTGGTGTTAGTGGCTCCTGCTCCTGCCACCGCCGTCTGTTCCTCCATGCTGCCCGATGCTGTAGCGGCGTCCAGCCGTTTTTATTTTAAATTTCCCGGTCCTTTCGCCGCTGCGAGAACACAGAAACTCCACTTCACTCACTTCGGAAAAACATAGGGGTCTTCAGTGACTAGGTCACACCTGTGCAGATCTCCACTGCCCTGCACAGGACCCTGTGGATAACTCCATACATTGCATAACGTACTAAGGAGGAACGCCTAACACAGGATCCAGTGTCTGAAGCGAAGCAGGATACAAGCTGAATCTGTCTTTTTAGCCTACTGTCAGAAACCATGAAATCAGACCGAGACAAAAGTACAGTTAAGTCACACTTGTTTAATAATAAAATTAAAAAGAACAAACGTAGTCAAAACATAGCCAAAGCTCAGTAACCGGAACAGATAGTCAGCTAAGCCAGAAGTCAGGAATCAAAGTAGTGGAACAGCAAGCAGGATCTGGAGCCAGAAGGGATGTCAGCAAAGCCAGTCTTTAAACAGGCACACAGGAGATAGTTTCTTGTGATGTAACCAAGTCGAAGGCAGAGCTCCTCTGGACTGGACGGCTTAAGTAGGCAGGACTGATGAGCAGGATCATCAACAGCTGAGTAACTGTGGAGGGAGATGGGAGCTGGCAATTAGCAGACAGCTTAGCTGCCAGCTCAGAGAAGAAAGGGCTGAGCCCAGCCCTGGCACCTACAAAGTGTTCCAGGAATGGTCCCATAGACATTCCTGTGGTGCCAATCCATAAACTGTACTATTAGCTGAAGTAGCAGGCACACATTCAGAAAAAACAAACAAAATAAACACTCCCTCCAGGGTAAAAGAGACTAATGCCACGTACACACGATCAGACTTTCTGGCAGACCTAGTCCGGCGGACAATCCGATGGACTTTGCAGCTGAGGTCCGTCGGACTTTCAAGCGAACGGAATTGGCCACACACGATCACTCCAAAAGTCTGCCGGATTCAAACGCGATGACGTAAAATAAGCCAATAGCTGCCCTAGCGTCGGTTTTAGTCCGTCGGACTAGCACACAGACGACCAGACTTTTCGACCGGACTCGAGTTCGGCGGACAATTTTGCAGACAGTCTTATTTCTAGGTCCGCCGGACTTTTGGGAAGAAAAAGTCAGCTGGAGCCCACACACGATCGAATTGTCTGACGGGCTCTGGTCCGCCAGATAGTCCAATCGTGTGTATGCGGCATAAGGCAACAAAATGAGGATAACGGTCAGTGGAAGGGGTTATGTGGGGTACCTAATAGTTCTGTTTGCCATTGTCCAGTCACCTGAAGGTAGCATCATATAATCCAGTCAAAGACTATGCCTGTGTCCTGTACCGAATTATCAAGAAATTCATTATTTGAGCTAGAAGAATATTGATAATCCGAGGCAATCACCAAGTGAAGAAGAAGAAGAATGTAGTGAAAACCGGTTCTCTGAAACAGTAATATACACGACCCCCTACAAAGGAAACTTTCTGGATGATATTTATAATCAAAGTTTATCCCTTTTCGGTCACTGTCTATAGCAGCTTTCTCATTCACGATGTCTGAAAAAGTCTATATGACTTGCGTTTCGTGTGTGGAAGGTTTTAAATAGCTTTTTTTTAAAAAAAAATCTTAATGAAGTTACACTAGAGGAGTGTTTCTCTGCTGCATTTTTTTTTCTGACATCTGGCAATGTCCCTTAAGGAGGAAGACACACGGCAAAGAGGTCCTAACTCTAAAGGTCTTTTCTGTCAGGCTCCCTGCAATTCCTTTGTTCTTCGAAATCCCACTCCGATTGGTCATCTCTTGGAGCTGTCCTGTTTACTAAAGTGGCTGCAACATGACCGTATCTTGGGCTCCCCTGCTTGATCTTTGGCTGCAGAGTCCTGTACCCTGGCAGTATGACCACAGCTCTTACTTTCACCATCCTGTTGCCAGGCATAGCCTTTTGTCTATTAATTCCTGCATATATTCTATTGGTCCTGATTCTATTTGCATCAGATTTAGGTCTCCCAAAGGCCTGCACCAGATGCCTGTGATAGGTTTGCCCAAATGTCCCCCTAGCTGACTTTAGCCTGTATCAGATCTACCTATTCTGTGTAGAGACCATGCCGGTTTATGAATCCCCTCTCTGCTTGCTGGCCAAACTGACCTCTACCCTTTGTTGACCACTTAGCTGCCTGATACCCGGACCCAACCTCTTGCCTGGTTGCCACATCCCTCTGACTAGGCACCAGCGTCTGCCATCCTCTGTAGACATCTGTATCTTCCATGTACCATGGGTATCCTTTGTTTTACCTTTTGCACAGCATCTTGTGCTACCAGTACATAGCATTGTGTAATAAGTCATGGGGGTAGCCAAGTATATGTAACCCTGCTTGCCTTAAGGCAGGAATGTCCAATGTTTTGACCTTCCTGGGCCACATTGGAAGAAGAGAAATGGGCTTGGGCTGCACATAAAATACACTAACAATAAGGATAGATGAGGAATAGAAAAAGTCAGGCAGATCGCAAGTTAATGATCACTGATATAGATATAATGTACTCATCTGAGTAATAAAATTGAAGTGTTTTTGAATAAAAGTAAAGGTGCAAGTTTAAACTATTGTTTTTGATAAACTAACGCATTAATATCTGGGTTCCATGCATGAAGTAGCAATTCTCATTTCAAATTTCTTCATAAGTTTAGGCCAATTGGTATTCTGCTACATGTTTTTTTGGTTAAAAAAAAAATACTAATAAGCGTATATTGATTGGTTTAAACCAAACGTTCTAGCATCTACAAACTATGGTGTATACACACTAGTAATGGTGGCGATCAGCGACCTATAGTGGGACTGATATTGCCGTGGACAATCGGACACTGACATTGAGCCAACCAGTGACACCAATACAGTGCTAAAAATATGCACTGTCACTGTACTAATGACACTGGCTGGGAAGGGATTAACCACTTCCTGCCCAAGGTATGTCATATGACACCCTGGACTTTGAGTGGGGATATCTGAATGATGCCTGCAGCTACAGGCATCATCCAGAGATCATCATTTTCGGCCGGCGATTCCCTGCACCATAACAATCTTAGCGGCAGTTCAGTCACTTGAGCGTTATTACAGGCAGCGGGAGGGGACACCCACCCCCTCCGGTGCTTCTACTGGCTCGCCGTGGGATCGGCGAGCCGGAGAAGGAATCCACCCGCACCGGACGTTGAGCAGATTTGATGAGTACAGATGGTCCCCGGCAATCTCTATGACCTTCAGAGGCCTGAGCCCAACGTTATGACATCCGGCCCGACAGAAGCAAACATTGCCGGGGACTCGGTTGGAAAGGCCGAGATTGTTTATTTTTTCTTTTGATCTCAGTCTTTCCTGCTTGGAGAGATGTGGGGTCTTCTAGACCCCACATCTCTCCTTAAAGAGGACCTGTCATGCACTATTCCTATTACAAGGATGTTTATATTCCTCGCAATAGGAAAAATAGTGAATAAACATTTTTTTTTAAAAGGGAAAGTGTAAAAATAAAAAAAGTCGTGCCCACATGGCGTTCAAACTACACATGAGGTATCGCTGCGAACGTTAGCGCTGGAGTAACAATTCTAGCCCAATACCTCCTCTGTAACGCTGAACAGGTAACCTGTAAAAACGTTTAAAGCGTCACCTATGGAGATAAAGTTTGGCGCTATTTCACGAGTGTGCGCAATTTTAAAGCGTGACGTGTTGGGTATTTATTTACTCGGTGTAACATCTTTCACATTATACAAAAATATATATCATTTTTAAAAAAAAAAATTTCCCAAAAAACGTGTTTGAAAAAAATAAAAATCGCTGCGCAAATACTGTGTGATATAAAAAGTTTTAACAGCTGCCATTTTATTCCCTATGGTCTTTTCTAAAAAAACATATATAACGTTCGGGGGTTCTGAGTAATTTTCTAGAAAAAAAATTATGATTTTTTTTACATGCAAGTGCGAAGTGCCAGAATTGGCTCGGATGGGAAGTGGTTAAACATCTAGGAGGGATCAAAGCGTTAACTGTGTGCCTAGCCAGTGTTTTTGTGTACTGTATGTGCTGTTTTTACTGGGGGGAGAGAGATTTTATTCTCCGCTTTGCAGCGACACAAAAGCCATCCCTCCCCCCTTGTCCGAATGGAGATCTGCCTTGTTTACAGATCTCCGTTCTGTGCGTTTTACCGACGATTGGCAGGTGCCGGACTTCCAGTGTACCCACATATTTGCTTTTGCCATGATTAATCACAGCAGAGGTGGCCCTCTCATGCTCCCATGTAGGGGGAAGTGCAGAATCACGTATATATACACGTGATCCTGCAAAGGAGGGCCACCCTGTAGCAGTAAATCTAGGGCGGTCCAGAAGTGGTTAAGGAATCCAACAATTTTGTATACGGAAGAAAGAAACTGCTAATCTTTTCATACTTTTGCCAGGTCTACCCCTTTGCCCTGTTTTATTGTTTTTTTTTTAAACAGGACAGATATGGGGCAGCTAACACACATCAGAACCATCTGTTACATCGACCTTATTTCTCCTTAGATAAACATCTATTCATGTAAGGTTACATCTGTTCAATATAATGATGTTTTGGATAAAAATATTGTACCTTTCTTTTCCTTAGCTGTAGTAATGATAATTTAGAATGAAAGATCTGACACAATCAGCTATATGACTGATTGCTTATAATTTCCTGTATGTCAAGCATAACCATAAGTAAACCTTTAAACTCCACTTACCTTGTTAGTCTATTACTGCAGCATTAAAAATAAAAAGTCACTTGGACAATTACAATTTTCATAAGTAAGAATGGATGCATATCAAAGTTTTGAGTTATCTCTTTATTATTCAGTGATGAGTTTATCTTTTATTAACCCTGAAAGAGAAAACTCCAGTGACTGAAGAAGTGATAGAGCTGTAGCTTCATGCTTGTTTATCAAGAGTCCAGCACAAGTCAAATAAGGCCACTTTCCCCCAAAAAAGAATGACAATGGGAATGCATACACATTCAGAGAGTCTCTGTTCCATGGCTTGTGTCTCCAAAAATTATTCACACACATGCGCGCACACACACATTCATTAATCTTTGGGTGATTTTTGCATCTGCAAATTTCCTCCAGTGAACCGCATTGCTCCCCCCCCCCCCCCCCCATTAATAAATAGGAACATTCCAAGTGTCTGAAAAAAGTCCAAGAGCAACAAGGACAAATCACATACAGCATTTGTTTTTGTCAGTTGCACACATCATAATGGAAAATCAGCAGTGTGTCCCTGGGCTCACCACTATCCTCAGAATGTTCTGTTTACAGTGAGGCACATTTGCTGCTCCTGTACAGCAGATAACTTCTGTAGCTGAACTCGTTAGAATGATGATGAATTGTAGCAGCAGGTAGCCATGCAGGATGACACAGCCAATGTGTAGCATAACTCTGCTGTTTGTTTCCCGATACCTTACACCTTTTCAAATTGTGCTTATGTTCACAGCAAAAATTACAAAAATGTAGTATATTGTCCAAATTTACAGTGCCTCAGATATTGCCTCTATGCTGCAGTACTGTGTTTTTTTAACCCGTAAGGGTATGATTATTTGGCAATGGCCTTATTTGCGACTGTCAAATTCTGGGAGTCAGGAAATAAAAGGAGATTGCGTGTTTAAGCTTGTAAAAACGTGGAAAAATCAGTTTGTTTTTTTAATCCCAATTCCATCATAATTATTTACCAGGACTGTCCTTGTTCTGAGTTTATGGCAAGGCTCTGCTTCTTCTGCCATAAGATAAGCCACACTGTGATGCTGAAGTCACCTGCTTCGGCATACTTGTGATTCCCCTGACATTTGGTGCCACAGGGGAAACATTGTAAAGAATGTAAGTTGCATTGCTATTGCCACAGGCAGTGAGTGGATTTAATAAATAATCTATTGGCAATAGATCCCTCTGTTCCGTCTCATGGCTCCATTATACTGGTGGTTACATTATTTTGACAGAAGCAGAAGCCTGGAAAAATGGCACTTCAAGTGCTCTTTATCTATATTCACATGTTTCAACCACTGCAAAAGTCACTGCTGGGACAAGATGGCGCTTCGATTGGCCTTCATCTTCTCCAACCTCTTTACCAAATGGCTATTGCCTACTTCAAGCTCATCAATCTTATCCAAGGCTGTACGAAGCTGCGTACAAGAAAAGAAAAAAAAAAAAGATAATGCATTAAAAAAAGAAATCATGGGGTGGGCAACTACATGGCAAATGAGGTTTAATGTAGAAAAATGTAAAATAATGCATTTGGGTGGCAAAAATATGAATGCAATCTATACACAGGGGGGGGGGGGGCTATGGGGGAATCTAGGATGGAAAAGGACCTGGGAGTCCTAGTAGATGATAGGCTCAGCAATTCTCCCGCTCTACAAGACTCTGGTTCAGCCGCACTTAGAGTATGCTGTTCAGTTCTGGGCACCAGTCCTCAGGAAGGATGTACTGGAAATGGAGCGAGTACAAAGAAGGGCAACTAAGCTAATAAAGGGTCTGGAGGATATTAGTTATGAGGAAATGTTGCGAGCACTGAACTTATTCTCTCTGGAGAAGAGACACTTGAGAGAGGATAGGATTTCAAATTTAAAAAATACACTGTACTGGTGACCCCACAATAGGGATAAAACTTTTTTGCGGAAGTTAGTTTAACAAGCACGTGTCACAAGCCACTCATTAAAATTAGAAGAAAAGGGATTTAACCTTAAATTACGTAGAGGATTTTTTACTGTAAGAGCGGCAAGATGTGGAATTCTCTTCCACAGGCGGTGGTCTCAGCGGGGAGCATCGATAGTTTAAAAAAAACCTATTAGATAAGCACCTGAACGACCGCAACATGTAGGGAAATACAACGCAATACTGACATATAATCACACATATAGGTTGGACTTGGACTTGTGTCTTTTTTTAACCTCACCTACTATGCAACTATGTATATTGATAGGTTACCCTCATAAAAGACCCTCTACAATAGCTGAGAGAAAAAAAAAAACAATTGGGAAAATGTAACTGCACTGCCTTAAGAAATCACAAGTTTCACCTGATACATTTAACTTTCAATACAAAAATATTCAAGCCACTCAAATACTGAAGCTGTCAAAGTTGTATATTTTAGAAGTTGTTAAAATAAACCTGTCACAATCCTACAAAAATCCATTTATCAGGTGCTGCTTTTTTCCCCCTCCCTATAAGCACTTCTAAATAGAGATGCCCTGTAATCAAGCTCAGGGTTTATTGTAGCTTACAACAATCAATTGTAATCTAAACATTTACTGAAAACAAGTCTAAGACATGGTCCTTTAGGCCAGGGATCTTCAAACTAAGGCCCCCCAGCAGTTGCAAAACTACAGATCCCATGGGGCCTTGTAAAACTCTGACATTCATAGACATGACTAGGCATGATGGTAATTGTAGCTGCTGAACAACTGGAGGGTCATAGTTTGGAGACCTTTGTAAGACATTTGTAAGCTGCTTAAAGAGGAGGGCCCACAAAAAAAAAAACAAATTAAAAGTCAGCAGCTACAAATACTGCAGCTGCTGCCTTTTAATAACCGGACACTTACCTGTCCCAGGGTCCAGCGATGCAAGGGAACGAGGCCCCCCCCCCCTTGTTCCCCGCTCCGCTCGCGGCGCCGGCACTCTTAATGTGGGCACAGCCGGGCACCCACTGCGCAAGCGCGAGCGGCGCTGTGTGCCGTGATTCGACGCTCACTCATCTGGGACACGTGACAGGTCCCAGATGACTGTGCGGCGCCTAGGGGAAGTGACGTCAGTTGCTGGGCACTGAAGGTGGCAGACTACGAAGGACCCCCCTAGCAACAGGCATTTAGAGGTGAGTAAAAAAAAAAATTTTTCAGGCTTTTTTACTTTACTTTTACCTGGTGACCCTGCCAGTAGCCCACCTCCTGTCCTAGGATGACCACGTTTACTCATTGTTTAGATTTAGAGAGGAGCGCTGTCACCTAGGACTACAGAGCATCGCTGTCATTTCCATATCATATAAGAGGTGTTGTTCTATAGTTGACAGAAGTAAAGCAACTGCTTCCAATAGTATATATTACAGACTGAAAGGAAGCAAATTGGATTAGGTTTATCTACACTGTAATTAATACATACAGTATTTTACCCAACTTTAGCTCTATTTTGTTGCATATGGCTAAAAAAGATCTATGTCCATTAGTTTAAATATTTCACAAATTCAGCTGGTCTAGCAGCTAAACCAAATCCCAGGACAAAATTACCAATTTTGGAGAAATCCTACCAGACACTACAAGGACACCTCTTGAACTATACCAAAATCATTTTCTGACTTTAGCTATTATTTTTAGTGTTTATTTCAGAACCCAAAACTCCAGTGTATGGCTCTCAACAAACTTTAAAGTATTCAAAAAAGAAGGAAGTATAAATACTTTAAAACATCAATATTTACCTCCCTCTGTAATCTTCGTTTTTCAGCTTTTAATTCATCTTCTATTTTTTCAGCATTTTCTGCAGACGTTTTGAATCGAGACAACTGACTCTCTAGCCGAATAATCTGACAAACAAATTGGTAGAAGCGGAAAACTGGCATTAACCCTGATTCATAAATGAGAGCATTTCAAAAGTAACAAAATTAACTCCATAAATACAAAATGTAAACAAAAGAGCACAGAGACCTTCTACTGTTGAAAACTACAAGCGGAGTTTGTCATTTTTGTGTTTATTAAAAAAGTCACAAAAAAGCATAGCTGCTGACTTAATAAATACACATTCACCTGTCCCAGGATACAGCAATGTGGCCACCCGAAACTTCCATTCTCTCCATCTTGCCAGCATTACAACTGTGGACACCTGGTGGTGATAGCTTGCGGCTTCATAGCCGGGTGCGAGTCACGCTGCTCTTCCCAAATCGTTGGGAAATCTTCTGGGACCTGTGACGTGTCCCAGAAGTTAAGGAGGGGGGAAGAAGAGAACTTGTCAAAACTAGGTACCCGCTCCCCATAAAGGTGGCATAAGAGGGGGGGGGTGCTTAAAGCGGAATGTCCCCTTTTGGGTAGAGCTTCGCTTTAAAGTCTTCTGGTGATACCAACAATCTATCATGGTCCCTGTTCCTGTACAATAGACCATTGAAGGTCTTTGATAGGATAAAACCAGCACAGGATTCAAAGGAGTGTTTTTAAGAAGAGGAGGTTGCAAGGGAGTGCAATCTAGGCCCAATATTCTCTTAAAAGTGTCCATGAGTACTGTAAGAGTTATTTTGTAGGTTTTTTTTTCCCCCCTTAACACAGAATATTCAAGACATTTTAGAGTCATTAAAAAACTTTCTGCCAGAACATGCTAGGATATTATATCTATAGAGAGCTCAAATACTGGCCATCTGATTTTTTTGACCTATATCTGCTCTGCAGTATTTTATTTTTCCAATATTAAAAAAAAAAACACAACTTACATTCTGTTCTAAGGCAGTTATTTCTTGTGTGGATTTGGTGATTTTAAATTTTAGGTCACTGATTTGTCTGCTAGCATCTCCTTGAAAAAAAAAAAAAAATCATCATAAAGCAATAGCAAGTTCAGTTCAAGTTCAGTTCATGACATCACACAGAAAATCTTTAGAATGAAGAAAGAACACTCAAGGCCCAACAACCTTCTAACGGCTATGATGATATATTGTACAAACTATTTACACTATCAATGTAGGTAGAAGGGACTATCCAGCATTTTAGATAATGGGTTTGTGACTTTTAGCATACAGAGTGGTGTTAAAATAAAGGGGGTTTCCAACAAGAGACATTTTTATATATAGGCAGGCTTAATATTGATCCAACAGTAAGAGCCAGACTCTTTACAGAACACGTTAGGATTCTTTAAAAAAAAGGAACTTTATGAAGGGGAAACTGCAAGGGGAGAGATGTTCCTAAAAGTCACAAGTCAGAAATGAAAACCTGACAGATGTGCAAACCTTCCCCAATCAAAACCTCCCAAAAAGAAAGGAACTTTAGTCTATAGTTCTTAAAGCTGACACTCTGGGTCAACCATGCCACTGAGCCAATGCAACCATATAAAACACTAAAAAGTTTTAATTTAGACACTATTTAGAACACAGCGTTTAGTTCTGGAGACCCTGACATAAAACTGACTGCAAAATACACTTCCTGCAGTAGAGTACAGGACACTGCCTTTTGTAAATACAGTAGTTAGGGCTGTTATATGCAGCTACCTTAAGGTGACTGGACACTAGCAAAAAGAGGGACATCACCCTTTAAAACTCCTCCCACTCCCAGGTAGCTTTATTTTTGTGGCAAGCATTAGGGAGATCATACGAATAGAGGGGGACAGTCCTGTGCCCTATACTGTACTCCAAGAAACAGATTTGACTGGCAAAAAAAAAAAAAACTCCTCATCATGGAGTACATGGGTTCTACAGTGCTAACTTCAGGTGGACCCTGGCAAAAATGTTTGCTAGGGCCACCGCCTGGGCGCACACATATAGGCTTCAGTTTTATTTTACCAAGCAATAAAAAGTGATGAAGGTACAGAGGGGAGGGGCCTGTGTCTTCTACTGTACTCCAAAAAATAAATTTACAGGCAAGTCAAAATTCCTGTTATCTTAAGTTTACAGTACAGGGCACATGACAGTACAGTACCGGGTATTCGTAGACCATGGGACATTCCCACGTAGTGAAAGTGTGGGGTGGGCATAGCATCCTAGAAATTCCAACAGGCTCACAAGAAAACAAAATGGTTAAAGAAATCAAACCAAATACTCAGACAACAGCCTGAAACACCTTGCGGTCGAAGCTTGCATCAGCTGAGGCCTGCATTTCTGCTTACTAAAACTTAGAAAACCTGTGAACAGAGGGCTAGGTGGAAGCATTGCCAATCTGGGATACAGATGATTCATGCCAAATAGCCCTGGAGATACCAACAGCCTTGGTACAAATGGGAAAGAAAGGAAAGTCTTCTTTAAAAATGTAGGACATGGAAAAGAGTTGTCCCATCATTCACTTGGTAATGGTGGAGCAGGAGAGAGGGTGTGCTCTATGATGACCTCCAGGTTGAACAAAAATGGACTCCGTCTTGTGAAAAAATACCATGACTGCCAAGTAGACTGACAGCCCTAACCACTTTAAAACAACTCTTTTTTGGGCAACACAGCGGGGAGGGAGGACAATATCCTCATTGAGGTGGAAGGAAGAGACCACCTTAGATGAGAAAAAGGTTTTGGTCTCAAAACCACTGTCCTTTTCCAAAACAAAAAGGCTCTTTACAAGACAGAGCTTCTAATGTCAGAACACACCTAACAGACATGATGGTAACCAACAAGGCAACCTTAAAAAGGTGAGTTCTTACAATGGAATGTCTCTACTTGGTTCAAAGGGGGTTCTCTGAGGAGCAGAGAGCAGCAGGCTGAGATTCCAAAGTGACACAGGAGGTCGAACTGAGGAAATTATACAAGCAACTCCCTGTAGAAAAGTCCTGAAAAAGGGCTGCAAGGCAAGAGGTTTCAGGAAGAGGATGGCAGAAACCTGTACCTTGAGGGTACTCAGGGCTGGGTGCTGGTCGAGACCAGATTGAAAAAAAAAAAAAAAAAAAAAAAAAAGGACTAAATACGAATAATAAAGTATTCACAGGGTTAAGCCACCTGTCCTCACACCATGCAAACAATTCCATGTGCAATGTTAAAACTTGTATTAGTTAGCTCTGAGTAAGGTGGGAATAACCAAATCAGAGATACTCCTGTCCTTTAGGACTTGGGTTTTAACAGCCATGCTGTTAAACCCAGTGACTGAGAAGCAGGATGGAGCAGGGGGCATTTGGGCCAGGTGGTCAGGTTTGTTTGAAATTAGTCTGGATACGTTTTGGAGAGATTTCAGTGGAAAGTTTATCATCCTGATCAGATGCCTCATAGGGTGATTTGGTGAAAGCACCTTTAGACTGCTGTAATCCAGAATTAGCAAAAGTAAACCACTATATGTGTGCCTGCAGGGATGAGAACCAAGAGATATTGCTTGACCAGTGTCCTGAATCCAAAAGAGGAAGAGGCAAGGTGTGTAAGAGCAGTAACTTTACTCAAAGCGAGGTGGCCCATGTGTGGTACAGCGACGCAGAGGAGAGGGCAAAGGACACTACAGCACCACCACCAGGTGAAAAAAGGGACCAAAAGCTATTAACCTTAGCCACCCTGGAATGTCTGACCGTACCACCAGAAAGGTGGACAGTGGTCTCAGCACACCCCTAAAAAGGGAAAGAAATGAACACCCTGATGGAATATTTACCAAACTTTGTAAGAGGAACAGGTATCTGCACAGAGTTCTTTACAGACAAGGATCCACACTAGGCAGACCATGAACCTAGACAACCCTGCGGCTAGCTCCACACAGGGCACTACATGCCATCCACGTCAGGATCCACTGTAAAGCAACACTGCAAGCCAGACCCACATCTTCCATCAGGCGGCGTCCGGTTACAGTTCCCCAAGGCTCTCCTGAGGATTCTACCAATCTCCAAGCTGCATAAAAAGCTGCAGTGTCTATGGTGCAGCCAGGGGATGAAATCATACAAGAAATCATCATGGAAAAAACATCCAGTGTCAGAGAGACAAAAACCTCAATGTACGAAGGTAACCTTCTCTCTTCATAAAGAATAAGTCCATCATCTAAGGACACTAGCAAAAACTTGGGGTATATGGAAGTGGGAGGGGTTGTATAGGGGGATATCTTTGCAGCCTCTCATTTTGCCAGTGTCCGATCACCTGAAGGTAGTTGCGTATAACCAAATCGTAATGATGAAAGTGTATGTTACCCCAACATTTCACAGTATATGTCAGATGTGTCCGCTACCATGTACTTGTGTTAAAAAGAGTATCCCGTTCTCTTTGCATTGCTGCCTTTGTGTGAAATACCTGGTGATCTGCCAACCCCCTGCTTTCTAGTTCAAACTGACCACACTAGGCATGGAGGCACATTGATTCCAGTATGGTCAGCACATACATATATATTGATATACACACACACACACACACAAATATAAGGAAATAATTGATATATACTTTAAAGAGCCCTGTGACCCGTATTGTACAATCAGGAAAATAAATTGAGAAGTCCAGAGATATGCAACAAAAATGGTACAAGGTCTGAGAAGAAAAAAAAAAAGAAAAGAAAAAAAGAAGAGGGGCATGATTTTAACCTATAAATACATAAGGGGTGTTTAATAGGTGCAGGGAGAGTATTTTCAAGCCAAGATCAAAAATGTTGGGACGGGACCTTAATTTACTTAATGTTTGTTGACTTACTACCTCTGCTGGATGTATTATCCAAGCAGCTATTACTCTTTCTTTAAAATGATTCTTTGTTGCTCTTGAAACATTCCTCCTGTAGTCTAGTTTAACCACTTCAGCCCCGGAAGATTTTACCCCCTTCGTGACCAGAGCATTTTTTGCGATACGGCACTGCGTCGCTTTAGCTGACAATTGCGCGGTCATGCGATGTTGTACCCAAACAAAATTGAGCTTTCTTTTGGTGGTATTTGATCACCTCTGCGGTTTTAATTTTTTATGCTATAAACAAAAAAAGAGCGACAATTTTGAAAAAAAAAAAAAACAATATTTTTAACTTTTTGCTATAATATCCCCCAAAAATATAAAAAAAAAAAAAATAAATAAAAAATACATTTTTTCCTGTTTAGGCCAATATGTATTTTTCTACATGTTTTTGGTTAAAAAAAAAATTTCAAAAAATTGCAATAAGCGTATATTGCTTGGTTTGCACAAAAGTTATAGCGTCTATGAAATGGGGGATAGTTTTACGTTTTTTCTTTTACTAGTAATAGTGATGATCTGCGATTTTTATCGTGACTGCGACATTATGGCGGACACATCAGACACTATTTTGGAACCATTGTCATTTATACAGCGATCAGTGTTATAAAAATGCACTGATTACTGTGTAAATGACACTGGCAGGGAAGGTGTGAAACACTAGGGGGCGATCAAGGGGTTAAGTGTGTCCTAGGGAGTGATTCTAACTGTGGGGGGGGGGGGGCTACCTAGGACATAACAGCAATCACTGCTCCCGATGACAGGGAGCAGTAGATCTCTGTCTTGTCACTATGCAGAACGGGGAAATGCCTGGTTGTAGTCTCCATTCTATAACTTGGAGGGGCCATTCAATAAGTGGAACACATGGGCCAGTACTCTTCTTATAAAGGGATTTGTATATTCTGTAGGACAAGTGCTAGGCAAAGTTCTATTGATAAGTTGCCCATCCTGTCAAATTTGGAGAAGGATAAAGGGCCTTTAGCTGCATTTTACCATGCATAAGAATCTTTGTGTTCATGCCATAATCAAGAAAAAAAAAAAAAAAGTAACCTCCAAGTATTAGCACGTTTATACACATTAACCTAATCGCTTTCAATTCTGTTAATGTATATAGATGCATTAATAGATTGGAGCAAGACTACATAGTACAGAGAAACCTTGACATAGTCTTGAAGCTTCCACATGTACTTGCAAATGTATGTTTCAAAGATCTGTATCTACATAGAACATGCGCAGATTAGGCCTAAAGCCGCGTACACATGGTCAGATTTTCTTACGGGAAATGTTCGATGCGAGCTTGTCGTTGGAAAGTCCGACCGTGTGTATGCTCCATTGAACATTTGCTGTCGGAATTTCCGCACACAAATGTTTGAGAGCTTGTGGTCGAAAAGTCAGATCGTGTGTACACAAGTCCGTCGCACAAAAGTTCAAGCATGCTCTGAATCAAGCAGAAGGAGCCACACTGGCTATTGAACTTCCATTTTCTCAGCTCGTTGTACATCACCGCATTCTCACGCTCGGAATTTTGGGCCAACATTTGTGTGACCGCGTGTATGCAAGACAAGTTTGAGCCAACATCCTTTGGAAAACAATCCATGGTTTTGTTGTCGGAAAATACGATCGTTCGTACGGGGCATTAGTGTAACGGTAAACTATGAAACAGACTACTGTATTTTGCTATACTGTTATATTGTGAAACATGTGCCTAGATGTAGCCAAATTGTGGGCCATAAAAAGCAAACACCAAGAAGCAACACTTTAATGGCTTCAGAATATTAAGTTACAGGTGGGTATAACTCGCTCACTTTGCACATCAGTGCCATTTTCCATATCGTCCCCATCTGGGTTATCAGGACTTCTGTTTCTGAAGTTTCTCTCTTCTAGTTGGCTCTTCAGTCTTTTAATCTGGAGTGAAAGAATTTTCAAATGTTGGCATTGAGCTTAGTATTTACCATAAAAGTCAAAAAGGAACATAACAACAGTATCTAAACATAACACAGAAGGCATGTGATGCATTTGGGGCTATTTACTTTCTTCAGATATTTGCAAACCGTGAGTAAGTGACCAATTAGTGTTGAGATTAGTGCATTTCAGCCTCACTGACTGCTTTAAAGAAGAACTTCCCCTCTTGGTGATCTGTGTACATTGCAGGGATTTTAATAAACTTTGTTGCAGATCCATACCTTTTGTTATTTGGAAAATGTCCAAGTGAATCTGTATGGGAGTGGTTTTATAATTATCAATCAGCTGCTGCATCTGCAGGGTTCTAAATGAGGAAAGTGGCAGGGTCTTCACCCCTTTAGATGGGATTTCCCTTAGGGAGTATCTCACCAAAATTAAATTTTTGCTGCAGGGGATGCCAAAAATCTGATTTGTATCTTAGTGCAGACTTCTGGGGAAATCAGTAAGCCAAATCACACAAAATCAGGAAATTACATTTTCAGGGGCCTCTCTGTACACAATCTGTAGCCATGTTGCATTTTACAGAAAATTACAGAGCTGCAGATTGAAAAGGAAAGGTAATTTTCAATAACATTCAGTTACAATATGACTTGAGTGGCAATTGTTTACACTATATTTTTATTGCAAATTTTTCTCCCACAGAAGTAGTGGAATTACCCTTTAAATACTTTTGAACGTATATGCTAAAATCTATAGGAAAATTGCAAGAAAAAAAAATGCCAGTGTTCTATCAGATTACCACTTCCCTGTCAGATCGACCACAAAATAATTACTGCGTATGCGTTCCAAACACTTTGTGATCTGATGGGTAGCGGTAATATGATAGAACACCGGAAAATTTTATATTTGCATAAATTATTGACATATGATAAGAAAAAAAAGTTGGTGGACATTACCAGTAGTTAGAGGTTCAGTGTACATATGAACATATTACAATGTATAGATTTGTTCAGAATTTTACTTATATTACATGGTAACTACAAGCGTCATTGTGTTTTAAAGCACAGTCCAATTCCCGTTTGGATTAAATTAAACTGAACCCGCAATCCATTTTAATATTTTTAAATTAGGGGCCCAGTTACACAGATGCTTTGCAGTGCACTGCACACATTTTATAGCATTCAGCTAAATATTCTGTTCATAAAACACATTTTGGGAAGTGTTTCTTTGTACAACACCAAATCTTACAAACATGGGATGCTAAATCTACATAAAAACAGACAGATTGATGCAATGATTTGCAAATCTCAAAAACACATATTTTATTCACAATAGAAAACCTATCAAATGCTTAAACCGAGAAAAAAAAAACTTACCATTTTAACCACATACCGACCAGCCGCCGCAGTTGTACTGCGACAGCATGGCTCGGCTGCACAAATCGCCGTTATGCTACGTAGGTAGCATAAACAACCACTAGGGGGCGACTGCACGATGCCGGAGGAGCACGCTCGTTCCCCGAGCCGATGCTAGTGCCCGGCGGTCTCGATCACCGCCAGGCTCCCGCGATCGCTAGGGGCACACGGAGAACCGGGAGCGGTGTGTGTAAACGCACAGTTTTCGGTTCTCTGAGCAGCGAACTTACAGATCGTCTGTTCATACAGAGTATTAACAGCGATTCAGCGAGTATTAACAGCGGTTCCCTGCACAGTCCCATCCCCCCTTCAGTTAGAACACTCCACACCGATCGCTGTATTAATGGCAATGGTCCCAAAAATGTGTCAAAATTGTCTGACGTGTCCGCCATAATGTCGCAGTCATGATATAAAAAAATAAATAAAAAATAAAAAATATCGCTGATTGCCGCCATTATTAGTAAAAAAAAATATCAATAAAAATACCATAAAACTATCAACTGTTTTGTAGACGCTATAACTTTTGCGCAAACCAATCACTAAACGATTGCGATTTTTTTTACCAAAAATATGTAGAAGAATACATATCCGCCTAAACTGAGGAAAAACATTTTTTTATAGATTTTTTGGGGATATTATAGCAAAAAGTTAAAAATAATGTGTTTTTTCAAAATTGTCGCTCTTTTTTTGTTTATAGCTTAAAAAATAAAAACCGCAGAGGTGATCAAATACCACCAAAAGAAAGCTCTATTTGTGGGGAAAAAAAAGGACGGCAATTTTGTTTGGGAGCCACATCGCACGACCGCGCAATTGTCAGTTAAAGCGACGCAGTGCCGAATCGCAAAAGTGGTCTGGTCTTTGGCCAGCAAAATGGTCCAAGGCTTGAAGGGTTAAGAAAAAAAAATAAGGTCAATTTTGAAATTGATGGCAGAAACACTTTGCAAAAAAGTCATGACAGGGCAATGTTTACCATGGTGTAGCATCCCCTCTTAACAACTCTCTGTAAACATCTGGGAACTAAGGAGACCAGTTGTGGGAGAGGAATGTTGTCCCATTCTTGCCCGATATAGGATTCCAATTGCTCAACAAGCCTGGGTGTTCTTGGTCGTATTTTGGTTTCAAGATGAGCCAAATATTTTCATTTGGTGAAAGGTCTGAACTAGCACCCAGACTCTTCCACAGTGAAACCTTGGTTTACGAGTAACGCGGTTAATGAGCTTTTTGAAAGACGAGCAACTTTTTTTTTTAAATTCTGACCTCGGTTTGCGAGTGTTGTCTCACAAAACTAGCAGAATTCAAGCCAATGGGCGGTGCAGTACCGCATTTGGCCAGAGGTGTGGGGACGCCGGTGACACGCGCAGTGGTTCGGAAACACTCAGAAATCCTCTTTTCTCAAGTGTTTCCGAGGCTTTGAGTTCAGCCGAGCTGTCCCAGAGTATTTCCGAGGCTCTCCAGCGCCCCCCACCTCTGGCCACATGCGGTATTGCATGTAATAGAAGTCAATGTGGAACAAATTATCTTCTTTTCCATTGACTTCTATGGGGAAACTCGCTTTGATATGCAAGTGCTTTGGATGTCGTCATAGATGCAGTAGGCATTTTAGCATTGCCCTGCTGAAATATACAAGGTCTTTCCTGAAAAAGATGTGTGGATGTGAGCATATGCCGCTCTAAAACCTGGATATATCTTTCAGCATTGAAGGTGCCTTTCCAGATGTGCAAGCTGCCCATTTCATTTGCACTAATGACCCGCCCCCATACCATTAGAGATGCAGGCTAGTGAACTGAGCGCTGGTAAAACAAAAAGGTCCCTCTCGCTTTCATCCAGAGGATGCAGCTCTCATGGTTGCCAAAAAGAATGTCAAATTTCGATTTGTCTGACCACAAAACAGTTTTCCACTTTGCAACAGACCATTTTAACCACTTCAGCCCCAGAAGATTTTCCCCCTTAATGACCAGGCCATTTTTTGCGATACGGCACTGCATCGCTTTAACTGACACTTGTACCCAAAACAATATGCATGTCCTTTTTTCTCACAAATGGAGCTTTCTTTTGGTGGTATTTGATCACCTCTGCGTTTTTAATTTTTTGCGCTATAAAACAAAAAAAGAGCGACAATTTTGAAAAAAAAAAAAAAATAAAAAAAAAAGTGTTTTGTACTTTTTGCTAAAATAAATATCCCAAAAAGGTTTTAAAATCAGTTTAGGCCGATATATATTCTTCTACATTTTTGTCTTTATCAAAAATATCACAATAAGCGTATATTCATTGGTTTGCGCAAAAGTTAGAGAGAGTCTGCAAAATAGGGGATAGATTTATGGCATTTTTATTTTTTTATTAATAATGGTGGAGATCTGCGATATTAAGGGGGACAGACATTGCGGTGCACAAATAGGACACTTTTTGGGACCATTGACATTTATACAATGATCAGTGCTATAAATAGCCACTGGAAAGAAAGGGGTTAACACTAGGGGGTGATCAAGGGGTTAAATGTGTTCCCTATGTGTGGTCTAACTGTGAGGGGGAATGTGGCTGACTAGAGGAGAGAGATCGTTGTTCCTACTTAGTAGGAACGCACAATCTCTCCCCTCTCCCTTGACAGAACCAGGACTTGTGTGTTTACACACACAGATCCTGGTTCTCGCTCTATCACGAGCGATCGTGGGTGCCTGCCGGGCACACGCATCGGCTCCGGCCCCAACGTACAGCTACAACGTCTCGGGCAAGGGGGAGACAACCTTCCGCAGTATAACTGCATCGGCTGGTCCGGAAGCGGTTAAATAAACTTTGGCCCAGAGAGGATGGCTGCATTCGAGATGTTCAGATATAGCTTCTTTGTACGATTTTTGAAAAGTATTCCCAAGTTCATGCAGTGATGTCAATTGCATCTCTTCCTTCCTCTTAAGACCTCCTGCTCTCTAGCTCCCTCGTCACCTCCTCCCATGCTCGCCTCCAGGACTTTTTCAAAGCCTCTCCAATCCTATGGAATGCCTTACCCCAATCTGTCCGCTTATCTCCTACTCTATTAGCCTTTAGACGATCCCTGAAAACCCTTCTCTTTGAGAAGCCTACCCTACCCACACCTAGCAACTATTTTAATTTTCTCCATCAGCTCACCCCCCCAGTTATTACCTTTTATTCCACTTGACCCTCCCTTCTGTAAGCTCTAACGAGCAGGGCCCTCTGATCACTCCTGTATTGATTTGTATTTTAAGTGTACTGTCTGCCCTCATTTTGTAAAGCGCTGCGCAAACTGTTGGTGCTATATAAATCCTGTATAACTACAGAATCATGCCTGCTTTTAATGCAGTAACGCCTGGGAATCACAGGCATCCAATAGTGCCTTTTGGACTTGTCCCTTGGGCACAGAGATTTCTCCAGATTCTCAGAATCTTTTGATATTATGTACTGTAGATGACTACCTGCAATTTTGCAATGAGGAACATTATTCTGAAATCTGCATTTTTTAAATGCATCTTTTCACAGATTGGTGAACCTCTGCCCATCTTTACTGCCCACTGATATCATGTTCTTTTTATACCTAATCAAGTCACTGACCTGTTGCCAATTAACCTAAATTAGTTGCACAATGTTCTTCCAGCTCTCTTTCTTGTTAGTACCACATACTTTTTGTTGCCCTGTCCCAACTTGTTTGAGAGGTGTAGTTGCCATCAGTTTCAAAATTACCTTATTTTTTTCCTAAAAAGGTACATTTTAAACATTTGATATGTTTTCTATTGCGAGTAAAACATACGTTTCTGAGATTTGCAAATCATTACATTTTGTTTTTATGAAGATTTTACACAACTTTTTTGGAATTGAGGTTTTAAAGTTCCATATTCAAGAGCCTTTCTACATGCCAAGTTAGATCCGTCATGGTGTGAAGTATACTGAGAAATGACACACAGTTACAGTTTTTTTTAGGAACTGTAACCAATTAGTCTTGCGTTACCTGCTCTAGGAAGGATTCCCTCTCATCCATTAATTTCTTCATCCTGATTTCTTCAAATAGAAAATACAGTCAGATAGGGAAGTTAAGAATGGAGGAATCGAGGGAGATTAGAGGGGAATTTGAATGAAAGTTTAAAAAAAAAAATTATTGCAGTAAATATATAACTGTGAAAACTTAACATGCAAGTTGACACTGACACGCCAATCCCATTTATGTTTTTTAGTAGAGGATTTCTACATTTTGTTGCAAATCAGGCTAGACTGAAGGAGACATTAATACATAAAGCAAGCATGAGTACATGCATGTGTGGCGTGTGGCATTTTTAAATGTTTAACCAGTCAAGTATTCATAAATGTGATGAACAGCCATTATGCTAAACTTTTGGAAAACAGAAAAAATGCACCATTGCAAAAAAAAGATAGTGAGGGGGAAAAAAGTATTTAATTCCCATGCTGATTTTGTACGGTTTGCAAAGAAACGATTAGTCTATACTTTTAATGGTAGGTTTATTTTAACAGTGAGACAGAACAACAAAAATATTCAGAAAAATTAATTAAAAAAAAAGTTGATTTACATTTTAATGAGTGACATAAGAATCTGATCCCCTATCAGTCAGCAAGATTTATTGCTCCCAGGTGTCTTCTATACAGGTAACAAGCTGATATTAGGAGCACTCTCAAACGGGAGTGCTCCTAATATCAGTTTAATATCTGTATGAAAAGCCAGTTCACAGACACAATCAGATTCCACCATGGCTAAGACCAAAGAGCTGTCCAAGGATGTCAGGGACAAGATTGTAGACCTACACAAGGCTGGAATGGGCTACAAGCAGCTTGGTGAGAGAGTGACAACAGTTGGTGCTATTATTCTCAAATGGAAGAAACACAAAATAACTGTCAATCTCCCTCGGTCTGGGGCTCCATGCAAGATCTCACCTCGTGGAGTTTCAATGATCACGAGAACGGTGAGGAATCAGCCCAGAACTACACAGGAGAATCTGATTAATGATCTCAAGGCAGCTGGGACCATAGTCACCAATAAAACAATTGGTAACACACTACGCCATAAGGAACTGAAATCCTGCAGCGCCCGCAAGGTCCCCCTGCTCAAGAAAGCACATGTACAGACTCGTCCAAGTTTGCTAATGAACATCTGAATGATTTCAGAGGAGAACTGAGTGAAAGTGTTGTGGTCAGATGAGACCAAAATCAAGCTCTTTGGAATCAACTCAACTTGCCGTGTTTGGAGGAGGAATGCTGCCTATGACCACAAGAACACTATCCCCACTGTCAAACATGGAGAAGGAAACATTATGCTTGGGGGGGGGGGGGATCTGCTAAGGGGACAGCACAACTTTACTGCATCAAAAAGGGATGATGGCCATGTAGCGTCAAATCTTGGATGAGAACCTCCTTCCCTCAGCCAGGGGATTGAAAATGAGCGTTGGATCGGTCTTCCAGCATGACAATGACCCAAAACACATGGCCAAGGCAACAAAAGAGTGGCCTCAAAAATAAGCACATTAAAAGGTCTTGGAGTGGCCTAGCCAGTCTCCAGACTTTAATCTCATAGAAAATGTGTGAAGGGAGCTAAGGTTAGAGTTACCAAACGTCAGCCTTGAAACCTTAATGACTTGGAGAGGATCTGTAAAGAGGAATGGGACAAAATCAAGACAAGATGGTGGCCATCGACAAGAAACGTCTGACCTCCGATTGCCAACAAGTGTTTTGCCACCAAGTACTAAGTCATGTTTTGCAAAGGGGTCATATACTTATTTTACTCATTAACCACTTGATTACTGAGCACCTAAACCCCCCTCTTGCCCCAACCAATTTTTAGCTTTTAGCGCTGTCACTTTTTGAACGACAATTGTGCGATCATACATCACTGTACCCAAATGAAATTTTTATCATTTTTTCCCCCCACAAATAGAGCTTTCTTTTGGTAGTATTTGATCACCTCTGGGTTTTTAATTTTTTGTTAAAGATTTAAAAAAAAAAAAAAAAAAGATACAAAAAATGTTTTATATTTTGTTAATAAATTTTGCAAACAGGTAATTTTTCTCCTTCATTGATGTACGCTGCTACACTGATGGGCACCGATGGGCGGCACTAATAGCTGGCACTGATAGGCAGCACTGAATGCTGGCATTGGCAGGCGATACTGGTGGGCACAGAGGCTCTTCCTTTTATATATATATATTTTTTTTTTTTGAGCCATTTTACCAAACAAGGAAGACTTTGCTTTTCCTCCTGCCAGCTTGTTACTTCCCAGCATGTGAATGTAGGACACCCTAATTGGGTGCATGCACTGCCCCCTACCTCACCTACTGCTGTACAGCGCATTACAAAACACTGATATCAAGTCAAATTTAGGTATTTATAGTACACCACCTAAATGTCAAAAAAGTATTGGTTTTAATACATACATAACTGCATTTGTTTTCTTTTCTGAATATCCGACTAGAGTTCAACTTTCAAAAGAAAGCTTGACATTAGGTAAGATGGGATAGGAATTCAACCTAGATACCTAAAGAATCAGTCACCAAGATGTTGCAGATGCTTTTTAGTAAGGGACAGTATCAGAATTTGAGTGCGTTTTCATCCCTGCATGTGCAACCTGGACAGCTGTCCAAACATCTAACAGATTCATCATTGTATTCACAATAGTTGCCCACTTAAACATTCATACAATTGAGCAGCAGAGATTATAAGAATGTTTAATCAACCCTAAATCCTAGCTCAAATCGGTTACTATAAAATATGTACGGTTGCAGAGTGGGGAATGCCTCGGCTGCTTATGATTGGTCCATAACAGTGACAGCCTCCTAGTGTCACAGTTTGCTTGAGTATGCTGCAAAGTTCATTTCCCTGGATAATCAGATGTTTGGCTCATGGAAGCCTGAGGATTTGTAACAAAAGTTTAACAATCCAGCACAGCAAGTTAAAAAGTGGGACAAAATTCTCAGTCGTCATGAACCATTTTTAATCCATATGCTTCTAGCATTCGTAAATAGATAAAAGTAGATACCTCTCTCTCTCATATAATTATATATATATATATATAATTTTTTTTTTACATTTCTCCTCCACATCCTCCTGTCTGCATGCCCGAGGTAAGGACAGATGGATTCAAGGAAGCAAATGCTACATGAATCATCTGCCCATACTTAAGATGGGCGTGGCTATAAATGCTAGGGGGGCTTTGCAAAGTGATTTAAACAAACAAAAAAAAAAAACATGTAGACATGGATAGATGAGTTTGCTGTGAATATAAAAAATGAATTCAATCAGGTTTTCAGGTTGCGGTGTTACAATAGAGTTTAAATTTTGTTTAATAAATAGCGCTAAGCAGTAGCTTTTTAGCATCCACTCACAAACTGACAATTGATTATCAGGTGATGGAATCGTCAAGGAGGAGACAAACTGAACTTCACAGCATACATACATTTTTTCAGAAAATTGTCTCTGGGCACATGGACACATTGGGGCTGTCTGGCTCTACAGGTGAACTGTGTGTTTACATGCTTGGTCTTTATAATAAATGGTAAACTGCCCGATTTTTTCTCTCCCATTATAAGCACTGCTGTGCAGGTGATCAGAAGAGTCAGCTTTCAAGACACTAAATGACTCAAGTATAGACTGCAGCGATATTCCCTGCTGCATTAAAATTTATTGGTGAGGCTGAACACAGAGCGCTCGCTCTGCCTAATTGATTTCAATCCAATAATCTGCCTGGCACTACAGTTTATACGGTTTTGTACAACTCAGGCTACATTCACACTGGGGACTAGGGCCAGTGTGAATAGTAGTGGCAGGAAAAAGATTTCTGATGCTGCTCTCATCGGCTAGGTGCGCCCGCCGCCCCCTTTCACTATAGTGACAGGTCACTGGCGACCGCAGCTACTCGCAACTCTCTGCACAGCCAGCGATTACCCGCAGTGAACGCTGCTCAACACTTTGTGACCTGTCATTGTAGTGAAAGGGGATGGCAGCTGCACCAGCTGCTAAGAATCTCTGCAGCAGGAATCTCTGGTTCCAGCCGCTACTATTTGCAAAGACCGTAATAGTCAGTGTATATGTAGCCCAAGACACGGAGGCATAAAGGCTTTGGAAACGATAATTTTCAAGCTTTTCAGGAATCCAAAAACGATACCACTGTACACTCTACTTTTCCCCACAGTACAGTAAGGAAAACAGAAATATAAAAAATCTACAAATAGTCAACTAAAGCCTAGTACATACTTTTTTGTTCAACCCAGTGGGAGTTTATACAGCGATCCCCCCCCCCCCCCTGTACTATTGCGTTCCAACAGGGGGACGCCCTGTCAGCCAGAAAACACCGGTCAGCACTCGGCAGACCTGTTTCGTCATGCTCCTTTGACAGAAGCCGATCCAACATAAGTTCTGTACACGCAGGCTGAATGTCGACTGGCTTCTATTGAACTGGCCGATGCAGCCTGACATTCGATCAGTGTGTATGGCCCTTAAGTGAACTTTTCCTTATCCTGAGCAGCCCAGGATTTCTCCACTTAGCACTGTAGCAGTCTATCTGCATGTCAGGTAGTTTCAGTTCAGGGTGGTTTAACAGATTGTCCTATGTTAATGTCATGTGGTTTGAGTGTTATGTGGTCTGAATGTCCTGTGGTCCATCTGAACCACAAGTGCATAACAAACAATGAAATAGAAACACACACTTAAATGCAATGTGCTTGACAAATGGAACAAGAAAAACATCCAAAGAATAAAAATGCTTTATTTCCATTATATTACAGCCTGAGAGCAATACAGTTTTTTTTTTTTCTTGTCCAAAATCTTCTATTGATAAACTCCCCCTATTTCAGTAGCAGATTCTGTTTGTAACAGACAGTGTATACATAAGCAAAGCTGACTTATCATGTGAATGTCTGCAGTGCAAAGAGGGCGTGGTCAGTGCATATAGTACGAAAGCTTAATTAGCAAAGCTGACCATGATCGATTAGGCATTTAAAAGCAAACTGAACACCACATCTCTGCTAAACTGCTGGAATAAAACTTACAATTTAACCATTGTTAAAGCGACTCTTCAGTAAAAAAAAAAAAAAAAAAAAAAAAAAAAAAAAAAAGCTTAGCGGCTACAAATACTGCAGCTGCTGTCTTCGTCCCACCCCAGGCCGGTTCTTCGCCTGTCTTCGGGTCCTCAACGCCAGCATGTTTATTAAGGGAAGCCAGCTGTGACTGCTGCTTGTGGCTTCCCATTGCGCTGCGCTTTGTGAATGAACCCGCAGCATTCTGGGACCTGTGACATGTCTTACAGGGGGGGGGGGGGGGGGGGGGGGAGTGGGAATTAGTACCTGTTTAAACTAGGTGCCTGCTCCCCAAAATAAGTAAAAAAAAAAAAATCCAAAAGTGGGAAAAGAGGGGGGGGGGGGGGGGGGGGGGGGGAGGTGTTGAAAAAAAAAAAAAAAATTGGGGGAAAAGGGGGGGGGGGGGGGGGGGAGGAGGTGTTGCTGGAGGAGATGTGAACTTCGGCTGATGATGTATATTGAACTTTATAAAAGACAGTAACTGTATTCTACCACAAGGTGGTGACACAATATTACATGGAATGATCTTTTAAGTACAGATTGCCAGATAATCACACATTTTTATTAGAAATCTGCACTACAATTAAACTATAGAAAGATTTTTGTTTAGACTACAATTCTTTTTCATAAGAATGAGGGGCTGTACATGTTATAAATAATAGTACACAGCACATTACAGCAGCAAGACAGATTTTTGAACATATTGTAGGTATATGCCAATAAAAGGCTACAATCAGGTAGGGACTGGACTTTAAAGATGATTCAACAACGCTGTAATAATAAAACAAATAGAAGCCACACTGCAGTTGCATGCAAGTAATAGAATTAGTATAAATCCAAGGTTTGCATACCAATGTCAGTATGAGTATAACACAATTATGCATATGGAATAAGATCTTTTATTGAATTATTAAAAAGATGTCTATATTCTGCTATGTATCTCATACATTTAAGAAACCCTGACTGCTAGGATCACTAGGAAGAAATCGTTTTAGGCAGTGCACAGTGATGGTCTGCAGAAGGGCAGTAAAGCTTGATTGACAGCAGATGACAAAAATGAGCATTACTACACTCGCAGAGCAGTTTTTTTTTTTTTAATAATGAGTGAATTACATTTTTGTGGCTAAAAGCAGCTAACAATCAGGCACAATCCTAAAACCAATAGTCATACTGAGAACCAAAGAGGCGTTGCTTGGCTGGAAAAAAAGGAGTAATGTGACATTTTCTACTTGTACTAAATGTGATTCTTGGATACATTATTGGTGCCCATAAAAAATACAGTAAAAAATTTAACAGAGAATGTAAAGTTTGCAATAGTAGGTAAGAACAGGTGCACATTTTTATGACACTTTAAAATATTTCTGCTCTTTTAAATGTCCTGTAATAGGCTGCCAGCATCTGAACAATTATGTGCACTTCTTAGTAAACCCTGAATATTATATATTCCAATTCCACTTATCCATACGCATCTACTAAAATGGATTTCAGTCTATTTTTGTGCATTGCAGGTAAAATTAACATGTAATGCAAGATTATGACAATACAACGATCCAGTGACAGGTATGTAAAATAAATAACCCTTTCCCACCCTATACTCATTTCTGTTCTTTCTTTGCAATTTAACTATTTTTTTGTAACAGTGTAAGAGATATTTTATAACATTAAGAAATTAGGTGCCTCTGCTCAACAGAGGAACCTGCATAAAATGGAAATTAGGATTTATAGGGCATAGCAATTAAGGCACTTAAAGAATGGAATCTATAGTTCATCTTAATAAGGTTCTACAAAGAACAATGGTTACATCCATATTGGAGTAACCCATAAAAACCAAAACTTTAGTCCACCAGCTCAAAATACTTGAATATTATTTCTAGCTGGATGCTGTGGGTTACTACTGCACTTTTCTTTATTAAAAGGGTTAGTTCACATTTTTCTTGCTGACATTTGCCACAAACCTCTGTATGCATTAGTGTCCTGAATATATGAACACTATATTCAAATACTCTTTTGTAAAAACATTTATTTTTTTAGCTGATTACACTGCTCTTCCCTCTCCATCCTGCAGATGGCAGGATGAAGAGTGGAAGGCAATGAAATGAGCAGCTGAAAAAGTAAGTATTCTTTAACAAAAAGCAGCTTTGCATGTTAATGTATTGACACTGTAATGTATAGGGAGCTTTGTGGCAGTTAGTAAAGGCAAACAAACCCTTTAGATAAGAATATAAATAGATTAATTTTTTTCAAAGAAAATTGTGCAATAGAGATAGAAAGTGAGCCATAGTAATCTAGAATACATAAAAAAAAAAAATTACGATGATATATACCATATTGCACAAAGAGGAAATACAAGTGCAAACCAATAACATTTTTTCAAAAGGAATGATAAATAATTCTCTCTCAACCCTGGGCTGCAGTAAAACAGTGGCATAACCATCCTGGGGACCTGTTTTTACTTTAAAGTTTAAAAAAATTTTTTCAGAATGTTATACCCATAGTGCAGGGATGTGTTCACAACAGACACGGCAGCTAAAGTGTAAAGGAATTAGTGCAATTGGGCAAACTGTTGAGGATATTTAGCAAGGCCACAAAAGGGGTTTACATAGCATTAACTATCTTTTATTCATGAAACCACACAGTCTTCTTTAGTTTTGCCTTTTCCTTTTCGGACAGCTTTATCTGAGCTGTCCTCCATTCGTATGTCATCTGTAGATCCATGGTCCACTGATGATCCCAATGGTAGACTTTCTCCAGTGTATTTTTCACTTCGTACCGCCACATCTTCATTGTCATTATCATCAGATTCTTCCCCCTCTGGTGTAGACTCGCCCTCACTACTTACAGTCTCACTGGAAACAGAGTCTTTTTGGGTTTCTGCAACAACTGGAATGTTGTCAATTGTGTACTCACTGGATGATGATCCGTCTGGATGATCAGATGTTTTGTCTTGTTTCTCTTCTTCCAATAACTCAGTTCCTGGGGCATCTGGGAAGACCGGATTTGTTATTTCATTTATGGTCTCACTCTTGTCACACAATGGAAGATCAGAAATTTTGTCTAGGTTTCCTTCATCTAATACCACCGTGTCTGGTGCATCTGAGAAGACAGTATTCGTTTTATTGCTTCTCTCACTCTCCTCATACAATAGAGTGTCAGGGAATGTATTTTCTTCCCTTTTATCCAATAACTCAGCCCCTGGACTATCTGGGAATGCAGTATTCATTTTTCCATTCCTCTGACTTCCTAGATTAGCATGAATGCTTCCATCATCTTTTGTACCTTTGTGTTGGTCTAGGTGACTAATGCTATCCTCTTCACTTTTTCTTAGTGCTTCATTCTTAACTGCGCTTTGCATGTTACTTATAATACAAGGCTCTGAAACCTCACCATAGTTATTATTTTCACGGTCTACCAGTTGTGTCTCTTCTTTTATAAGCTGGATGTCTTGTGATGACTGCTCAGGAGATGCATCAGTGTTTTTCTTCTCAGCTACATCATATGCATCGGTGTGAACTGTTGCCTCTGCAGATACGGACTCCTCAGAAGATATGTCGTTTGTATTACTATCTTTTTTTTCCGAGTCATCCTCTCTGCTCTCTAACCCTGGCTCAACAGGAACAGACTGTTCCTCATGCTTCATCTCCTCCTCACACACTTCATGTTCTACAGCTGTTGCTGTCATCTCCTCAGCAGTACTCCCTTCTGAATCATCCTGACTAGAATCATCAGAGCTGCTTGTTTCATGCTCATCTTTTGTGTCTTTATGGAGGTCATCTACATCATCTGTAATGACGACAACATTGTCTCTACAATCTGAAATCTCTAAAGTTCCATTTTTGGGAACACTTTTACTTTCAATAGATGTGCTCTGCACACATTGGTCTTCTTCCTTATTTAAGCCTTGTTGGCTGATGTTAGAGTCATCACTCCTAAAATCACCCGCAGAAACTGCGTATTCTTCACTGAACTGATCAGCTACTAAAGGAGACTGAACAACAGTTTCCAGAGCATCTTGGAAGACATCATATTCTACTGGGCTTGTGTTCCTCTGGTCCACTGTTGTCTCTTTAGGCATCTCTGAAAAACTTAGCTCCAAATCCTCTTTGTGTACATTTTTTGGAGCATGTTCATCCACCGCCATTTCACATTCATTGCTTGTTGATGCTGAATCAAGTGGCAGACCTCCATGATGCTCTAAATCTGTTTGACAGCCACTGAGAGTACCAACAGTATTTACATCATTTGAATTGTGAGCAAATTCTTGAATGATTTGCTCTTTGTTTTCATCTCCAACCTCTGCATTCAGTGGCGATTCTGATGAAGCAGTCAGCAGTACTTCCTGATTGGCCTGCTCAGTCTTGGAGGGGGGAATTTCACCCACCACTGACATAGTTTCCTTTTTCTCCACTGCTTCCTCTGAAGGGCCTAAAAAACCATGGACAAGAAAATGAAGTATCTGCACAATATCTAAACCCACCTGCCCAAAAGAGCTCAGAAAGAGACAGAGCAGAAGTGGAGGAATCAAAGTTTCTGCCCAGGAAGATTAGGTAGCAACAGGTTGGACAGTGCAGGAGAAAGGTCATCCTGGATGACAGCTGTGTAAAAAAGAAACGTTAACCAAAGCAGATAGTTTATCGGTTTATAACGTATATCTGTTATAGGATAACTATGTGGTCTGCCACTGTTGGCTCATTTCTGAAAATGATAGTTGGTTACATCCGAGTTACAAAGTCAGACTAAGGATGCAACAAATAAAAAAGTCAGAGATAGAGCAAAATTTCTTACAGAGACAAAGGATCATCTTAGTATTTGTTTTGGATCAGTGTCTCAGAAAGTACTTTGGTGAAAGCATTAGGCATGAAAGGCAGACAAATAGCCTTTTTAAAAAAGGAAAAGTCAGTGGAGACAGACCATATAATTATTTTGTGACAGGCCTCCTTTAAGGTTAAAAAGCTGCTTAGCAAATTGCTGTAAAACTGATGGATAAGCTACGTTAAAATCTAAATACGGATATGGTTTGTTAAACAAACCTAAACACTGTTCTGTATAAACAAATCTTTTTTGCCTTTTGCCCTCTCAGTGTGGCCCTGGAGCATTAGGTTAAGATAATTTTTTTCAGTTTCTCGGAATGTGGACAAAAAGGCTTTAGTCAAAGGCCACAAAATCAACATTACTGCACTTAACCAGGGTCTCACAATTTTTTTTTGGGATTGAGAACCACCATCACAACATTTGCAAAGTGGTCCCCATATTTACACAATCCACAGTGGGCTTCATGTACCACCAACCTATACCATGTAGGCAAAATGCTTCAGCTTTATCCTGTATCTCCTTCCCTACTCCTTGAATCTCCACTAGAATTGCCTTTTTGACAAGGGCCACATAGCCTCAGAGATCTGACATGTACACAAGACACTGCACTCACCAAAAGGGCTATCAAATACCACAGCAGCCATCACTTCCAAGCTATGTTCTAATGATCCATTGGTATTCAGAAAACACAGAATATTCCAGGCATAAGAACCTTCCAATCCTCATGTAGGATAACAAGGCCTGTATCTCCCAGCGCTAGGACATGTACCACCCCAACTATGTGCTAACCTTTAACCAACAAAACAAATCCAACCTCTAAGATCACTAGGTCACCCTTCTTAAGGAGAATATAAGAGGTCATTAGATCCCCAAAGCAGTCTCCATGTTTAAAGTTAGAAATTAAAAGGCAATTTCTCCCATAACGCGATAAAAAAAGAAAAAAAGAAAATCTTTAGAGTAGAGACATGTTTATACACAAAGCACCCCCCCCCCCCCACATATTCCTCAACAGAATGTGCTGATAAATTACAGAAAACTAATAATTACCAGGAGGGCAATCCAGGGAAGACAATCTTCACTACATGGAAGAACTCCGGAATACTACCTCTGTGACACTTATTTTATAGTGTATTATGTCTTTATATGTCTGTCTGCTTTAACTTTGGAGGAGGGCAGCTGTTTTGTATCAAAAATTCCCCTTACAAGGCAACGAGCTAGGAGAGTTACACAATGCACAGCAAGCAGGGTTAGTGGAAAGTTACCAAAGCTCAGAACAGGATTTGCTAGAAAGAATCAGAGAGAATGACCCACAAAACCACTTACCCATGGATGTTGCCCTTATCGGTGGATCGGGACGGCCATCTGCATTCACATGAGGTTCTACAGAAGCATCTCCATTGGGGGTGCCCACAGAATCCAGCGCTATGCCGTGTTTCTAAAGAGACAAAAACTATGCATCATTAGCAAGGTAATCTATATTGACATTTTTTAAAATGAATATTCATTCTGCATAGCATTGTTTTGTGACTGCGCTCCAGGAACTTTTAACAGTTGATGTGTTCTATTTCTCTTTTCATGATCAGGGATGAAATACATAGAGCAAATTCTTTAAAAATATGCATTGTAAGGATACAACAGCCTGCAAGTGTGGAATGCAAGCCCCATCAGTAGCCACAGAGGGGGGACTAGGAAACACTGCTGTAACCAAACAATGCTTTATACAAGTTTATTTCATACAACTAGTATAGTCTTGCTTTTTCTTCTTTTCTTTTTTTTTTTAGCAGCAGTCTTTTGCCGTTTAATCTTAAAAGCTAGTGAAACTAGATTAGTCATCTGGCTGCTGACAACAAACTGTGGGAGGGTCTGCAGCATGACACCTAAAGGGCGATTCTTGTTAAAGGTCAGACTGTATTTATAAGCATAGCAGCCCAAATCTCTGTCTGAAAACAGATTTATTTTTAATAAATGTGGTTAACATGGAAATGATTAAAAAGTAACACATTTATATCACACTGTCAATGTTAAATCTATTGTACCTTTAGCTCGTCCCTCAGACGGGTCACCTCTTCCCTGAGGGCATCACGTTCACTGCGAACTGGTTCAAAAAAATCTTTTTGTCTCTCTAGAGCCTGCACTTCCCCAGATAGGAGGAAGACGACACGGAGACGCGGAAGAAGATAGGCAAAAATAAAGGTGTGAATTCATAGGAAGTAAAGGTAAGAAACAACAGTACAGCTATACGTGCACACAGATGCAGCATAGAAACCTAGACAGGTTTAGGGCTTGAATCATAATGCCTCCCCACACTTGTAATAGGGGGTCTGCCACTGTTCAAGGCACATCTCACACTTCTGAACACATGGCTATGGATACAAACAGTAAAGATTGTGGAAAATTCACAGCTTAGGTCTGCAATCATTTATAAAGGTTCTCTAGTTAAAATAATGGGATGTCTAGCATAATAAACTAATAGCCATATCATTTAAACAGATTGATAATTTATGGAGACAAGCAAGCTTATTATATAAGGGTGCCAGAGGAATGAGTCAGACTTGACATGACTTTAGTAGGCCATCACTTAATTTCTTGCAATGGGATACTGAACTTTGTACATTGTATACTAGAGACTAGTAATGGGCAGTAGCATTGGTAATTGTGAGGAAGACATACCGTAAAAAACAAAAAAAAAAACCTCTACTTCTGTAACTACACTGCAGCTGTGATATTAAACTGATTACTAACAAGTCTGGGATTCTTTCCCCCAAGTGGCTTCAAAAAGTTATGTCTTCACAGTGCATTTAATAAACGTTCTCAGTCTATTCCCTTACATTGTATGAATGATTTGACTAGGGAAATTGGGACAATTTCTAACAATCCTTAACAGGGATTCATACCCCTATCTTTTTATCCTTCCATTCTATGGTCTCCTTGAGGTCACAGATCTCTCGGTCACCGTTTTCTTGTCTTTGTTGCAGCTGGCGGATCTCCTAATGGGCAGCAGTCAGGCAGCAAGTGAAGAAGCAAAGAAGGAATTCAAGGAAAGTAAACAGTAAAGATTAGATAAAGAGGATGAGAGAAACACAATACAAAATAGGAAAAAGGCAAATATGCTTGTGGCCCTTGTACTGAAGTCTCTTTATAAATAGCTTAGATCTGAAGATAGCCTGCAAAACAGTGAGTCTATGTTTGCCACGTCATGGATAATTAGACAATCTCAGCATGCATCCTCACTTACTGTTAAGAGTGACTCTCTTTGCTCCAATGCTTCCTTCATCTCAGCCAGCTTGAAATGCAAGATGTTCTGGTCGTGTTTTTGCCGTTCGCATTCCTGCAAAGAAAACATATACCATAAGATACGCACCTTACTATGCACTTACTATCAGCTGTGTGGACCAAAACCTGTGCTTAGACAAACAGGGACTGCCAATGCCAATCTCCTTCCAAAAAAATAAAAAATGTAAATAAAAATATTTCCTGGCTGTTATGCTGCCCCAAAAGTCACTGACCTGCAACAACCATACAAATCAGAGGTTCAAACTTCACTTGCCACAAGCTTTATCGGTTGATTTACTAAAACTGGAGAGCACAAACTGCTGCAGCTGTGCATGGTAGGCAATCAGCGTCTAATTTCATTTTTTTTCAATTAAGCTTTGACAAAAAAAAAAATATAAAAATTAGGAAAGCAGATTGGTTTCTGAACAGTTTCACCAGATTTTGGACTCTCCAGTTTTAGCAAATCAACTCCAAAGTAATGAAGCCAAATACATCCAGGCATTTAGACATTTCAGCAAGAGGTCAATGACAGTCTACACATTGGAGTTGCAGCTCTGTATAGAAACCAGCTTCCATCACCAAAGCTTAAAGCGGTTCTGCACTCTGAAAAAAAAATTTTTTTTTTTTTAGGATGTAATATAAAGTGTGCTTACCTTTATTAGGGGACTCACCTGTTCCATCTTCCATCTCGATCGCCGCCGGTTTTCGTCCGATGAAGTTCCTCGTCTTCTTCTTTAGTGCTGGGGGCCATCTTGCCTGTGGGCATGTGAAACACCCACAGGGACTTTAGATGGCCCAGCATGCACTGCCGTTACTCGCGCGTGCGCAGTAACGGCTCATCTGCCGAGATCTCACGAGATTTCGGCAGATGCGGCCGAAATCTCGGGAGATTTCGGAAGATGTGGCCGAAATCTCGCGAGATTTCGGAAGATGCCCGCACTGGCTCCTGGGATCAATGACACCAGATCCCAGGAGACAGTGCGGCGTGACGACGATCGACGCAAGACCCCGCCCGCCGCCGCAGAGGGAGAAGACCGGAAGTCTTCAATTACAAGGTAAGTAAAAAAAAAAAAAAAAAAAAAAAATTAATTTAGTACTCTTTGCCTGATTTGGAAGGCAAAGAGATTTACTAAATGAAATGAGTGCAGAACCGCTTTAATCGAAAAAGTTGAAGTTTGAAGCCGATTGGCTACCATGCACAGCTGCACCCAATTGTGCACTCTACAGTTTTAGTGAATCAACCCCATTGTTTTCTGCATGTTCCCTTCCAAAAATGAAATACTGGTGTAATTAGTACTAAAATTATTTTCTCAATCATGGATTGGGCCAACTGAATGGGAAGCATATATTTGTTAGCAATTCATTTAACAAGTCAATCAGTTCTTGGTATATGGTCATAGTTTTTCAGTTCCATTACAGTTATCCCAGGAAGTCTGCACTTTCTCCCATAGGACGGGGTTCTGCAGTGCATGAATTGAAAGGGACTCCAATCACTTTCTGTACCTACGACAGTGGTCACCAGGACATATAGAAGAGGGCAGATAGACGGCAACAACAACCCTACAAGAGTTCTATTTCTTCTCAGATCTACCAAAAACAAAAGTTCTGCATATACATATACTTTAGCAAATAGCACCGCTAATTGTGTGGTGCATTCCTGACCCCCAATGACATCACTTTAAAAAGGAAGTACTATACTAACTTCTAAGACAGTTCCTGGACAGAGTGGGACTGTAGAGCCTGTCAATGTCAGCTCCACAAAACTGGTGGTGGAGTGGATTGTCAATATCCATTCATCACTGTGCATTAGCTGAAGTCTAAGTTTAACCACTTGCCACCCGCCCTATAGCAAAATGATGGCGGCAAAGTGGTTTCAAAATCCTGACTGGGCATCATACGACGTCCTCAGGATTTTGAGCCGTGTCAGTCCAACACCTCGCAACTACGATCTCGGTAAAGAGTCTCAGTCGTTTACCGTTGATCGGCTTTTCCTCACTCGCGTCTGTCAGACACGAGTAGAGGAGAGCTGATCGGCTGCTTCTCTGACATGGGGGGTCTGTGCTGATCGATTATCAGCGCAGCCCCCCCCCCCCCCCCCCGAGGATGCCCACACTGGACCACCAGGGACGCCACCAGACCACCAGGGATGCCCAGCACCAGGTATGCCACCCTAGACCACCAGGGATGCCTGTCAGTGCCCACAATGGATGTCAATCAGTGCCCATTATTGTTTGGCACTGATTGGCATCCATCAGTACAAAACAGTGCCGCCTATCAATGCCCATTCATGCCGCCTATCAGTGCCCATCCATCACAATCCGTGCCAGCTATCAGTGCCAATTTGTGCCACCTATCAGTGCTGCCTATCAGTCTCCATCAATGCCACCTCATCAGTGCCACTTCATTGGTGCCACCTCATCGGCGCCCATCAGTGCCCGTCAGTGCAGCCCCATCAGTGAAGGAGAAAACTTACTTATTTACAAAGTTTTGATACTGAAACCAAAAAAAAAAAAATTTTTCAAAACAATTTGGGATTTTTTCAGTTGTTTAGCAAAAAATAAAAACCGTAGAGGTGATCAAATACCACCAAAAGAAAGCTCTATTTGTGGGAAAAAAATTATAACAATTTCATTTGGGTACAGTGTTGTATGACTGCGCAATTGTCATTCAAAGTGCGACAGCGCTGAAAGCTCAAAATTGGTCTGGGCAGGAAGGTTTTTTAAGTGCCCTGTATTGAAGTGGTTAAAAACAACAAACTCCAAGCACCACCCAGAACTAATACATCACTGGAGCCAGAATACACTGTGAAATACAATCAAATTAATGGTGTGGTGAACAGTGTTGTTCACCACACCATTAGAGGGTATTGTACAAGCTAAAGTCTAACAAAAAAACAACTACTTTGTATTTATAAGGAAAGTATATTTCAAAATGTATTAGGAGTTCTATTGACTGAATGCTGAACTGAAGATAAGCATTCTGCCTAGGTATCTAGAGACTACTGTGTAACTTATATACCATCTAGCTCCTCTCTTCATAAAGAACGGCTGAATATTTGTGTCGGAGGCGGTTTCTAGTGCGCACAGGCTGGCCAGTCCTTTGGGTTCATACTAGGCCAATAAAACTGACTGGGTCAGAGATGGGAATATTTTTTTCATAGCTTCAGTAAATAAACACTTGTTTAGGCTAGTTTATGTTTATGCAATTAAAGCTCTGCACTTGCAAGATTGCCCAAATCCTGCTAGATTAATGCATAATGTATAGGACTAAAATGCTCTCTCGGCATTCTCTCTCTAATAGGCTCTCAATAGCTCTTAGACCCCTTTCACACCGAGGCAGTTTTCAGGCATTTTAGCGCTAGAAATAGCACCTGTAAAGCACCTGAAAACTGCCTCCCATGCTGTCCGAATGTGAAAGGCCGAGTGCTTTCACACTGGGGCAGTGTGCTCGTGGGACGTTAGAAAAAGTCCTGCAAGCAGCATCTTGGGGAGGGTTTGGGAACACTGTATACAGCGCTCCCAAAACGCCCCTGCCCATTGCAAGGGCAGTGCTTCGGAAGCGCAGCAACACAGGCATTTTTAACCCCTTCTTCGGCTGCTAGTGGGGGTTAAAAGTGACCTGCTAGCAGCCGAAAAGCATCACTTAAACGAGCAGTGCTTTACCGCTAATGCACGGGCGGCCCCGGTGTGAAAGGGATCTTATGGATACCTATTTTATCAGGGTTTCAGTTATTAGGCATGGCTGGCTTTAGAATAATTTTAAAGATGGCAACAGAAAGGCTTACATAAAGCAGCATCAGATCTAGCCTTTTGACACCTCAGATGCTTATGTTAGTCAGACATAGTTTTGGGCAGATCAAGAAATGCAATAGGTGCGATTGTGATAGACTTTCAGATGGCACAGCAGATACAGTGTGCAATAAGAGGAAATCTTTCATCCAACCCATCCAGATTCATTTAAAGCAGAGTTCCAGGCTAAAATCAGTAGGTGTAATCCAATCGAGCACCCCAACCCCCCCTTTTTTTGTTTGGGCGTTTTATACCTTTTTTTGGTATAAAGGAAGCCAGGCTTCTGTCCTACACCGCCGTGGCAAGGTACGTCATTTTTGGATTTGCATCGGCCCCTCCTCCTGTCCCCCCACTGCCTTCTGGGACCTGTGTGTGTCACAGAAGACATCAGAGCCATTGAGAAAGCACAGTGCAACTCGTGCATGCGCAGTAGGAAACTGGCTGTGAAGCCTGAAAGCTTCACTGCCGGTTCCCTTAGTTGCAATGCTAGCACCTGCACTGGAGCCGATGGACGAATCAGCTTCGGGTGGGCAGACATTGCAGGATCACTGGAACAGGTAAGTGTCCTTATATTAAAAAGTCAGCAGCTACATTATTTGGAGCTGCTGACTTTTAGAATTCTTTTTTAAGAGGCTGGAACTCTGCTATTTTGAGTGCACATACAATAAAAAATAAAATCAAAGGTGCTAGAACCCAACATAACAGACATAACGCCTGTAACTGTATATGGCCAGTTTAAAAGGAACTTTTAGGAATTAAAAAATATGCTTCCTACTTTAAACCTCTAACTGAATGCCAAAAACAATAGATGAGCCTGCTTTTGGTTACGATGGGGGTAGTGGTGGCTGGATATCTCCTTGTTACTAGACAGATTAAACAAATGGACATACCCTTTAGGTATGAGTTATAATCCTGCAATTAGAACGCAAGTGCAATTTACTATATCAAGCTGAAGATGCTACTCACCATGTATGCATATAAAAAAGGCCTGGCACACAAAATGATTATTTAAGGATCTTTCAAATGAAAGAGCAGTGATTAGGTGGCAAGTTTACCAATTCAGAGTGACCAAGTAAATTTATATTTAGTGGAGTCTGAAATATTAATGCTGATCAGTTGATATTGCTATGATTAAGGTTGTCTAATCATGGGCCTATTCTCCGCTGCGATTGGCGAAAATGTATACCGATCGGTCAGCAATATATCCCAAGTGCGGCTCAGATGGCGCAGATTTTTTCCATGTGGTCTGGTCCTGCCCCAAAATAGAAGAGTACTGGAAGGTAATACTGGAGGACATTAACTCTATAGGACACTTGCAGGTCCCATATAGTCCCATTCCCCTTCTCCTAGGCATCTGTGATTTTTTGGAGATCCCCCAAAGGAAAAAGTTGTTTGTCTTCTACTCATCTTTCTATGCTAGAAGGGCAATCTTTCTACGGTGGAACCAGATTCAGCCCCCAGATAAGCAACTTTCGATAACCTTAATAAATACCGCCTTACCTCTCTATAAATTAACTTATCTAGGTAGAAACTGTCCGAAAAGATTCGCTAAAATCTGGGCATCATGGGTAGAAGCGAGGGAATTGACCCTAGAGTAGTGGCCAGCAGTCACCTCACCCCTTATGTCCACTCTCATACCTACTACTGTAATGATTCATATTGAAATTTCTTGAACAGATAAGTATTAAAAGTGGAGCTTGACCCCATCAGGACCCCCCCCCCCCCTGTCCCGCTCCCCCCTGTCCCGCTCCCCCCTACCCCTCCCTGCCCCCAATGCCCACCTCTTTCGGGATACTCCAAGGTAATCCTGCTATGATATGGTGTTATCTGCAACCCAAATGACTGATGCAAAGATTGTAACATATTCATCACCAAACATGTACTACTGTCCAGTGACTACGTTTGCCTGTTTTGCATTGTGATCTATTGTATTGTTGACTGTTAAAAATAAAATAAACTTTATGTTAAAAAAAAGGTTGTTTAATCATATTAATCATATAGATACACTTGCAGGTGGGTTGTTTTCAGACACTGGACCTGTAGGCTCTAAAGCTTACCATACACTATACAATCCAACTGCACCTTCAGATCTACCATCAACTACAGTGTAAGGGCTTGCCTGGTATTATACTAATTAAAAGGATTTTTCAAGTTTGTTCATACAGTAACTTATATAGTATTGGTAAATATAAAAAGGAGATCGTACAGAGATTGTGCAATCAGATTGTATAGTGTAGATCCAGCTGAACAATGTAGTGAGCCTTTGAAGAGGGGTTTCATCACTCACTTTATGTTTATCTTCATACTGACGGCGAGACTCTGCTAGTTCCTCCTCAAACTCCAAGAGAACTTCCCGTAGTGTGTCCACTTGATATTGTAAAGATGTTTTCTCATTGTCTAACTGGGCATTTGTTACCATAGACCTTTTATACTTCTCCTCCACTTCTGCAAGTGAGTCCTGGAAAATACAAGACAAGGTGATATTAAAAACAGCTTAATAAAAGAAAAATAAAGCAAGATAATGGTAATGAAATTAACATGAAGTGAACTCAAGTTAAAACATTTGTACAACCCAGCAGACAGATAATGGTTAAGCTACACTTTTTTAGTGCCCTTTGACAGGATTAGTGCAACGCAAACTAGTACCTTCATCTCCTTTAGCCCTTGCATGTATCTGCCTTCTACATCCTCAATTTGCTCCTTCAACTCACTGATCTCCTGACGGGGGGGAGAGAATGCACAGGGATGAAGCGGCAGACAAAGGAAGGTATGAAAGAAAACAGAACACACACACACATTTAAACTTTGTCGAGAGTAGCTTTTCTACTGGGGATGAAACAGAACGTCACCCATATCTTCAGCCAGTGTCAGAAGCCCAGTAGACCTGGGTAAGACAGCTGTCTGCAGCTGGATTATAACTCTGCCAGAACACAGAACCTACATCGTACAGACACTCCCTGCATGAAATCAGAAGAAAATGAGAAAATTTATAAATTATAAAGGCATGAAAAAGAGAAGAAGAAGAAGTTATTTCCAAGGGAGAATACAACTCCCATAAAGATAAGTGTTTTACTAAACTGCTATAGTCTTACGGATACAAAATTTTTACTGTCAAAAATAAAATACCCTCTAAAAAGGGACATTCCTTAAAAAATTATTTTAATTGTTCAGTGACGATTATTATATCCTTTGGAACACTAGTGGTGACATCCTCATGCTGAAAATACAAGTCTTTCATGAGTTTTACTCCGCCTGTTGTATTCTTCTTAGCATAAAACAAAAAGAAAAAGCCAAATGGAAAAAAGTAAAAAAAAAAAAAAAACACTTGCAACTGCTGGGACAGAGAGCAGATATTTGGTTATGATGGACATGAATAAATCTTCTAATCAACACTACAAATTACAGGGAGAGAAATCAAAAACAAAAAACAAAAAAGCTACCAAGTGTTAGAAAGCGCAATCACAAAATCAAGACTAAAGGGCCATACACGCGGGCCGAATATTGGGCAGCACCGGTCGGTTCGATAGCAACCTGCTGATATTTGGCCGTATGTACGGCAGACGGTCCACCTTCTTCCGAAGGAGCTTGAAAAAAAAAAAGTATGCTGATCAGCACCCGATCAGCACTCTCAGCCAATGAGAGCACTAAGCAGTGTGTTGTGGGGGGGATCCCCCTGTCAGAACACAATAGCTCAGTGGGGAAATCGTTGTACTAACGTCAGATTGTTAGTACACGATTTCCTCCTGTGCTCTTCAGGAGCATGTACCAGGCTTTAGACAAGTGGCCATGCTCTACTCCTTTAGTAAATCAGCCACCATATTTTATTTTAATAGGGTCCAATAAATCAAGATTGCTGTTAGCAGCTCTATTAAAATAAATCAAGTTAAAATGATAACTTGTTTTGGACATGTCCACAATTCGCATACTAACAATAAGGCAATTTCATTTGAGTGTTTCATGGATATAAGGCCATACAATAATCATATCTGACTACTTAAGCCCCAGAACAAGCATACAAAAAAAAAGCTGCATACATTGTTCAGCTTTGTGACTCAAAGAAGCTAGACAGCCACAATGAAAGTCTTGCAATGAGCACTTTCAGAAAGAGAGGCCACTAATGGCAGCCTAAATATTTCTCTCATGACAGGTTTCCTTTCAGAGACTCTAAATAAGTTCCATAATATGAAAAACAAGGAAATGTCACCTCCCAGCTGAAAGGAAGGGCATTTAAAATGGAAAACCTTCCTCATGACATTTATATTTTTGTGGAAAAGCAAGTTGTGCTTTTCTATTTTATTTAAGAGGCACTGGGATACTGCGGCCTCACCCTCTTGTAAAGTAGCAGAGCAGGGAGACATGTGATCACTTACAGATGGGTTTGCATACACGGCTCGATTCCTGCAAATGAGACAAGTAGGTCAAGCATCATTTGCGAGAACTTGCCATGTAGGGGTTAACCGCAAAGTAATGACCAGCATTATCAGCCCATCCAATAGTTATTACTGTGCTCAAATATTTTATTAACCTGCTGGAAAAACTTTGAGAAAGGTGGCACCTCTATGGCATTTCTGTGGAGAAAAAGGAATACAGTGCTTACTTTGTGTGCAAAATGGGGCCGATTTAGTAAAACTGGAGAGTGCAAAAAATCGGGTGCAGCTCTGCATAGAAACCAATCAGCTTCCATTTTTTTTTTTTTTATGAAAACTTAAATTGAACAAGCTGAAGTTAGAAGTTGATTGGCTTGTACAGCTGCGCCAAATTTTGCACTCTCCAGTTTTATTAAATCAAACCAAATGTGTCGCGTGGCCACGTTTTAAGTGAGACCTTTATGGTCGCATTAACAGCAACTTATTTAACAATACAATAAAGAAACAAGCCTGTTGGGACTGGTAAAGAATGCTGCGCAGCCCCTGTAACACAGTCTGAACAAAGGACACAGGTGTCTGGTTATTTTAGCAAAAATAATTTTGTGGTAAGTTGGAATACTGAAAAGAAAGATAATTGCAGAAACAAAGGCCAAAAAAAAAAAAGAAGAAGAAGATCATGACTAAACAGGTTACAGATCAAGAGCAGCATAAAAAAAAAGGGTAGTCACAGAAAGGTACTGTGCCTAATTTTCCGCACACAGCCAGACACCTCCCTCTAAACCAGTCATACAGAAACTCCAAGTAGCAGTGTGTCTTTTATAGTCCTCATTTATCTAGGCTTTCATGCAGTAATTATGCACTATATATATATATATATATATATATATATATATATATATATATATATATATATATATATATATATATATATATATATATATACACACACACACACACACACACATACATACACACACACACACACACACACACACACACACACACACACACCAACTTCAAAGTCTGTGCAGTATTTAAGAACTATATATAGGTATACTGAAGTAGAGGCAAACATTGTACATTAAGAATCATTATGAAAGTCGTTTTCTCATCTTCAAGAGCAGAAAAAAAGAGCTTTTGTCTGAAACTTAAAAATTACTGAGACTCTTCAGCCCATTATCTAAATTTAGCAACCAAGTCCACCCACCCAGCTTGAACAAAGTTCCTCAGGCTAAAAAAAAATAAAAACAAAACAAACACACTTTGGTCCATCAAGAAAAAAAAAATAAAAATAAAAACTTTAAAAATGTTCACAACCCTACCTGTGCTTGATCTAGAGGAAGACAAATAACTGACTTTACTTAAAGAAACATAATTTACAGGTAAGTACAAGACACGGGCTGGATTATAGGATGCTACCTTCAAGTGATTACACACTGGCAAAGCTTTTGGACACGCCTCCCTTGGGCATACACCTATAAGGCTGAATTCACACTATGTGGGGTGAGATGTTTTACTGTAATGTAAAAGATCTTTTACCACAAGGACACACAGGAAACAATGGTTTCCTAGATGTCACATTAACACTGCAAAGCACCCTAGGGCTACGCTGCAGTAAAATGCAGACATGCTTCATTTTATTACAGTGCACCGTGCCGTATAGCATGCCACTGTACATTAGCGGATGGGTGGAGTCCATGTCCGTGAGGTACCACGCAAGCCCATCCTGGATACTGGTCGATCGACTTCTAGGATGTGTTGGATCTATTAACCACTTCCCGACCGCCCCCTGTATATATACGTCAGCAGAATGGCACGTACAGGCAGAAGCACGTACCTGTACGTGCCATTCTTCAGGCGGTTGGGGGGTCCGATCGGACCCCCCTCCGCCGGCGGGGACGGTCGGGATGGCTTCAGAAGCGATGCGGGACGAGGTAACGGCCAGTCGTTTCTGGCCACCCCCTCCCGATCGCTCTGGCCAATGGGATTCGTCCGCTTCCTTCCCCTTCCTGTGTAATTGTAAACACAGGCAAGGGGAAGTGATGTCACGCTCCTCGTGTCGGTCTTTCTGACCGGGACGCGGAGCTGTGAAGACATCAGGTTAGTGCACCAACACTACACTGACACCAGGCACACATAGGCACATATTTCACCCCCCTGTCACCCCCTGATCACCCCCCAGATCACCCCCTGCCCCCCCTGTCACAGTGTCACTGATTGCAGTGATCATTTATTTACTGATCACTGCATTTAGTGTCAGTGTGACTGCAATAACTGTCAGGGCAGTTAGTTTTAGGCCCCTTTAGGTCCAAGGTAGCCCCCTACCCCCCCCCAATAAAGGTTTAACCCCTTGATTGCCCCCTAGGTAACCCTTTCACCCCCTTTTGCCAGTGTCACTAAGCGATCGTTTTTTTTGATCGCTCTATTAGTGTCACTGGTGCCGCTAGGTAGCCAGTTTTTTTTTTAGGTAACCGCCAGGTTTATATAGGATTATAAATAGGTTTATAGGTCAGGTACCCCCATATTACAACCTAAATAAAGGTTTTAACCCCTTGATTGCCCCTAGAGTTAACTCTTTCACCAGTGATCACAGTATAAGTGTCACTGGTGACGCTGGTTAGCCAGTTAGTTATTTAGTTATTTAGGTTCCCCGTCAGGTTTTTATATATCGTCAGGTACCCCCATATATTACCTAATAAAGGTTTTAACCCCCTGATTGCCCCTAGTTAACCCTTTCACCAGTGATCACCGTATAACTGTTACGGGTGACGCTGGTTAGTTAGCTTATTTTTTTATACTGTCAGGGCACCCGCCATTTATTACCCAACTATCGGTTTAACCCCCTGATCGCCCGGCGGGTGATATCAATTAGGTGTTAGGGTCAAATAAGGTCTGCGTCGCCCCAGGTTAGTGCCAGTACCGCAAACACCCACGCGCAAAGCATACACCTCCCTTAGTGGTATAGTATCTGAACAGATCAATATCTGATCTGATCAGATCTATACTAGCGTCCCAGCAGTTTAGGGTTCCAAAAAAAACGCATTGTTAGCGGGATCAGCCCAGATACCTGCTAGCACCTGCGTTTTCCCCCTCCGCCCAGCCCAGCCCAGCCCACCCAAGTGCAGTATCGATCGATCACTGTCACTTCCAAAACACTAAGCACACATAACTGCAGCGTTCGCAGAGTCAGGCCTGATCCCTGCGATCGCTAACAGTTTTTTTGGTAGCGTTTTGATTCATTCGCCAGCAGCCTAGGAGCTTTTTTTCCTGTGAATCTCACTAGTGTACTACTAAATTTAGAGCCCAAAATGGCAAATCGCAAGTACACTAGTGAACAGGCCTACTTGTTTCTGAGTATGTCAGATAGTGAAGAGGAGGTCACTCATCTGTCAGAATCAGGCTCAGAATACGATCCAGTAGACGACAGTGGCTCCATGACAGATAGCTCTGACGACGAAGGTGAGGTCCCTGCTAAGGTCAGGCGTACCCGATCCCGATCTTCTGATGTTGTTGAGGTGCAGGAACCGCAGGTCTCTCGTATGGAGCAGAGAAGTACTAGCGCCGCTATTCCTTCTGGTGAACTGGCAAGCACCAGCGGCCTAGTACACCCTGGACGTAGTCAAACCAGCACTGCAGTAACACTTGGTGACGTGGCGAGTCCCATAAGTGCAGTTCAAGCTGGCGAGGTGGCAAGCACAAGTAGTGTCCCGCTGCCACCAAGAAGAAGACAAAGGCAGGCCCGTCGATCACATAGTGTCCTTCCTGCAGAATTCGCCAATCCTGATTGGGTGCCCACCACTTCTGCAGAACCCGTACTTCCCCCATTCACTGGCCAACCCGGTATTCAGGTGGAAACAGCTGATTTTAAGCCATCCGATTTTTATTCGCTGTTTTTCACGGAAGATCTCTATAGATCTATTGTGGACCAAAGTAATATATACGCTGGTCAACACATCGCCGCTAATCCCCAAGTGCCTTCCCTTGCCAGAGATTGGAAACCAATTACGGTTTCCGAATTTAAGACCTTTCTGGGCCTTTCCCTCAACATGGGCTTACACAAATTCCCGACGCTGAGGTCTTATTGGTCCACCTCACCGCACCACCATATGCCCGTGTTCTCTGCCTCCATGTCCAGGGCACGATACGAGATGATTTTGCGCTTCATGCACTTCAGTGACAATGAACTTTGTCGTCCTCGTGGAGACCCTGAATTTGATCGGCTCTACAAAATTCGGCCCCTCATAAACCACTTCAACCAATGTTTTGCAGCCTTGTTTACGCCCAATCAAGTTGTCTGCGTTGACGAGTCCCTGATTAAGTTTTCTGGCCGCTTGTCTTTCAAACAGTTCCTTCCCAGCAAGCGTGCCAGATACGGGGTCAAGCTCTACAAGCTCTGTGACAGGGCAACAGGCTATACGTGGAGCTTTACGGTTTATGAGGGAAAAGATAGTCACGTAGAGCCGGAGAACTGTCCAGATTACATAGGGAGCGCTGGCAAGATAGTGTGGAACTTGGTGTCACCCTTATTCGGAAAGGGGTACCACTTGTACGTGGACAATTATTACACGAGCGTGCCACTGTTTAGTCACTTGTTTGATCATCAGATTGGAGCATGTGGCACCGTGCGACCTAATCGCCGGGGCTTTCCCCAGCGGCTTGTAGATTCCCGTCTTAGGCTGGGGGAGAGAGCCTGCTTGAAGTGTAATAACTTGCTCGCTGTGAAGTGGAGGGATAATAGGAATGTTTTCGTTCTTACCTCCCTTCATGCAGACACGACAGTCCAAATTCGTACGGCGGCTGGTGTTGTGACGAAACCCCTCTGTATCCACGAATACAACCTTAATATGGGGGGGGTGGACCTCAACGACCAGTTGTTGGCGCCGTACCTAGTTGTCCGTAAGGCTAGACGCTGGTACAAAAAAGTGTCTATTTATTTATTCCAATTGGCTTTGCTGAATGCTCATGTGCTATACGGAGCTTCAGGCGGGACGTTACCCTTCCTTGAATTCCAGGGAGCGGTTGTCATGGAACTCCTGTATCCAGGCGATTCCACACCTCACCATCCCCTACCAAATGCAGTAAGCCGGCTGCATGAGAGGCATTATCCTCATGTCCTCCAGAGTACCCCTACCCAACGAGCCCCCCAAAGAAGATGTCGTGTCTGTACCAAGCGCGGATTTAGGCGTGACACCCGTTATTATTGTCCACGCTGTCCTGACAATCCTGGTCTCTGCGTTGGTGAATGCTTTGAACGCTACCACGAACTAGTGAGGTTTTAGCGTAGGGTACAGCATTTCACAGGCTAGGATACACTTTCACAGGGTCTCAAGAATGCCATCGCATTTTGAGACCCGACCGTTGCAGTTAAAATTATAGTTACAGGGTCTCAAGAATGCCATCGCATTTTGAGACCCGACCGTTACAGTTAAAATTATAGTTATAGTTTAAAAAAAAAGTGTAAAAAATAAAAATAAAAAAAAAAAGTACAAAAAAAAAAAAACCCCAAAAAAAATATAAAATAAAAAACCAAAAATAGTTGTCGTTTTATTGTTCTCTCTCTATTGTTGCTCTTTTTTACTCTATTCTATTCTGCAATGTTTTATTATGTTTTATCATGCTTGCTTTTCAGGTATGTTTTATTGTTAACCATTTTTTTGTTTTCAGGTGCGCCATTCAGTTGCAGCGTGGATTTATTTATCTTGACAGCAACAGCGTTTGCTCCCACGATACATAAAGCCGCGACTCCAACACTGTAGGAGGTGATTTCACCACCACAGTTAAAAAAAAAGAGCATATATGCCGAAGCATGGGGGCAGCAGAGGGCGGAGGAGCGATTTTGCTCCTAATGCCACGTACATACGGTCGAAAAAAAGTCCGACCATGTGTACGTGGCATAACTTTTTTGCGGGAGGATGCCCCCATGCTTCGGCATATATATATTTTAGGCACCGGTTGCGTTAACAAAATGTTTTATTTTTTACTATGTTTTTTTTTTGGTATTTGCTTTGCAGGTATGGTATGGTAAGGTCTTACTGTTATACTCTAATGTTACTTTGTTTTAATGTTAACCATTATTTGCTTAGCAGGTACGCCATTCAGTTGCAGCGTGGATTTATTTATCTTGACAGCAACAGCGTTTGCTCCCACGATACATAAAGCCGCGACTCCAACGCTGTAGGAGGTGATTTCACCACCACAGTTAAAAAAAAGAGCATATATGCCGAAGCATGGGGGCAGCAGAGGGCGGAGGAGCGATTTTGCTCCTAATGCCACGTACATACGGTCGAAAAAAGTTCGACCATGTATACGTGGCATAACTTTTTTTGCGGGAGGATGCCCCCATGCTTCGGCATATATAAATGGTGCATGTATGCCCATCATTAGAAGTGGGTGGATGAAGGGAGGTATTCTAATGGTGGGCATACCCACCGCGCCATTGGGGAATTGGGAAAGCATTTTATCACACCGATCTTGGTGTGGTCAGATGCTTTGAGGGCACAGGAAAGATCTAGGGTCTAATAGACCCCAATTTTTTCAAAAAAAGAGTACCTGTCACTGCCTATTGCTATCATAGGGGATATTTACATTCCCTGCGATAACAATAAAAATGACAACTAAGAAAAAAAAAATGGAAGGAACAGTTTAAAAATAAAATAAAAAAGCTAAATAAAAAGAAAAACAAAAAAAAAAAAAAAAAAAAAAGCACCCCTGCCCCCCCTTCTTTTGCGCAAAGGCGAACACAAGCGTTGGTCTGGCGTCATATGTAAACAGCAATTGCACCATGCATGTGAGGTATCACCGCGAAGGTCAGATCGAGGGCAGTAATTTTAGCAGTAGACCTCCTCCGTGAATCTAATGTGGTAACCTGTAAAGGCTTTTAAAGGCTTTTAAAAATGTATGTAGTTTGTCGCCACTGCGTGTTTGTGCGCAATTTTAAAGCATGTCGTGTTTGGTATCCATGTACTCGGCCTAAGATCATATTTTTTATTTCATCAAAAATTTGAGCAATATAGTGTGTTTTAGTGCATTAAAATAAAAAAAAGTGTATTTTTTCCACAAAAAATGCGTTTGAAAAATCGCTGCGCAAATACTGTGTGGAAAAAAAAAAATGCAACACCCACCATTTTAATCTGTAGGGCCTTTGCTTTAACAATATATATAGTGTTTGGGGGTTCAACGTAATTTTCTTGCAAAAAAAAATATGTTTTTCATGTAAACAAAAAGTGTCAGAAAGGGCTTTATCTTCAAGTGGTTAGAAGAGTGGGTGACGTGTGACATAGGCTTCTAAATGTTGTGCATAAAATGCCAGGACAGTTCAAACCCCCCCAAAATGACCCCATTTTGGAAAGTAGACACCCCAAGCTATTTGCTGAGAGCAATGTTGAGCCCATTAAATATTTTTTTTTTTGGTCCCAAGAGATTGAATAATGAAAAAAAAAAAAAAAAATAATATTTTTTTTTACAAAAACTTGTCACTAAATGATATATTGCTCAAACATGCCATGGGCATATGTGGAGATACACCCCAAAATACATTCTGTTGCTTCTCCTGAGTACGGGGATACCACATGTGTGGGACTTTTTGGGAGCCTAGCCGCGTACGGGACCCCAAAATCCAAGCACCGCTTTCAGGCTTTCTAAGGGTGTAATTTTTTTTATTTCACTCCTCACTGCCAATCACAGTTTCGGAGGCCATGGAATGCCCAGATGGCACAAACCACCCCCAAATGACCCCATTTTGGAAAGTAGACACCCCAAGCTATTTGCTGAGAGGTATGGTGAGTATTTTGCAGATCTCGCTTTTTGTCACAATGTTTTGAAAATTGAAAAAAAAAGAAAAAAAAAATTTTTTTTTCTTTACTTTCTTCATTTTCAAAAACACATGAGAGCTGTAAAATACTCACCATGCCTCTCAACAAATAGCTTGGGGTGTCTACTTTCCAAAATGGGGTCATTTGGGGGGGTTTTGTGCTATTTTGGCATTTTATGGCCTTCGAAACTGTGATAGGTAGTGAGGAGTGAAATCAAAAATTTGCACCCTTAGAAATCCTGAAGGCGGTGCTTGGGTTTCGGGGCCCCGTACGCGGCTAGGCTCCCAAAAAGTCCCACACATGTGGTATCCCCATACTCAGGAGAAGCAGCAAAATGTATTTTGGGGTGCAATTCCACATATAACCATGGCATGTGTGAGCAATATATCATTTAGTGACAACTTTTTGAATAAATTTTTTTTATTTTTTTTTTTTGTCTTTATTCAATCACTTGGGACTAAAAAAAAAAATATTCAACGGGCTCAACATGCCTCTCAGCAAATAGCTTGGGGTGTCTACTTTCCAAAATGGGGTCATTTGGGGGGGTTTTGTGCCATCTTGGCATTTTATGGCCTTCAAAACTGTGATAGGTAGTGATAGGTAGTGAGGAGTGAAATCAAAAATTTATGCCCTTAGAAATCCTGAAGGCGGTGCTTGGTTTTCGGGGTCCCGTATGCGGATAGGCTCCCAAAAAGTCCCACACATGTGGTATCCCCGTACTCAGGAGAAGCAGCAGAATGTATTTTGGGGTGTAATTCCACATATGCCCATGGCATGTGTGGGCAATATATCATTTAGTGACAACTTTGGGCAAAAAAAAAAAAGTTTGTAATATTCCCGCAACTTGTGGCAAAATATAAAATATTCCATGTACTCAACATGCCTCTCAGCAAATAGCTTGGGGTGTCTACTTTCCAAAATGGGGTCATTTGGGGGGTTTTGTGCAATTTTGGCATTTTATGGCCTTCGAAACTGTGATAGGTAGTGAGGAGTGAAATCAAAAATTTACACCCTTAGAAATGCTGAAGGTGGTGCTTGGGTTTCGGGCCCCGTACGCGGCTAGGCTCCCAAAAAGTCCCACACATGTGGTATCCCCGTACTCAGGAGAAGTGGCAAAATGTATTTTGGGGTGCAATTCCACATATAACCATGGCATGTGTGAGCAATATATCATTTAGTGACAACTTTTTGAATACATTTTTTTTTTTTTTTTTTTTTTTTGTCTTTATTCAATCACTTGGGACTAAAAAAAAAAATATTCAATGGGCTCAACATGCCTCTCAGCAAATAGCTTGGGGGTGTCTACTTTCCAAAATGGGGTCATTTGGGGGGGTTTTGTGCCATCTTGGCATTTTATGGCCTTCAAAACTGTGATAGGTAGTGATAGGTAGTGAGGAGTGAAATCAAAAATTTATGCCCTTAGAAATCCTGAAGGCGGTGCTTGGTTTTCGGGGTCCCGTATGCGGATAGGCTCCCAAAAAGTCCCACACATGTGGTATCCTCGTACTCAGGAGAAGCAGCAGAATGTATTTTGGGGTGTAATTCCACATATGCCCATGGCATGTGTGGGCAATATATCATTTAGTGACAACTTTGGGCAAAAAAAAAAAAGTTTGTAATATTCCCGCAACTTGTGGCAAAATATAAAATATTCCATGTACTCAACATGCCTCTCAGCAAATAGCTTGGGGTGTCTACTTTCCAAAATGGGGTCATTTGGGGGGGTTTTGTGCTATTTTGGCATTTTATGGCCTTCAAAACTGTGATAGGTAGTGAGGAGTGAAATCAAAAATTTGCACCCTTAGAAACCCTGAAGGCGTTGATTGGGTTTCGGGGCCCCGTGCGCGGCTAGGCTCCCAAAAAGTCCCACACATGTGGTATCCCCATACTCGGGAGAAGCAGCAAAATGTATTTTGGGGTGCATCTCCACATATAACGATGGCATGTGTGAGGAATATATCATTTAGTGACAACTTTATGAAAAAAAATTTTTTTTTTTTTTTTTTTGTCTTTATTCAATCCCTTGGGACTAAAAAAAAAAAATATTCAATGGGCTCAACATGCCTCTCAGCAAATAGCTTGGGGTGTCTACTTTCCAAAATGGGGTCATTTGGGGGGGTTTTGTACTTCCCTGCCATTTTAGCACCTCAAGAAATGAGATAGGTAGTCATAAATTAAAAGCCGTGTAAATTCCAGAAAATGTACTCTAGTTTGTAGACGCTATAACTTTTGCGCAAACCAATAAATATACGCTTATTGGCATTTTTTTTACTAAAGACATGTGGCTGAATACATTTTGGCCCAAATGTTTGACTAAAATTGAGTTTATTAGATTTTTTTTATAACAAAAAGTAGAAAATCTCTTTTTTTTTCAAAATTTTCGCTCCTTTTCCGTTTATATCGCAAAAAATAAAAATCACAGAGGCAATCAAATACCATCAAAAGAAAGCTCTATTTGTGGGAAGAAAAGGACGCAAATTTCGTTTGGTTACAAAATTGCATGACCGCGCAATTACCAGTTAAAGTAGTGCAGTGCGAAATTGAAAAAAGACCTCTGGTCCTTAAGCTGACAATTGGTCCGGGGCTAAAGTGGTTAATGCTCATTTTATACCGGATTTCTGTAAGCGTTTAGCACTGATTTCTTGTAATAAACGGTTAAGCAGTTTACACTATGTGGCGGTTTTAGCTTTCCTTCATGGACCCTACTTGGGAGTAAATGTTACAATCAGCCATGACAGTACCATTACCTGCAATAAAATAGAGGAAGCTGGTTGGATCTTTTATACTTGCATATCGCGCCTGTCTAGACTCTTATAATTTGAAGTCTAGACCTCTGGTAAGGAGGCATTTTATATTAATATCAGTGGAGGTGAACTTGGGTGATCAAAACGCACATCAATTATACTCATTGTTACTGAATGTTTATCAAGGAATTTCATCTGCACCAATTAGAACAGAACCAGTTGTTCACACTTTATGGACACTAGTTTATTCAATATCGATGTCCAGCGCGGCAATAGTTTTTTATTGTTTCACGTTCATCACGATTGGTCCTGTTGTGTTGTTGCCAGCATCTTTAGATTTAGTCTGTATACCTGTGCAATACTTTTTTTTGTTTACATTGTACATCAGCACAGCACACTGCTGTACATTGCCATAAATGAAGTGTACATTTTGTACACTTCACAAAGCTTTTTTTTTTTCCTGTAAAAAGGGATCCGTGTGATGTGCTGGAGCGCACACCATACTTCCCCCCTACCGCAGCCACCAAAGGACAGCTGCCAGAGTGCCAGCAGCTGTCCATTGTAGTGTGAACCCGTCCAAACTATTCCAGTATGCGAGTTCCACGTTTTTATTTAGCAAGCAATGTAGAGTAACAAACAGAGGGGAGATTGATCTGTGTTCTGCACTGTACCCAGAACCCTGTACCTGGAATTTACTGGTGCTACAGATCCTACAGTATGACAAACAGAATTTATGAATAGTGAGAGTGGACCTATCAATCCTCTGCCCATCCTCCATTCATTGATCCGGTTTCATTCATAGAAGCTATAGTAACAGGCAAAAAAGCATCTTTATATACGGTAGTAGATTTTTCTCCTGGCCTTGAGTAATGTAGGAATGACACAAATATAATATTCCACTGTTCTTCAAGAACTGGGGCTTCAATAGCCCTGCTGTTAAAGCCAGTGACTGAAAAGCAAAAAATTGTACAGGTAAAAGATAGCAGGTCTGACCTGTTTGATCTTGTGTACCAGGTTCTTCTTTGCTCCACAACATAGTGGCAGTCGAGAAAGAATTCACACTGGAGGGAAGGCATATATTAACCTGAAGCAAGTTCTTGGGATTACTGAAGCTTCGGATGCCAGTGTTAGAAGATCCTTGTCCTGGCCACAAATTGGGCAAACTTGTTGAACCTGGAGGCCAGGTTATCCACATCTGTGACCCCATTTTTCTCACATTGAAGATGTCCAGATGAAAGCATCATTCCCTTTGGTCCAGATGATACTGGCTGAGGAATTCCATCCACGTCGGGATGTGAACAGCAGACCATACTGGGCAGTGCTTTTCCACCCAGGAGATGATCAGACTTGCATCCTTCAAGGCTATCTGGCTCCTGGTTCCCCCCTTATGACTGAGTTCTGTGGCAGTGTCTGATTGCACCCTGACTGGGTGTCCCTGCAGAAGGGTGCCGAGGGTAGAGCCAAGTTCATTGATCTGGGCTTCAAGAGGTTGATGTGCAGCTTTACTTCCATGAAGGTGGGAGAAAAGACTCTCATTTCCAATGATGAATTGGTAATCTACCAAGCCCTGGAGAGAGGCATGGGGAAATCGAGAGATGGAGAGTGTTTGGTCCAGGCCAATAGAATATAGTGTTGAAAGGGCCTTTTGTGTAACCGAGTAAAGGGAAAAGCTTCAAAAAGAGGCAAACATGAGGCTTAAAACTCATGGAGAATTCCACAGAGGGATGACTTTTTGATCTTAAAGCACAAGGCTTTAGAAAGAGAGGCTTGTTTAGCAAAAGGAAGACCCATGGCTTGAGCGCTTCTAGGATGAGAATGTGTATATACTTTGGACCTTTACAGTCAGTTGTGAGGAAGATAAATCCTTCAGAAGAAGGTTGCCAAGTACCCAAATGCCACGCATTTTTAGGACAGCAAAAAGATGTGCAAGCACCTTTGTTAACATTATATATACACTGGGGGCAGATGATAGGCTAAAAGAGTGTGACAAATAGGAAGTGTGTGTATCCTACTACAAAGTGCAGAAAGTGCTGATGAGGAGGGTAAATGGGAGGTGGGCATCTTAAATGTCTACTGATACCAGGTATTCAACCTAGTCTCAGAGAGGCTACAAACTGACCTTGCAGATGCAAAACCTGTGAACACAAAAAAGGTACTTGTTTAGGGATTTTAAGCCCATGAGGGGAGCAAGGGTACCCCTTCATTGTGCACCAAAATGAAGGCCCCCCGAAACATGTTGGCCCTTCTGCTATGATTCAATCATTAAAATGATGACATTTTGCGACAAACGCCGGTCTAACGCTAGAAAGAGAGACATCTTTTTCTCTGGATCTTTGGGGACATTTGATCTGAGGAAGCGAGGAGACGGGAATTCTAGTTTGTACCCTAGAGCTATTGTGGAGACCACCCATCTGTCCCGAAATTCTTCCTGCCAGACCTTTGAGAACTGCAGAAGTCTTCCCCCCACTCGAGCGAGCAGCGACACCCCTTCATAAAGAGGCTTTATTGTTCTGTCTTGTGGGTTTCCTCCCCCAGGACATTTTGTCCCTGGGGTTGACCCTGAGGTTTACCTCTTGAACCTGACGGTGGAGGCCGTCGCGACTGCCTGGAGGCAGATGCCCCTGGCACTGGAGAAAAAGCCTGTTTAAATGAGGGACATTTACTCTTTTTCTTAACTGGCAAAAGGGTACTTTTCCCACTTGATATTTTTTGGATATATTTGTCCAAATCCTCCCCAAACAGCTTTTCACTGCGAAAAGGAAAACCAGCCAGGAGCTTTGTGGATGGCGCTTTGGCTGACCAAACTTTTAACCATAAGATTCTATGCATATGTACCAACCCAAGCATAAGGCGAGAGGATTGAAGAATAGAATCTCTGATTGCGTTAATTGCAAAGCTGCTGGCAGCTCAGTTAATTCCTGGGCCTGCTGTTCAGGGAAAACCTTGAGTACCTGTTTCAAATGGTCTCTCAATGACTGACATACCCCAATTGCCGCCACTGCAGGTTAAGCCGCTGAACCTGCCAGGGAGAAAAATTTTTTTTAACAGACATTCCAATTCATCAGTTGGATCCCTAAGCATTTGCGCATTGTCAACCGAACAAGTCAAACTTTTATTCACAGAGGATATAGCAGCGTCAATTGATGGTGTAACTCCACATCTTAGTAAATTTTTCCTCCATAGGATAAAGCGTTAAGCACTTTTTTCCGCCTAAAAAGTTTTCATCTGGGCGATTCCACTCAGAATACATGAGCTTTTCTAGTAATGAATGGACAGGAAAGGCACGCAAGGCTTGCAGGGCTTTAGTGAACCCAAACAGGAAGGGGGCTCTTCAACCGTTAAGGGTAGCTTAAATGTGGCGCAGACCATTTCAGTAAGAGAATGCACCAGCAACTTCTCAGCATGTGACGCTTAAGAAGGTCCTTCCCCACTTGATTCCTCGGAAGAGGAATCATCAGCCTGTTCACTGTCTCCTGAGGGGGATTCATCTTCCCCCCTCCCACAGTTCCTCCGTTTGGGGATCCTGGGTGGTAGAAGGGGACCCAATGCATTTTCTTCCACTCTGTGAAGACGTGATTAAAGCCACTAATCTTTCCTCTAAACCACTCATAGCTGAGGAGAAAACCTGCTCAGTTATATAGACAGGGGCTGAAGTGTCGGAAGCAATTGCAGCCCCTGATGACCCACTCTGACCAGCCTCCTTAGATCAGGGTGGTGTTGCAGAGGGAGGGTCCTTAGGACCTGAGGGCGACCCCTTTGCGTCCTTGGTCTTTGTGGCATTTGAACCACCTCCTCTGGTCATAGTGCTGAGCACAAACGACTGGGGTGAAGGAGAGGAGAGCTGCCAAAGGGATCTGTCGTAATGGTGGCGGGAGTGGCATGGCACACTGCCGTCTAATGCCATGCTCCCTCTGCCTGGAGGAAAGCTATCCAGGTGGGGGGACATTCCTAGAAGAAACCCCCCCTTTCCACGACTTTACCTGGAGCCTGGGCCACAGGAAGCGTGCAGCTTGTACACAGAGGCGAGACTGACAAGCATGGAACAGGTACGTGCTCTTGACAGCCCACGGTGGTGACTATAGGCATAGCAACATTTACTTTAAAGGAGAAAACCCACAAGAATTTGAAAAACACCTTATCCAGCTGCAGGGTTCTGTGGTAACAGACCCAATCTTCACCTCTCACAGTGTTCTCCATTTAGAAAATCTTCAGGGACTGGGGCCCCCTTTTTATCGGGGGATCCACAGCCCTAGGCCTGTAAAAAGCACCATGCCAGGAATATGGCTGAAAAAAACAAATACTGGATCCCGGGGTCCAGCTCTCTAAAAAGAGAAGCGTTACAGGTAAAACCTTGTTTCTTCAGACACGAGTCCCGGGTACCATTCAATTCGGCCTGGAAAAAACACTGAATGGATCCGGTTGCATGGCTTGCCCCAGTAAGGAATATTCCAGCGGAGCTCAGCACAGCACATCTTTACTCGTGACCAACACCTAAGACACTGGCTAAAAAACGGAGGTACTCTCGGTAGAGGGAGGGGTTATATGAGGAATTGAACTTCCTGTTTAGGGTGTGCCAGTGTCCATCACCTGAAGGTGCCATATAACCCATACAGTTATTACTGTGGCTCTGTGTCCTGTGATGTACGATAAAGAAAGTCTGTTTGTTTTCTTCAGATACTCAAATAATTTTTCCGATTATGGTGAGGCGATGAACAATGTATATTGCACAAACAAGGGGACTACCAATCTTACTTTTCCTTCTGTCCTATTAAAGTACAATCACACAAAATTAATTCTAACAGCTGGTCTCAACAATCCCTCATCTATTGCACTAGAAGAGATGTGTGGGATATGGAAAAACATCTATACTCACCTATGTGGCTGCAGCATCGATCCAATGCTTCAGCTGTCCCCCACCAGCTCTAAGGCAGAGAACTGAGTGATTACATGATCATTAATTGCTCACTTCTCTGTCTTCACTGAGCAGAGAGCCGTGACTAGCTCAGCCCCTCCAGTGCTCACTGGAACGGTAAGCTGAAGAGGGGGCGAGAGGAGCTTGCTCAGGCTCTCAGCAGTGCACTAAGAGGCTGAGCTAGTTGCTAGCCAGGCATCCGATGCCAACATTAAAGTTGGGATCCTTGCAGACACAAAAAAAAAAAACAAAGTCAGCGCTGACCCCACAACCAACTCTCAAATGTTCACAGTCTATATAGAAAAAGTTCTCTGGCACTAGGTGCTGCATCTCTCTCAAAGATCCACCGGGTGGCGGACTATATCTGAAATATACAAGGAAAAGAGAGCGCACAGCTGCCCAAGTGCAATTCCATTTTAATGATACAAATGCAAAATCAAGCAATAGAGGATTGCACTCACAAACATGGGGCTTAGATCGCATGTACAGCAGAATGTATGTCTCCCTTCCTGGCCTGTATAACTGGGTTAGCTCCCAAGAACGAGTGGTGATCATATGAGAAGTCACTGCAGACTCCTGTTTTCTCGTCAAGCTGTGTTTGTTGTAGGGCACGCGCACGGACCAGCCAGCACTGCGTGACGTCACTCGCGGCAGGAGAGGAAGGACAAGGTGAGTGAGATGTCTCCTCTTTAGCTAACAAAAAACGGTTGCCAAGACTACATGTTTCGGAGGCATGGCCTCCTTATTCAGGTCACGCCCTTACCACCGCCTGTCTTTATATGAATCCCCCAGCCCCTCCACAGGGACAGCCAATACCGTTCGACAGACCAGGAGCATGGAGTTCACAACAGGAAACGCATTCAGAGAGGGGAGGGCCTGATATTTAGCGACAACAACCCAAGAAAAGTTTTGAACAGGTGTATATGCATTGATTAGGTTTACTTTAATAAAATATAATGAAAAATAGAAACAGATCTAAGAGGAGACATCTCACTCACCTTGTCCTTCCTCTCCGGCCGCGTGTGAGGTCACGCAGCGACGGCTGGTCCATGTGCGTTCCCTACAGCAGACACAGCTTGACGAGATGAGGAAACCGAGTCCGCAGTGACTTCTCATACCATCACCACTCGTTCTTGGGATCCAACCCAGTTATACAGGCCAGTAAGGGAGACATACATCCTGCTGAATGTCTGTGAGTGCATGTTTGTGAGTGCAATCCTCTATTGTTTGATTTTGCATTTGTATCATTAAAATGGAATTACACTAGGGCAGCCGTGCGCTCTTTCCTTGTATATTCGGGATCCTTGCAGAGCCTGGACTGGCACCGTGATGTGATGTTAGCTGAATCAGGGGCACAGGAGTGTAAGAATAAGTGCACTCCTGTGAATTGCATGAGACATATGGCCAAAAAAGCTATTCTCATTTAATGTGGTTCTTGTGAGAATGGGTGACATTGCAGAACTAGGAGGCATAGACTCAGTCTAACCCAACTACCACATGAAAAACCATTCCACAAAGATAGCTGAGGGCCTATTTGCGTTAACCACTTCAAGTCCAGGCCAATTCTGACATTCCTCTCCTACATGTAAAAATGTGCATTGGTTTGCTAGAACACTACTTGGAAACCCCAAACATTATATATTTTCCAAGTAGAGGCCCTAGAAAATAAAATGGTGGGTGTTGCATATTTTTAGGTCACACAATTTTTCGAACACAATTTTGTAATGAATTTTAATGCACAAAAACACAATATAATGCCCAATTGTTTGGTAAAATATGAAAGATGATGTTATGCCATCTAAACAGACACCAAACATGTCATGCTTTAAAATTGTGTACGCCCCCAAACTACAGTACCTAAAATCTCCACAGGCAACACTTTAAAAGCTTTTACAGGTTACCGGTTTAGAGTCACAAAGGACTGGTGCTAGACGTATTGCTTTTTCTCTGACTTCACGGCAAACATGCATAAAGGGTGTCGAAAGCGGGTCAGTAAAAGGTCAAATGCACCTATCAATGAAATCTGAATGACCTCGAAAGTCTCAAACTAATGTTAATCTGATGTCATGGACATGCCCAAAGCCAGTATTGGAACATATGTAAAAATTTAATTTGTGAAAAAATACCAGTTACACTTACCGGTAACGGATTTTCTAGGAAATCTTCCAGGACGGCACACCTGAGAGGATGACTGGTCACACCTGGCAGGAAACACAATTAACAAAGTTTAAAAAGCCCCACCCCTCCCTCTGACCCTCAGTTATGACAAAGTAAACACCCACACCAGTGTCAGAGGGTATATTCTGTGAAGAATAAAACATCACCAACATTTAAGGGTAGGGAAGTAGGCCTGCCGTCCTGGAAGATTTCCTAGAAAATCCGTTACCGGTAAGTGTAACTGGTATTTTTCTCTAGTCATCTTCCAGGACGGCACACCTGAGACGATGAGCAAGAAGTTAAGGCCTACCTTAGGGTGGGACCACCGCCTGTAGGACCTTCCTGCCAAAAGCCAAGTCCTGAGGGGACAACAGCTCCACTCTGTAATGCCTCAGGAAGGTATTATGGCTCGTCCATGTTGCTGCCTTGCAGATCTGATCTATGGAAGCACCTGCCCTTTCTGCCCAGGAGGTCGCCAGAGATCTGGTTGAATGAGCCTTAAGGTGGGATGGAACCGGTTTATCCGAGTGTTTATAGGCTAAAACTATTGCCTGCTTAATCCACCTGGCTATCGTAGGTTTTGAGGCCTGAAGACCCTTTCTTTGGCCCCCAAAAGTAACTAGAAGATGATTTGATCTCCTAAACTCCCTTGCCCTTTCTAGATAGACTAAAAGACAGCGTCTAACATCTAAAAAGGTGCAATCTTTCTTCCTTCTCATTCTTCGGATTCTGGCAGAATGATGGAAGAATAATCTCTTGTGACCTGTGGAACCCCGAGGTCACTTTTGGTAAATAAAGAGGATCCTGTCTAAGGATTACCCTGTCCTCTAGGATCAACAAAAAAGGCTCTTTTATTGTCAGGGCCTGTAGGTCGCCTACTCTTCTAGCTGAGGTGATGGCTAGAAGAAAGGACATTTTAAGGGAAAGAAATTTAAATGAAATTTGATCCAACGGCTCAAATGGCCCTTTCGTCAGGGCGTCCAGAACCAGGGACAAATCCCACGGCGGGAAACTAACTGTCCTTACCGGGGTTAACCTTTCCCTGGCTAGCAAGAATCTCTTAACAAGAGGGTCTTGAGCTAACCTTGTGTCAAAGAACACTGACAGGGCTGCTACCTGGACCCTAAGGGTACTGACCGCTAACCCTTGGTCTACCCCTTCCTGGAGAAAATCCAGCACGGTTGGAATCGTCTGGATAGTTCTCTGATTTGCTTGAGCCCATCTAGAGAAGACCTTCCAGACCTTTGCATAAATCTGTCTAGTAACCTTCTTCCTGCTAAGGAGAAGAGTGTCAATTACCTTCTCCGAGCATCCCCTGTTCCTGAGGATCTCCCTCTCAAGAGCCAGGCCGTCAGGGACAGAAACCCCGGGTTGGGATGCAGCACTGGGCCCTGGCAGAGAAGATCCCGCCTGACCGGGAGATGCAGCGGAGGCACGACTGACCACCTCCACATGGTGGGGAACCAGACCCGCTTCGGCCACCAGGGTGCAATCAGGATAAGGTCTCCATCCGACTGTGACAGCTTTTGAAGCACTCGTGGGATGAGTACCAGGGGAGGAAAGGCATATGCCAGGCTGAAGTCCCAATTCTGAGCGAGAGCGTCTACTCCTGAGGATCTCTGTTCTCTCGTGAGAGAAAAGAATCTCCGCACCTTTGCGTTCCTTTGACAAGCGAATAAATCTATCTCTGGTACTCCGAAATGACGTTTTACCAGAGCGAAAACTTCTTCGTTCAGCTCCCATTCTCCCTGAAGAATGGGCTGTCTGCTGAGGAAGTCTGCTTGTATATTGAGGGATCCCTTTATGTGGACCGCAGAGATTGAGAGAATGTTTTTCTCTGCTTCTCCCAGGAAATCTTGGGTCAGTGCCCTTAGACTGACTGACCTTGTTCCCCCTTGACGGTTCAAATAGGATACTGCCACCGGTTGTCCGAGAAAATTTGGACTTCCCTTCCTTGGATCAAGTCCCGGAAGACACTTAATGCCTTCCCGACTGCCAGAAGCTCCCTGAAGTTTGAGGAAGCTCTGCTCTGACTCTGATCCCAGGGACCCTGGGCGTAGCGGTCTCCTAAATGAGCCCCCCAACCCCAGGCACTTGCGTCTGTTGTAATGCCTATTGGGTCTAGCTGTGTCCACGTCCGACCTCCCGATAGGTTGACGGGATCGAGCCACCAAACTAGGGAGCTTCTTACCTCCTCTGACAGAGGAACTTTCTCCTCCAGGGTTTCTCTTCTCCCGCCCCAAGAGGAGAGAAGGAAGCCCTGGAGGACTCGTGAGTGGAGCTGAGCCCAGGGAACTGCCGGGATGCAAGAGGCCATCAGGCCCAACACCCTCATGATGTTTCTCAAAGATACCTCCGGGGCTTCGAGACACACTGTCACTGCGCCCCGAATTTTTTCGACCTTTTCGGGAGGAAGAAACACTTTCTGGGCTACTGAGTCCAACTGATACCCCAAGTATACCTTTGACTGTGAGGGATCCAGGGAGGATTTCTCCTGACTCACCATCCAACCTAGGGAATCCAGGGTCGACAAGACCAACTCTCGATCTCTCAGGAGCTGGTCTCTGGATGGACTGTAGATCAACAGATCGTCGAGGTATGGTATCAGAGCTACCCCCTGAAGGTGTAGAAAGGATACTACCTCTGCCAGGACTTTGGTAAAAATCCTTGGACTGGCCGCAAGGCCGAAGGGAAGTGCCCTGAACTGCCAATGCTGCACCCCCTGCTCTGTCCGTACTGCGAAACGCAAGTACTTCTGATGATCCGGGGCAATGGGTACATGCAGGTAAGCATCTTTGAGATCTAATGTGATCATGAAAACTCCCTTCTGGAGGTGTTTTCTGATCGTGTAGATGCTCTCCATTCTGAATCGCTTGTACAACAGGTAGTGGTTCAGTTTCCGTAGATTGATAATCAACCGAAACTTGCCCGATGGCTTCGGGACCACAAAAATGTGGGAATAAAAACCGAAAGCCCTCTGAGTAACTGGGACCGGGATAATCACTTCCTGTTCTGCGAGCATGCGAACGCTGTCTAGCAAGCCCCTTGCCTTCAGAGAATCTTTGGGAAGGTAAGTAACCAAAAAATTTTGAGGTGGGAGTGACCGAAATTCCAGCTTGTAACCTAGTTTTATTAGGTCTAAAATATAAGGGCTCTCTGAGATCTTCTCCCATTGGGGAAGGAAATACGAGAGCCTTGCGCCCACTTTTATGGCGTCATTTAGAATCCTTGCTGGACGGTCCGGACCCAGAAAAAAGGATTCCACCTTTTTCTTTGCCCTTTCCGATCCCCCATTTCTTCCCCTGTCCCCCTTTGCCCTTGAACTGGCCTTTTGCAGGGGGGCCACGAAAAAATTTCCTCCCTTTTTCCTTCTTGGGTTTGGAGGGAAATTTCTTACCTTTTTCTGTGGATCGGGAAAGGACCTGTTCCAGACCCGAACCAAAGAGTAGGGAGCCCTCAAAGGGAATACCACAGAGTCGGGACTTAGAAGTGAAGTCTCCGTCCCAAGTCTTAACCCAAAGGGCCCTCCTGGCTGAGTTCAGTAATGCCGCTGACTTAGCAGTCGTCCTTACTGTCTCTACTGCCGCGTCCGCCAAAAAGGCGATAGCTCTCCCCACCACTTCCAGGGATTCTACTACCTCCCTGGATTCCTTCTTACGTGTGAGATGGTCCATCAGCTTGTTGAGCCATGCGTCCGCGTTCCTGGCTACACAAGCTGAAGCTAATGCAGGGCTCATGGCCGATGCATTCGCTTCCCAAGCTCTACGCAACAGGATCTCAGATTTTTTATCCATCTGATCCTGAATGTTACCCGCGTCCTCAAAAGATAAGTCCGACCGTTTAGAAACCTGCGCCAAGGACGCATCTAAGCGTGGGACTTTGAAAAATTTTTCTTCCTCCTCCTCCTTAAAAGGACATCTCCGTTTCCAAGTTTTAAGTCTGAGGAGTTTACGCTCAGGTTCCTTCCATTCCCTCAAGATAATATCTTTCAGGGACTGGTGAACTGGGAAGGATCTGGCCTGTGGCTTACCCAAACCTCTATAGAACTTATCCTGAGCTGACACTTGGGCGGAAGGTAACTGAATGTCCTCTGACGCATATACTGCCCTGAGGAGACCCTCCATATCCTCTGCTGAAAAGAGGTGTCCCCCAGATCTGGTCTCTACATGGCTATCCTGATCTGAGTCCTCCCCCTCCTGGGAACTCAGGTCAGAGCTGCAAACCTCCTCCTCTGAATAGTATGGGGCAGGTTCCTGAGACCCTCCTGTAAAGGTAGATCTATCTTCCTGTGAGGGAGAGCTTTCCCTTACTGATCTGGCATCCCCCTGACGCTGATCAAGTACGGCTTTAAAAGACTGAAGGGTAGCTAGCATCTCAACCTGAAGTGCCCTGCATTCCTTCGCAACTTCTGCTGTCTCTTTGCCTGCCAATTTGTAAATACATTTGTAACAAAAAGGCTTGCTGTGGTCCTGTGGGAGTTTAGAGCTACAAGACCCACAGCGTTTAGTTTTGGATGTGGCTTTCCCAGACCTACTGGCTCTCTCCTGAGCAGGGCATTCGGTCTCTGTAAGAAAGGGACACCCCATTAGCCACATCACATACACATACAGTGTGGGGGACAAGGACAATAGGGCCACCCCAAATGTCTGCCCCCCCCTCGCTCCAGCCGAGTCACTCACCCCCTGTGGCGACCTCTGATGCCGCGAGCTCTGGTCCGCCTTCCATCCTCTGCCTCTACACCGGTAGATGGATCGACTGTGAAGGCTGTGGACCTTGGGCCCCCTCTTTCCAAACAGCCGCCTCGTGCTCTGACCGCCGCGCTCGCCGCCATTTTGTTGAAGCCCCGGCGCGCCGGATATGACGTCACACCGGCGCCCGGCGGCTTCCGGACATGCGCACTAGCGGCTACAGACGCCGCTCTGCGCCGCGGTCTATCCCTAAGGATGGCACGGCCCCCTAAGGGGAAGAAAACGTTCGGCCATTGGAGCCCAGCTTCCGGCCGACGTGGGGTGTATCAGCGGCCCCCCCCAACCGTCCACCACTGTCAGGTATGAGGGGAGGAAAAGAGGGAAGGTTAGGTGGCCCCTGGGGTTATGGACAACTCACCTGTCCTAGTGCCCCAGCCTCTCCCATTCAGCTTTCTAGGGAGAGCAGAGGGAAAACCCCTTAATTTAATGGCATTTGAAAAATGCTTGAACAGAGAACCCCACAGGCACCACTGACTGCTCTGGGTTTGTTCATTAAGGGGGCGACCATGGTCCCAGACCTGAGGTCTTAGAAAAAAATAACAAACGGTTTCGCAGCCATCAGCGTGTGGGAAACACAATCAATAACTGAGGGTCAGAGGGAGGGGTGGGGCTTTTTAAACTTTGTTAATTGTGTTTCCTGCCAGGTGTGACCAGTCATCCTCTCAGGTGTGCCGTCCTGGAAGATGACTAGAGAAAAATGAATAAACCCCTTAAAAGAGATGTATGTTTTTTTCCCCCCAGAATCATACTTACCTAGGTGGATACAGCATTGGTCCGATGCTGCATCTGTCCCCTGCCGCCTCTGCACTGGGAACCGAGCGATTGAACACTGCCAATGGCTCAGCTCACAGCTCCCCGAGCAGAGAACTGCTGACTGTCAATCAGCAGCTCTCTGCTCTGCCACCCCCCGCGCTCACTGGAGTGCTGAGCTATGGAGGGGTGGGGAGCGGCCGGCGCAACCTCTCAGTGGCTCACTGAGAGGCTGAGATGGGTATCAGTCCAGGCCCCTGTCGGATCTAGACTTTATTGTCGCGATGATGCGGTGCCTGGACTGATTCCTGTGACTTAAGCCCACTCTCTGCTGAAACCGGGTCACAGGAGTGCAAAAAACAAAATTTCACTCCTGTGACCCATATTAGAAGCCGAGCCAAACAAGCTCAGGCTGGACTTCTCCTTTAAGGTGGAACTTTGCTGGAATTGAAAAACTTGTGAGCAGGAAACTCTGGAAAACCCCATTAGGGTTCTAACCATTCCTTGTATCATAGTAGGTAAGGTTGAATAAAGACAGACAATAGTCCACCCAGTTCAACTTGAATAGGTGTACGTATGTCAGTGTCTATAATGATTTCCCATATCCCTGTATGTCATGTTCCTTAAGTTACACATATAAGAGTCTCTTAAAACTATCAATACTCCCCGCAGCCACCACAAATTGTGGAAGAGCGTTCCACATCCTTGCCCAGAGGGTGAAAAATCCCCTTCGCAGTTTAAGATTAAACCGCTTCTCTTCAAATTGCAATGTGTGGCCCCTTGTCCTTTTACACTCGATGAGACTGAATCATTTTTTTTCCTATGCTGGGATCGCCATTTGTAAATCGCTAGCATATCTCCTCTCAAGAAACTTTTCTCCAACGAGAATAAGTTTAGTGTTTGCAGTCTTTCCTCAGAGAAAATTGAGTACTGTCCGTGATACTTTTTTTATTTGCACTAACATATTTTTCATGGACGAGCTTTCGGGGGGTGTGTCCCCTTCTTCAAGGTCTAAGCAGTACTGATTCACAAAAGTTTTAACAGAAGATAAAATGTTAAAAACAAAAAAAAAAAAAGTAAAAATCTCTTTCCTCGTAATTTAGGTCCTCCGATCCCCTTATTAGTTTTGTTGCCCTTCTTTGGACTCTCTCCAGTTCCAGCACATCCCTTCCGAGGACTGGTGACCAGAACTGGACAGAATACTCCAAATGTGGTCTAACTAAGGTTTTATAAAGTGGCAGGATTATTGTTCTATCTCTGGCGTATATCCCTTTTTTTATGCATGCCAATATTCTGCTTGCTTTGGTAGCTGCATCTTGACATTGCATGCCATTGCTCAATCTGTCTTCTAGAACCCCCAGATCTTTCTCCATCATCGATTCCCCCATCGGTTCTCTCCCTAGTGAGTAGTTTGCATTTATTTTTTTTGCCCCCAAGTGCATTACTTTACATTTCTCCACATTAAACTTAATTTGCCATGTAGTGGCCCACTCCATTATTTTGTTCAGGTCTTTCTGTAAAATGTATATATCTTGACGTGAAGTTATTGTCTGAGTACACATTACTCATCACTACTCTTTGGACACATCCCTGTAACCAGTTTTTAACCAAAGAACAAACCTTATGGTCCATGCCTGCAGACCTCAGCATGTAGATTAAGAGTTTATGGGGGACTGCATCGAATGCTTTTGCAAAATCCAGGTAAACTACTCCACGGGCCTTCCCCTGTCTAGATGGCGGCTGACTTCCTCGTAGAATGTTAACAGATTGGTCTGGCGAGAATGACCTTTTGTAAACCCATCCTAACTCTATGCAGAGCATTGAGGGAGGACAGACACTCAAACCTCTGGTTGCTGTAGAAATAGAAGGGGCCTGACCTGTCACAGCTTCCAAGTAAGCAAAAGAAATCCTGTAAAACAGAGCATGGTAATGGATTTTCGCATAGGGTTGCATGCATGAGACCAACAGAGGAGAATCTGTGACGTGATGATCTGTGGCACCAAGGAAACTGCACAGCCAAGATCCCAGTGTATCAGGGACAGGCAAGTACAAGGCTGCCAGGGACGGCTGGGGGGGGTTACAAAAATAAGTGTAACAGTAATGGACGTGCAGTTACACTTGTATCCCTTAAAAAAGGTAATTGTAACTGATTGCAGCTACCTTTATTTCCCTGATAGATGCCTCTGTATCTACAGAAATTGAAGTGTCTCCGCTGCCCCTTCGTGAGGACGTCCCACCCAGTGAAGCAAGTGTAGCTGCCGACAAGCTGGACACTGGACGACTACCCTAAAAAAAGTAAAACAATCAGGGTCTATGAGATATATTACATGAGGAAGACGATTTGTGAAATTCCCACTGTAGCAAGATTAAAGAAAAAAACTTTGACCTACCAGAGAACGTGAATAAAATATAAAATGAAACCACATTATTCAATTAAATGATACTTTAGCTTGCCATTTCTCAGGATAAAACTTCTACTGCATATTGTTTTACCAAGTATGTTTTTTTTTTTACAATGCAAAATATACTTTGCCAAGTTCTACTTTAGAGTCCACAACACAAATATGTAACACAATGCTGCGACAGTGAGGTGGGAGACAGTATCCTTACCTTTTCTCCAAAGTCTTTGTCTGATCTTTCTTCTACCTGTAAGAGTTAAGAAAAATAAACACAAGTTAAACTCTGCTGAAACAGTTAACCACCATGATGGTTCAGAGGTTACACTCATCAGCCTGAAATGAATCAGCAATAGAATGTTAGTCACCCTTTCAAAAATTATACAACAACTTGTATACTCACCATATAGTTATGACACACAAACTGTTGTTAAGCAAAACAAGTAAGGCTGAATCCACCCCATAGTGAGCATTCAACGGTAAAGCCCAATCACTGTGCAGAATGGTTAAAGTAAACCCAGACTGACCTCTGACAATTCTAGTTTCCTGCCTTTCATACCCTGTGGCTTCCTTATTGGAGACGTGACCTGAAGCAAGCAGCAGATCTGAAGTTCTGTGTTTAGCCAGTGATGTGTTGATATGGAAGCCAGAGACAGCTAGGAAACTAGCATTTTCTGGAGGCGATCAGCAAGTTTACCTTTTGGAACATGTTACAGATTCCACCTGTATTAAGGGTGAAGCTGTAACATGTTCCAACAGCTGCGCCTTCTCCCTGCGACAACACCGGTACCATTTGAAAATAAAGTGGCTGCGCAGGACCACACGGCCACGTCATTTATTCAGTTTCCGGTAAAAGCACAAACTACAAACTACTGTCAGACATTGCAGCTGATGGCTTGTAGTTCTGAATGGGCTACAAGGTCACTAATGAGCGCATCAGTAATTAATTCACAAGCCCAGCAGCGTGTAAACAGTCAGCCCATATGCATATGCAGGTACGGGCTGAGAGCTGCAGGGCTTGTCTGCAGGAGTCTGGCACTGCACTCCTGATCATGAATTCAATGCTTTCCAGGCTCCTTAGGAAAAAAAATAATAAATGCACATTTTTTATTTATTTTTTCCCAAAAGGTGAACTTCTCCTTTAAGCCTTCATATTTGTCTCAGTACAGTCCTTTAAACTGGAAGCAGAACCTGCGATAGCAACAAGTAAATATGCACATGCAAACACACAAGGATTTTAAACCATTACCAAGATTATGCACAGTAAGTAGATATACAAGTTTATACCAAACTAAAAATAAATAAATAAATAAATGGTTTTGAAAATACAGGAAAATTCAACCAATATATAAAATTTAGCACAGCAAGCCAACAAACCGCACTCTGTCATATTAGTCTACACCCGCAGGCGCACTCACTCTGCTCATAGCAGGAACAGACATGTCGTCTGAACGACTAAGTGAAGGAATACTGGCGCTGTTGGAGCCACGACGAACTACAGATGGACCAGGGGGCTCCGAGGACTGCATAAAGAGGACATTTGTCTTTTAAAACTGAATACGCATATTAAAAGTTTATCTTTACACTTACTTTGCTTTGGGAGGATGATGTTGGATTTATTTATTCATTAATTTATTCATTCCACGTACTTCTATAGCGCTGTCAATTTACGCTGAGCTTTTACACACACACACATACAGGTGCAGCTCATAAAATTTGAATATCATCAAAAAGTTCATTCATTTCAGTAATTCAATTCAAAAAGTGAGACTCATTATATAGATGCTTTACACACAGCAATATATATCAAGCATTTTTTTATTTTGATAATTATGGCTTACAGCTTGTGAAAACACCAAATTCAGTATCTCAGAAAATTTGAATATTACACAAGACCAATAAAAAAAAAAAAAAAAAGAAGGATTTTAACCACTTCCCATCCAGGCCAATTCTGACATTTCTCTCCTACATGTAAAGTTCATCATGTTTTTGCTAGAAAATTACATAGAACTAGAGGTCGACCGATATGGGTTTTTCTCTGGCCGATGCCGATATTTAGAAATCGGGGCGGCCGATGGCCGATATAGGATGCCGATTTTTTTGGGCCGATATGTTAGGCCGATTTTTATATATTTTTTTCCCTTCATCTCATAAAATCTAACAGACACCTTTCACACTGCTGCGTTTTTTTAGGCGCTTTTGGGCTAAAAATAGTGCCTGTAAACTGCCTGCAAAACGGCTCCTCTGCAGTCTGTGTGAAAGCCCGAGTGCTTTTACACTGAGGCGATGCGCTGGCAGGACATTAAAAAAAAAAAAGTCCTGCAAGCAGCATCTTTGGAGTGGTGTTAACTGCTCCTCCACCACTCCTGCCCATTGAAATGAATGGGCACCGCTGCCGAAGCGCCTGCAATGCGATTTGGCAGTGGCAATTCACGGGCGCATTTAACCCCTTCCTCGGCCACTAGCTGGGTTATAAGTGCCCCACTAGCAGCCGAATAGCGTCGCTAAAATTACAGTAAAGCGTCGATAAATCTAGCAGCGTTTTACCGTCAACGCCCGCCCGATTAAAAAATAAAACCAACTATATATTAAATACACAAAAACAGGTAATCAAAACTTTTGGGCGAAAAAAAATAAAAATAAAAAAAAAAAATCGGCTAACTTTACTGTTTTAGTTTTCTTTTTAAAATCATTAGTGTATTTTTTTCCAAAAAAAATTGCGTTTGAAAGACCGCTGCGCAAATACCGTGTGAAATAAAATATTGCAACAACCGCTATTTTATTCCCTAGGGTCTCTGTTAAAAATATATATATAATTTTTGGTGGTTTTAAGTGATTTTCTAGCAGAAAATACAGGATATTTACTTGTAAGCAACAAGTGTCAGAAAAGATTTAGTCTTTAAATGGTTAAACTGAGAACTTTCTCCACACGGAGTTTACTTCATTCATCATAAGTGTAAACATTAAACATTGTAACACTTTGGTCTTTTTTTGTAAGAATGCCTAGAGAGGAGAAGTCACTCCAGGGGAAGACTCAGGCAACTTGCATTGACTTCTATTACAGAAGTCTTTTGCAAGTCACGGCTGAAGTTATAATCGGCCTTTTTTATCAGCAAAATCGGCCGATGCCGATTAAAAAACGCCAAATATCGGCCGATATATCGGCCGGCCGATATATCGGTCGACCTCTACATAGAACCCCCAAACATTATATATGTTTTTTTAGCAAAGACCCTAGAGAATACAATGGCGGTAGTTGCAACTTTTTATTTCTTACGGTATTTGCGCAGCAATTTTTCAAACACCTTTCTTTTGGAAAAAAAAAAAATATATATATAAATATATATTAAAAACCCAACATTAAAAAGTATGCATAATGTGAAAGATGAAGTTACGCACAGTAAATAGATACCCAACATGTCACGCTTCAAAATTGCACACGCTCATGGAATGGCGCCAAACTTTGGTACTTAAAAATCCCCATAGACGACGCTTTAAATATTTGTACTGGTTACATGTTTTGAGGTACAGAGGTGGTCTAGGGCTAGAATGATTGCTCTCGCTCTAACGTTCGTGGCGATACCTCACATGTGATGTTTGAAAGTCGTTTTCATATGTGGGCGGGACTTACGTATGCATTCGCTTCTATGTGCGAGCACACGGGGACAAGGGCGCTTTAATTTTTTTAATTGTTAATTTTACTTTTCTTTTTTTAGTTTGACACTTTTAAAGAAAAATAAAAAATGTTGATCACTTTTATTCCTACTACAATGAACATAAACATCCCTTGTAATAGGAATATGGCATGATCGTTCCTCTTAACAGTGAGATATGGGGTCAATAAGACGGACTTCATACTTCCCTCTGCGGACCAGCTTTATGGAGATGCTGATTGCATTTTCCAGCAGGACTTGGCACCTGCCCACACTGCCAAAATTACCAATACCTGGTTTAATGATCATGGTATCACTGTGCTTGATTGGCCAGCAAACTCGCCTCATCTAAACCCCATAGAGAATCTGTGGGGTATTGTCAGAAGGAAGATGAGAGACACCAAACCCAACAAATGCAGATGAGTTAAAGGCCGCTATGAAAGCAACCTGGGCTTCCATAACACCTCAGCAGTGCCACAGGCTGATCGCCTCCATGTCACACCGCACTGATGCAGTAATTCATGTGAAAGGAGCCCCAACTAAGTATTGAGTGCATAATAATACTGTACATGGACATACTTTTCAGTAAACCAACATTTTTGTACTAAAAATCCTTTTTTTTTGTTATTGGTCTTATGTAATATTCTAGTTTAAAATACTGAATTTGGTGTTTTCACTAGCTGTAAGCCATAATCTTAAAAAAAAAACAAAAAGAATAAATGCTTGAAATACATCACTCTAAAATATACGAGTTTCACTTTTTGATAATATTCACATTTTTTTGATATGCACCTGTATAGTGTACAGTCACATCAGTCCCTGCCCTCAAGGAGCTTACAATATAAAAAAGTCCCTAACACACATTCATACACATACTGGCCAATTTAGACAGGAGCCAATTAACCTACCAGCATGTCTTCGGAGTGTGGTTGAATCACGCCTTTTCCACTCCAGCTACTTATATTTCGCAGGCACGAAGATTGCGTTTTATTTTTCAGCATGAAGACTCTCAGCCAAAAAGTAGCAGAACCAGACATTGGGATTTATTTACTAAAGGCAAATCCACTTTGCACTACAAGTGCACTCGCTGCAGATCTGAGGGGGACATGCAAGGAAAAAATAAAAAAACAGCATTTTTGCTTGTACATGATTGGCTGATAAAATCAGCAGCGCTTCCCTTCATTTCAGATCTTCCACTCAAATCAAAAGCGACTGCACTTCCAAGGGCACTTGTAGTGCAAAGTGGATTTGCCTTTAGTAATTCAACCCCATTATAGTGACATACCACACCTGGGCCCTCTAGGTGATATAAGGTGCCAGTTGGTAAATGTGCCAACATTCACGCATAACTCAAAGAGTTGTCTTGAAAGGATTAAGCCTTTAAACTACCATGTCCTTGAAAGACAATATAATACCAGGAACTGCTTTCATTGCACTTAAGAAATAACATTCATGCTTGCAGCACACCAATACAATGTGAACATATTGCCTGCTACAATACTCTCTTTAACAACAATGTACATATTACAATGCAGATAATACAATACAGATAAATGTCATTAAAAATAAAAAAGAAAAGGCCATTCCTGTGAAAACAAAACGTGTTCTTTTTGTTATAGGGTGTTATTCTCCTGAAGATCTATGTGTGTTACATGCTGACCATCGCCTTTCTCCTGCAAGTGATTCTACAGGCACCAGAATGGAGCAGTGTGTCAGACTGAGAACAGCATAGCAGATTTCACAGGATATTGTAGAGAGCTCCTTCTGGTGAATGAACCAGGAAGCAACATGGCTACTTCCTAGCACTGAACTGGCTCTTTCCAGCATCTCTGACTGGGAAATCAGCTAATGCAGCATCATTTTTGCTCCATTAGCTGAAGTGGAGTGCAGGGGAGATATTAGGGAACCAAGATCCCTGATGTCTCAATAAAGAGAACCTGTCTCTGTAAAAATGCTATGCTATTGTTTTTTGTTTTAACAATAAAGAGTATTTCAGGAAAAACCTTTTGTACCAACTTTCTTTGATGTAACTTGCACATTAAATATTCCTACAGGTTAATAAACAAGTAATGGGGGGGCTTCAGTACACTATTTCAAATCATAATCTATAAAAATTTTAATCTCTACAGCAACACAAGGGGTCAGTAAGAGCAGTGGAGCAGTAATTTCTATAACTTGTCACTGGTTTATAAACTTGTTCTGGTTTCAAAAGTTTAGAAGGACATAATCGTACATAGAGGGATTCACGGAATTTTTAAAACGTGACATAGAAAGGCAACGCCACATGCATTCATCTTACTGCTGCCCACTACCTTCTCTTTGCGTTTGCCCCACTTATGTCTTAAAGATGACCTTTTCACCAACTCTAAGGCAGGGGTCCCAAACTGGCAGCCCTCAAGCTGTTGCAAAACTACAAGCCCCATCATGCTACTGCCTGTGGGAGTCATGCTGGTAACGGTCAGCCTTGCAATGCCTCATGGGACTTGTAGTTTCACAAAAGCTGGAGGGCCACCAGTTTGAGACCCCTGCTCTAAGCGAACAAAATAAAAGCAATCCTCACCACAGGGCTGGCACGGGCAGAACTGGCACGAGAGGAGGCACGAGATCCAGAGCCCGGGTAACAGCTGTACTCAGAGGGCTTCCATAGAAAAGCAGAGAAGACAGCATGAGAGACAGTGTGGAAAAAAACAAAACAAAACAAAAAACAAACAGTGAGTGGAGAGAAACTGTAATCACACAGGATGGTGCAAAGGGAGCAAAGCAGGAAAAAAATAAAAAAGATACCCTTGTCTTCTCATCACAGACAGAACATGCAGAAGAATGATGTAAATATAATAACCTGCAGCATATTGTGAAGCTGTGACATTCATCTACAAGCAAATCTGGCCTAATCTCCACTGTCCACCTCCCCTCCTATGAAACCACAACCTACTATAAATAACTGACTGTGCAAGAGGTTACTAGAAATACAGCTTAGATAAGCCATCTCAGGGGATGGATTACAAAGATGTATGCAGTGATCATCATCACTACCAGTGTACGAATATACAGCGTATCATACAAAACACCGTAACTATAAAGGTGGTACAATAAATTAATGGAAACAAACTATGCAGATTCATAATTAAAAAAACAAAAACAAACATTCATTCAGATGAGCTGCTGGAAAAGATGCCACATCAAACAAATTTATGCTTAGGGAAGTGAAGGGGACTTGGAAATCCTGCCACAACATCTACTATCCAATGTATTTATAGGAAGCTCCTTCGCTACAGCTATCTGGTAATATTTTACCTCATCTCTACAAAAAAAAATTAAAAATTACAATAAAAGATTCCCACCCATCTATATTCTTGTAACTCCAAAGGAAACTTGTTGTGAGATTAGAACAGAGTCTACCATTACTGATCTCTTTGGAAAATGCTGTCTGCCTGTCTCTCATGCCAATTCTCTTGTCTAAATAATTTGAGTTACTGAATATATAGGTTAATTTCACACAGGCAGACCAATCAGATGCGCTAAAAACAGACGGATGGGGGTTCCCCATCTGTGTGGCGGATCGGATAGGTGCATGGTGTACAAGGACAGGCGGCCTGTTTACATCCGATGGTCCATAGGACGACAGCATAAGCAGAGCGGACACAGACAAGCCACCCGCCTGCTCAGCGGACAGATTCCCAGCTATGCTGGCGGAGTCTGCACCATGTGAAAGAGGCCCTAAAAGGTCTACACACCCCTGTAAAAATGCCAGGTTTTTGAGAATTTTTTTTTTTTTTTATAAGACCATGATAAATGATTTCTGATTTTCTCCCACCTGTAATGTGACCTATAATATATGCATCCCAATTAAAAACAAACTGAAGTCTGTAAAAGGGGAGAAAAAAAAAAAAAAAAAAAAAAGACATACAATAATGTGGTTGCACAAATATGCACACCCTTAAACAAATACTTTTGTTGAAGCACCTTTTGAGTTTACGACAGCAGTCTTTTGGGATAGGAGTCCATCAGCATGGCACATCTTGCCTTGGGAACTTTTCCCCAATCTTGCTGGCAAACGTGCTCCAACTCTGTTAAATTGTGAGGGCATCTCCAGTGCACAGCCCTCTTCAGATCACCCCACAGATTTTTATTTGGATTTAAGTCTGGACCCTGGCTGGGACATTCCAAAACTTTGATTTCCTTCTGATGAAGACATTCTTTTACTGATTTGGAGGTATGCTTTGGGTTGTTGTCCTGCTGAAAGGTGAAATTCTTCTCATCTCCAGCAGAGGCCTTAAGGCTCCATGCACACTGGACGTTAAAATAACATTGTAAAAACGCCAGTAGCTTTGCAGTGAGTCTTTCAACATTTTTTTAAATGTATTTGCAATAGCATTTTTCCGCGTTAGCATTTTTATTTTTTAAAATAACAGAAAAAAGCTGCGCTGTGTACTTATGATATCTACTAATTAGACATTCAATATCAAATGAATTCAAGCATAAACAGTAAAGTTCAGTAAAGTCCATACAAAAATATCCAATGGTGAATGGGTGAATTATACGAGACCAAAACGTGAACACCAAAACACTGTGATCCACCACCACCACTTGGATATTGTGCTTACCAGAGGGCAAGCTATAAGGAGCCTGTAGGATTATGATATCCTGATGTCACATCAACCACGAGAACTCCGCACACCAACTTAGGAGTAGCCGATAGCAGACTGTAATCTCAGGATGGATCAAATGGATGTCCTCTTTCCTCAGCCACACCTCGGAGAGATCTCAGGAAGTACCAGGAACAGTGGCTACAAATCAAACCTCAGTACAGAATCCTCCAGTGACCATTCTAAAGTCCTATCATGCACGTTCAAGTTTTGTCATCTTGCAGGCACTGTTCTCTTTTAAGTTTTGGATCCAGCAAGTACACCATCCAGCAATGGACATTTCCACACAGCGTCCTGCTGTGTCTCTCCCTCCTACAGCAGGACGCTGTGTGGAAATGTCCATTGCTGGATGGTGTACTTGCTGGATCCAAAACTTAAAAGAGAACAGTGCCTGCAAGATGACAAAACTTGAACGTGCATGATAGGACTTTAGAATGGTCACTGGAGGATTCTGTACTGAGGTTTGATTTGTGGCCACTGTTCATGGTACTTCCTGGTATCTCTCCGAGGTGTGGCTGAGGAAAGGGGACATCCATTTGGTCCATCCTGAGATTACAGTCGGATATCGGCTACTCCAAAGTTGGTGTGCGGAGTTCTCGTGGTTGATGTGACATCAGGATATCATTATCCTACAGGCTCCTTATAGCTTGCCCTCTGGTAAGCGCAATATCCGCGTGGTGGTGGATCACAGTGTTTTGGTGTTCACGTTTTGGTCTCATATAATTCACCCATTCACCATTGGATATTTTTGTATGGACTTTACTGAACTTTATTGTTTATGTTTGAATTCATTTGATATTGAATGAATAATTAGTAGATACCATAAGTACACAGCGCAGCTTTTTTCTGTTATTTTAATCTGGGTTTGTGTACATCTCACATATTTTTAAGCTGCTGCTAAGTTTTCCATTTTTATTATTTTTTTTTTCTTTTGATATTTGAGCGTAGTGTTTGCTTCACATTTTTTTCACTGGTTTTTATTTTTTAAATGGATTAAAAACGTTAAAAACGCTGGTGAGCTATGTTTTTGAGCGTTTATCAGAGTTTGAGCTTTTAGCGTTTTTTTGTGGTCAGAAAAACGACTCCTGAACGCGATTTTATGATGTTCAGAAAATGGCCCATAAACTCCACTGCTGATAAACGTCCAAAAACGTGTGTGTGCGCGCATGAACACATAGGATAACAGAGAGGAGTTTATGGGCTGTTAAAAAAAAAACGCCCAAAAACGTCCATTTATGAGCGTCAGTGTGCATGGAGGTTAAGGTTTTGACAAGTCTCTCCATCTTGACTAAAACCACTACTATTTAATGTGATTGGTTACTTCTAAACACAGCCACATTCCTAATTATAAGAGGGTGCGTACACCTATGCAATCACATTTTATTTTTGTCACTACATAACAATTTCAGTTTATTTTAATTATTTTGGGTAGAAACATTTGTGTAGTGATTTATCTTTGTCTGATTTTTTTACATCTCAAAAACCTGGCATTTGGCAGCCAGTGGGTCAACATAACAGCCAAGCAACTAGCACTTGATAGGTCAGCAATGGCGTTCCCAGCTTTCCTTGAAGCTGGTCTCTCGCTTTATGAATTAGCTCTCCACATATATGAAGCAGGACAAGCTGTATCATGTGACAATGGTTGTCTATGTGCAGCCAGCCTTGCAGATCTATGCTGTAATTTGACCTGCGTCTGGCTAGTTGACAGTGGTGATCAATCAATGTACCAGCAGAGGTGTACCGGCTGGCAATTAGGAATATACTCAACAGGACTGGACATGATCTGAGGGCTTATTCACACGGGCATATTATCGATGCAGGATCTTGCTAGCCAAAGCTCTTAAAGCAAGATCCTGTATTTAAAGTTATCTATACACGATAAGGATGTTACATTTCTGCAACAATTACATAAGTACTGGTTTAACGAACCCCTTTGGCTGCTGCTCGGGGGCGACATGTCAATGCCAACATTGTGTAGCCAGCACCACTGATTAAACATTATTGATGTTGACATGCCCACACTGAATAAACAACGACTATGGCCAACAGGGGGCATGAACGCTTTGTGTAAACATTAGCACACATTTTTATATCGATCTATATTTTATATTGATTTTTGGCCCTAGGCACAGCTGTGTTGCATTTTCTTGTTTACACTGCTGAATGCAGCACAACATTACACTGCCAGCGCAGCTGTCTAAATGAATCCATAGATTTGAAAAATGCAGCATACAACATACAACGCACACATCTGTGCTTGAGGTTTTTAACACCCATGTGAATGAGCCCTAGAGCTATGAATAATTTAGCAACAGCTTTCCTTTAAAATATTGTACGCATTTGAATCTAAGGCAGGTCCATACATGGTTTGAATCTTGGTCAGTTCAGTAGCAATTGGCCAAGATTCAAAACATGTATGGGCAGGCTGAATGTACCAAGTTGATCAATCTATCAACTTGGGTATAACCAGCATGCTGAGTTTTATTTGCAATTATTGCTAGTGGCTGCTATAGCCGCTAGCAATAATCACTGTTTTCCCCTGGCAGGGACAGCTTGCCCCACTGGGAGAAGACAATGGCCCGGCAAGAGGGATTCCCACTTCAACACTGTCTGGTTGCAGAAAAGAAAATTTGCTCCTTGAATGGCCTGCCTAAGACTGTGAAAATGTCTGAGGCAATTTACCCTTTTTAATAGGCATATACAATTTCTGCAGTACATTTTTCATAAAACCTGTCATTTAAAAAAAAAAAAGCTAGCTTACAAAATTACATTTTTAATAAGCTTACAGCTACATTACTGAACAAAGTACTTATTGCTGGATCTGTATTCAACAAGTAGATATTTACTACAGATAATAAAATAAAACCAAGAAACTCTCACAGGCCGAGAACTGGAAGAACGACGGCTGCTATTGCTGACACCCTCATCATACAGGGACCCCTAGCACCAAGGAACAGAGAGCAAACAGTCAGATATAAAGAAACATAAAAGAGAGGTAGGGACAGGGAAAGGATTCATGAAACGTTTAACAGCAGCAAAGAGTGCAATAAATTACCCACCCGCTGAGATCTGGAAGGCAGAGAGTTGCAGTTCAGAAGTGAAGGCTGGAAAAGGAAGGAATACATTAAGCAGATGCAAACTGTGATAGGGCAAGCTTCAAATAATGGCAAAAAATAAACTCTATGATCCCCAATTAGCATGGACATCAAGTAAAGGTGAACTGCAGAAACCCACAGCAACCAATCAGACTTTACCTTCTACAGTCAGGTTGCTTACTTTACTTACTTACTGCACCTTGCTTACTTTATTATACATCAACTGTGTGCTCACTATGGGGCTGATTAAATGATTAAAGCAAAACTACATGCAAACAGCCATGTACTTGTTCACAGCAGAACTACATATACGAAAATCCTGCTACCCGCCAAAAGATTTGTCGTTTTGTATTATACTTCTGCAGCAACTTAGAGGTAGCAGGAATACCAAATTTCCAATAAGCAGCTTTTCAGCTGTCTGCCCAGTGAGCTATGAGTGAGTGTCAATATATTAGGCAAATGTTCCCTGTCCGCGTCTCCTCATACAAGCTGCATCAACAGCCCCCCTTTGTAGCTACCATTGCCTGAAACGAGCTAGACTGGCAGAACTCATTAACAGACCCTGGGTCAGTTCCTAGGATGATCTCTGCTGCAGATGATTATAGGATGACCAATAATGTTAACAAACATTAATGAGCTTGTATTACATGTAACTGGACAAAAAGGGTACTGAAAAAAAAAAAACTGCCGTTCACTGATGAGGTCACGATGCTCAACTTTATTCCACAAGTGACCACAATAGCCCCAATATAGAGGGTGCTTTTATTTGCCTGGCGTTCATACCATGTGTCCAAATTGTGACTTTAGAATTACAACCTACATTAAAGTATTAGTAAACAGTCATTCACTGCATGTCAATGTTCATATCGGAATCAAATTTATCTCCATTTGAAATAAAACGAAAAAACACAAGAAAAAAAAAAAAGAATGAGCGGTAACAGGAGAGAGAGAGCAAGGACAGAGAAGAAGTGAGCTACGGGAAAAAGAAAAAAATTCTGCACGCATGTGAGAGAGGAAAAATGTGGAGTAACCGACCCGACTTCCATTGTGCACGGATTGCTGCTGCTTGGAGAGAGGAGCACCGGCCAGGCTAAGGTCAGAGTAATAAGCGCTCTGCATATGGAGGAGACAGGAAAAGCCATGAAAGATGGAAGCTGTTCATGCACAACAACAACTTTAACCTTTCAATTGTAAAAACATACCGACACTCACTTCACAGCTTAGCATGTATATAAATCTAGCATTACCTGCTGATGCCTGTTAGCAAGTGAAGCCATGACATGCACTCCCATAACAACATTTCCATGCAGGAACTGAGGTGTAAAGTTATAGGACATCTGCCGGCTCATACTAAATACATTTTATTAATCCTACAAATGATCCTTCAGAATAAAATATTTCTTGAACTGTGCACCTATTAACACATTTACTCAAAAAGTGATGCTCAAACTATATGCATGTAGACTCTGTTTCTTAACCCTTCTTTTTTTTTAATTGGAAAACCAACTTTATTAAAAAGTATATACATGGTACATAAATCGGTATAAGCCAACATGGCCAAAACAGTAGTACATACATACATACATACATACATACATACATTGAAGCATCTGTGTGACATACAACAATATGCCCGTCTGGGGTGGAACCAGTACTTGATGATGAACAGGACAGAAAAATGGGGGGGGGGGGGATAACCATGTCAAGTACACGTTTCGCCATCTGCTAGCCATCTGTTCCAAACCTTCTCATACTTAAGTGGGCACCCTCTATGTACATAGATCAGCTTCTTGTATGGAAGAGTATCGTAATGTCTTTTTTCCAACACTGGATTGTAGGGGGCAGGGCCTGCATCCAATTACGAGCCACTACTTTTCTCGCCATGAATAACGTCTCATGTAAAAAGGTGCGGAGGGGTTTGTCAGCGTCTAATTCCGGTAGCAGACCGAGCAGGCACATCTTTGGGTCTAGGGTAGCAGGAGAGCCCATTTGGTCGTGCAGGAAACGAACCACCTGTATCCAGTATGCTTGTATAGCTGGACAGGACCATATGAGGTGAAAGAAAGAGCCTGGGGTGTGGTCGCATAAGCGGCACCCTGGGTTGTACGTGGGTTTGTAACGCGCTATCCTCTGAGGAGTCAGATAGGTCCTATGTATAATATACAACTGCGTGAGGCGGTCTGACAGTTTGGGGGAGACTCTTTTCACGTCCTCCAAAATTTCATCCCAGTCCTCATTCTCAATTGCTCCAACATCCACCTCCCATCTTGTCTTGGCAGTATAGGCCAACCTTGTGGTACTAGGGAGGCGAATGGCGGAGTATAGGGTGGAAATTAGTTTGGCTGGTTCAGAACCTGTGACTGTGTCTACAATAGAGGGGACTACCAGGGATGGGTTGGAGCCAGTAAATTGGGTTTGTATAGCGTGGCGGAGTTGTAAATACCTGAAGAGGAGGCAATTGGGGAGGGAAAATTCATCCTTTAGTGCTTGGAATGTTTTAAGCCCCGCAGCGGTCATGATCTGGTGTATGTATAGGATCCCATGGCGTATCCACACCGCTGGGTCTGGAATAGACAATAATTGGGGTAGGTGTGTATTGAACCAGAGAGGAGTATGAGAGTGGACCTGTGGGGTCCCGAGTTTTTGTAGTGCCATCCGCCATACTCTGCGGTGGTGTGTCAGCATGTCCGTTTTGTGTTGGGAGGGGCGTCTTGTCAATGGGGCTCTGAGAACTGACTGAAGTGGGGTATGGGCTGGGTCGCCAGGGCGCTCACAGAGAAGTAGTTGGTATCTTGGTAGCTCGTTCTTGTCAAAATGGTAGAAATGGGACAGTTGGGAGGCAAGGTAATAGTCCTGAAAATCTGGAAGAGCGGCTCCTCCCATTGTCACTGGGTTCTTCAGGGTTCTCCAAGATAATTTGTGTCTGCTGTGGCCCCATATAAAGGAATTAAGAATGGTTTCAATTATTTTGAAGAATTTTTGTGGTATATACAGAGGGGCATGCCACACCAAATAGAGTATCTTTGGGAGGAGTATCATCTTAACTAAACTAATGCGTCCCATGACACCCAGAGGTAGTCTGGCCCAAGTCTGTGTTTTGGTTTTGATTAGAGTATACAGAGGTTCAATGTTCAAGAGTGTATAATCTGTGAGCGTTCTGGTGACTTGTACTCCAAGGTACTTGATCAGGGAGACCCTCGGGAGAGTCAGAGGAGGGGACGTGGATGGGGGGGGAAAGTGGTCAATCGGAAGGATCTGGGATTTCGACCAGTTAATACTCAGGCCTGAGTGGCTACCGACCTGTTCTATGGAGTGGAGGGCTGCAATGAGAGAGGGACCCGAGTCCGCTAGGTATAGAAGCGTGTCATCGGCATACATTCCGATCTTTTCTTCCAGACTCCCTATCTTAAGGCCTCGGATGCTAGTATCTGCACGAATCATAATGGCCAACGGTTCCACAGCCAAAGCATATAGCATGGGTGAAAGGGGGCAGCCTTGTCGGGTCCCTCTCTCTAGCGGGAATTGGTCAGAAAGCCAGCCATTTACGAACACCTTGGCTCTTGGGGATTGATATAGAAGCTGGACCCAGCGAATAAAGTTGGGGCCGAATCCAAATCTCGAAAGGCACTCCCATAGGTAATTCCACTCCACTGAGTCGAAGGCCTTGGCGGCATCTAGAGCCACCACGACCCTCGAGCCAATGTCATCATGGGAACCCTGGATGTTCATGAATAGACGGCGAATATTCATAGCTGTATTTTTCCCTGGCATAAAACCTGTCTAGTCAGGGTGTATCAGTGACAGAATGACCTGGTTAAGGCGTGAGGCTAAAATCTTGGCTAATATTTTGATATCCACCTGTAGTAAGGAGATAGGTCTATACGATTCTGGGTACTTAGGGTCTTTACCGGGCTTGGGGATTACTACAATTTGGGCTTCTCTCATAGAGGGGGGCAGAATTCCTGAATCAAATATGGATTTGTACAGGTCGTAAAGTTTAGGGATTAGAATTTCAGAGTAGGTGGCATAGAATTCAAGTGGTAGGCCATCCAATCCAGGGGCCTTGGATGTGGCCAGACAGGAGATAGCCTCGGAAATGTCCTCCTTAGTGATGGGGGCCTCCAGGAGTTCTAGCTGGTCGTTAGTCAATCTAGGGAATTGTTTCTTAACCCTTCTACATAGTAAACGGCACCAGTAGAATAGATACAGAATATTCTTCTTCCATATATATAGTACAATCATTCAGATCTACACTGAAGACTGTATGCAAATATGCTGTAGAGAACAACAGAAAAATATTTGCTCTAATCTTCATCATCGAAATTAACTTGTCTGTCTACTGTGGCTCGGTTCACACTACTGCAATGTGCTTTTGATGCAGTTTTCAGTGCAATTATGCAGTGCGACTTTGGATGTGGCTAGCATATTCTATGGAGCCAAATTGTACTGAAATCGCACCAAAGTAGCATAGGAACCCTTTACAAAACCACACAGTACAGAGTCGCATTGATTTGAATGGGCACCCCTGAAAATGTGGTTTCCCTTGTCAAGCAATTCTGTGCGACTCAAGTCGCATCAGAAATTGCAACAGTGTGAACCAGCACTATAAAGCTTGTGTAAAATGACGGTTTATTGACATTTTAATGCGCTGTAAAGCTTCGGTTATTCCTGATTTGTGTTGGTCACCTGTACAATGCCCCTTATACTAGGTGTGTGGGGAGAATATTAACAATTATACTTGCTCAAAACTATGGCAATAAAACTGGCAAATACCTCGTTATAATACTGATGAATAAAAAAATACAATTCTACTATGGTTTTGACAGATGTCTGAATTAAAAGAAACTAGCACTGGAAGTGGTGCAGTATGCTCCAAGCTGTTCTTTACTTCATAGGAATGACAATGCAGTATGTTAAATGCTGCACCCACTAAATTTTGTGTTAATATACGAGGTGCTTGTATTGTATTATTGCAGGCAACTGTGTGCCTATACAAGCAGATGTGGTGGTCAGACATAGACAGGTACTCTCCTTACCAGCAACACATTCACAAGCAAAGTAATAAAGATAGTTCAGGATCATTTGTTTCCCCTTCTCTACCGATCAGATCAGAGCGTGTAATGGACAACTTACCACAAAATCTGCTCTAATCACATTTAGATGGAATGGAAAAATCGTCTGTTCAAGGAACGAGACTATGCGTACACCGCTTTCCAACTAGGGGTGCAACGGATCGTCGCCGATCCGTGATCCGAACGGGCCACCCCGTTCGGATCGGCACACCCCGCGATCCGGAGCGCTCCGCGGCCTCGGCCTTAGGAAAGGCCGCGGCTTCGGCCTAGCTCCGGAGCGACGGCGGCCATCTTTGTACACCCGGCGGCCTTAGGAAAGGCCGCGGCTTCGGCCTAGCTCCGGAGCGGCGGCCATCTTGGTACACCCGGCCACTGTTTTTAATGTGATCGCTCCGTCAAATGACGGAGCGATCACTTGTAAACCCTGCATTACCCAGCCAATACCCTGCATATACTCTGCATTACCCTGCATATACTCTGCATTACCCTGCATATACTCTGCATTACTCTGCGATACTCTGCATTACTCTGCGATACTCTGCATTACCCAGCCAATACCCAGCCAATACCCAGCCAATACCCAGCCAATACCCAGCCAATACCCAGCGATACCCAGCCAATACCCAGCGATACCCAGCCAATACCCAGCGATACCCAGCCAATACTCTGCGATACCCAGCCAATACTCTGCGATACCCAGCCAATACTCTGCGATACCCAGCCAATACTCTGCGATACCCAGCCAATACTCTGCGATACCCAGCCAATACTCTGCGATACCCAGCCAATACTCTGCGATACCCAGCCAATACTCTGCGATACCCAGCCAATATTACAGTGGGGAGAGGATGTGGATATTACAGTGGGGGAGATGACGTGGATATTACAGTGGGGGAATTTTCACAGGTTTTTGCAAATTCAATTATTATTTGCTGATCCGAAAATGATCCGATCCGTGACTCCTGATCCGAGGATCGATCCGATCCGTGAGTTTTTTGATCCGTTGCACCCCTATTTCCAACACCAATTTTATTGTTCCCTGCTTAATATCATCAGTTGCCATCCACCCAGATCACATCCGTCAAATATCGTTCTGCCTCCAGCAAAGAAGTCTCAGATGGTCCAATGTGCAGGTCCCCCGGCACCATAAAGCTACCCATAGAGAGAAGATAATCCTTGTCCAACAAATCTGTTTTTTTATTATATAAAAGTTTAATAACGGAATACAATTTTACGCCACACAGGCCATCATTTATACAGTGGTCAGTACATCCATCTGTTTTTTGACTGATCAGAAGATCATCTACTCTCTGTGGCAGTAGATAGACGACACCATCCATGGAGACAAAGTTGAATCTGTAGGAGAGGTTTGATACCTTGTTCACCTGTTATATTTGTCCCCAAAATTAGTCAGCTCCATTTGCATAAACCTGTAGAAATGGGACAAACTAATATAGGTTTATGTGACAGCCAGTAGGCATGTCTCCAGGGAACCAAACTGTGCCTGCAAATCTTATCATATATCCAATTGTCCAGTTTTAGACTCACCTAGATACACAGCCAATTGCTGCAGAATATTCACATTCTAAAAACTACAGTTTAATTTTAAAAAAAGCTGAGAGCTGCTGAAAATCAGTAAACATGGCCAATCAGCACATTTACTCCTCGCAGCATACAGCTGCGTCAGTATATTCAGGCGCCAAACACGATAACAGACAACATAAATGTCTAGTTTGCATCATTAATATTAATTGTAAATGTATAATTTGGTTAAATAAAAACAGCTGTGACATTCAGCTGTAATAAAAGCACACATTAATGGCTTGTTATAGATCCCATGCACCAGCTCCACACAAACTAAGCAAAAGCTGAAGGTATACAACCAACCAATGGCTCGTCTTTACGTGCCCCCCTGGATGACTGAAGGGTCTCTCCACTGCCTGTGGAGCTCTATGGGTAAAAAAAAAAAAAAGGTTAAAAATAAGACACTGAGCATTGGTCATGCCTTGGAAATTAAGCAGGCCATTGTAAAACCTGCCAACAAACAGATGCCCCAAAATCAGCATCCAACATCGAAAAATAAAGCTGGTCTTTACAACGGTTTACATGTCCAACCCAATTGTATACGAGGCCACATGCCAAGCTTGGACTATTAACTGACCCTGCTGGACTTCCTATACTGTGATGGTCCAAGTAATTCATCCTCGTAACCATTGGTCTGTCAGAAAAAGAAAAAAGGACTAAAGTAAAGAAAAATCATGTTGCAGCCAGTTACACAGAATACACGACTGTACATAGTAAGACAAGAAACCACGCAAACATAACGAGCCTCATTTATCATCTATATAAAAAAATAAAAACGTTATATTTCTTTAAAAAAATAAATAAAAAGTTGAATTTTCATCTATAGCTAAACCCATGTACACATTTGCCTGTAGGGCCCAAAGTGGTTTAAAAAGGTTCCCCAGCCTTAAAAAAAAAAAAAATAATAATTAAATTCGGTCAGCTGACTTAATGAAAGGACACTTACCTGTCCAGGGATCCAGTGCTGATTGCCAGTCTTTGGGTCACCAGCTCCAGCATGTCTACTGTGGGAAGCCAGCAGCGACTCCATGCCACTTTCCAGCCAGCTTCCCCCTATGCATGCAGAGGCTGTACTAAACTTTATGAATGGACCCACAGCCTCCTGGGACCTGTGATGTGACCTTGATTTGTGATGGCTTACCTAAATACCTAAATACCTAATAAACCATTCAATTTACATCCAGTAACAAAATCTGACTGTGTGGTCAGCTTAGCAGTGGAAACTGGCTGAATGGAAAAAAGCATAGTGATTAGAACTCCTTCCTATACATACATGCACATAATATATATACCGTATATACACTATATATCTCAAATAGAATTTCATTTTAAGAGCTAAACATTCTGCAAAGTAAAACAATGGCATGCAGCATGACTACCTTGTGAGTTTCTGGAAAATGGCTGTTAATTTTGCTAATGAAATAGGAAGTGAACACTTAAGAACGCAGGGTGTGCCGTTGTTGCTTACAGCCGCATGGAGTACTCATCACATGCTAGTTTTTATGAGTACCAGACAAGCTGTATGTACCTTATGCTGGAGTAACTGGTACAAGACAATACCACTTAGATCACAATAGTATCACATGCATTACTTCTCAATTAATAATGCACAACACTCATTATGCACATAGAAAAGCACAGGGTACTAACCCTAAGACTGCTTCTGCTAGTCACAGACATGAGATCATCATCATCTGAAACCTGAAGGTGGAAAAGGCCAAAAAGTTAAATAATCATTAATAAAAAGGCTCAAGAAATCACTAATGACTCTGGGGGGACTCTCCTAGTTTACAGAAAAGCAATACTTTGATTGAAGGAAACTCGGCTGAAGAAAAACAGAGGGTGCCATTGCAGTTTTTTTTTTGTTTTTTTTTAACTGAACATTCTAGTTGCCTGGCTATCATTCCAATCCAATAGCGTTAATATTAAGTGTTTGGATCAGCAATTATGGCTTGAGTTAATGACTCAGTATGGAAAACAAGTACAGAATAGCAACTAGCCTTTTCAGAAGAAACTTATCAATGGCAGCTCTCTCGACAGATTTTCTTTCAGCTCTGTTTATATGAACAATATATCACAATAACCTTTGTATACTTATTTCAGGTTCAAAACTTGCAATTTTACAAACTAAAGGGCCTACAGTGCATTCAGCTAGATCTTAAAAAAATTGGAATTTCACATAAAACACTACACATTGCAGCTATTACCACACATGCCTTTCCTAAACAAAAATGTTAGGTTAAACATTCAGTTGCTTTAAGACTAAGAATAGTCCCTGCTAATCCCCCCCCCCCCCCCCCCCCCCCCCCCCCCCCCCCCAATATACAAACAGTGCTGGTGGTGCCTCTTTCAAGGTGCAAACAATTATTTTACACCTTGAAAAGAAGGAAATCTGGTCTATAAACTGTGATAAATAGATGGCCATTTCTATCATCTGCAGGAAGTTGCTGTTTATGTTTGGGCTTATGATCGGTGCCATGCACTGAGTGCACCAGCATTTCCTTATATCTGCTTTATTTCTCTATCAACGTGCCCTACACGCACATGGACAGGTGCTCTTAACACCAATGTTAAGGGAACATTCATTCCTAGATTTTACTATATGCTATGGGCAGCAAGTGGAACTCCAGGTAAATTGTTAAAAGTTCAGGTTGACAAAAAAATAAACATTTATTTTCACCTAGGTGGATGCAGCATCCGTCCGATCCTGCATCTGTCCCCCGATGGCTCTGCACTGAGAACTGTGCGATCAAACACCGCTGATCGCTCAGCTCTCCCCTCTGGCCTGAGCAGAGAGCCGGTGACTGGCAGTCACCACTCTCTGCTCTGCCACTCCAGTACTCACTGAAGCGCTGGGCTGTGAAGGGGACAGGAGCACCTGGCTCAGCCTCTCAGCGGCTCGCTGACGATCCAGGCATCCGAGTGGATACCGACTGTAAAAGTAAAGATTATTACAAAACCTGGACCAGCTGAGTTTAGCCTGCTGTCGGCTGAAAATAGGTTACAGGAGTGTAGAACGAACTGCACTCCTGTTATCCAGAGAAGCAGCAGGACAAAAAAAAAAGCTTGGGACATATTTCTCCTTTAAATACTCATATTGAAATACTTATGCATACGAAGATTTGTTTTAACGTAAAGGCACTTTAAAACAAGCCCTCATTTATCTCTGTATCTGCATTGAGAATTATCTTCCACAGTTCACAGCACAGGCAGTTAACCAGCGGCAGTACAAATGACAGCGTCAGGAATCTGCTTATTTCCTCAACTGTTTCTGTCACCTGCAACTGCTGCTGCCGAGCCCTGTACACTTCAATGACAGGCCGGTGGACGCAGCTATCCGTCATTGTCCAGCCAGTGATTACCTGCAGTGATCACTGCTGGACACACAAGGTAGGCTGGGAAGACAGCAATGGATTCCCGCTGCGGATATTTTTACCGGCGCTATTCGCTCATGTGAATGTAGCCTAAAGTCAGGGTATTGTTTTCATTGACTGTAAAGCCAGTCATACATGGAACGGAATTCAGGTGGTTCAGCAGGGACCGGACAAATTTCGATCAACGTATAGGCAGGCTAGTTGTAGATCTAATAATTGTCTTCTGTACAACCAGCCTGTTTGATTTTTTTCTTCTCAATCAGCGCTGCCTGCTATAGCCTGCAATACTGATCAGTGTATTCTGGTGGCAGGCAAGTATTCCCACCATCAGACTACAATAAAACGGGAAGGATCTCACTATCCACATGAAGTATACGGATGTGGGAAACAAGTCATTTTTTCTTCTTTTCTTCTTCCAGTCAACCCGCTGGATGAACGAGAAAAAAAAAAAAAAAAAAGTATGGTCTGCCACAGAAACCACTTTTGTTGTGATCTTCAAGAATGAATTAAAGCTGATTTAGCTTCCATTAAGGCAGAAAACTAGTACAGATGGTCCAGTGAGGACATGCCCCCTTCTTCCTCATTCCCCAAGGGTTCTTTCACAGATTACACTGCCTGTAATATAACTTGGGAAAAGTCTGATTTGTCACAGGATTCTTGCCCCCATTGAGAGATCATGTTATTAACAGTGTAATAAATTAAAGAAAAGTAATTGCAGTAGCTGCATCCCAACAGACTGCCTGCACGTGGCTACATGGAACTTCTGTGCATCTAATGCAGTCCATGAGGTGACGCAGGTGACATGAATGGGACTGCCTGTAAGTGGATGCACAGAACTCCCGTGGAACCGGATTTGGCAAAGACAGTCTTTGGCACAGGTGTAAGCATAGATAGGCCTGTGTGAACAAGGCCTAAATTGTAAAAAGGGATTTCAAGATTACAAATCCTTTTAAAAGGTGTTTGCCTGGAGATCCACATTAATCTGTAAAAGATGAAAAAGGGTAGGGCCATAGAAGACACTACACATCTATTAGCATATATTTGGTATAGTATTAATCGAGTTATTGCAATCAGCTGTTATTGGTTTGATGTGTAGTCGGGTGATAGAGAGAGTTAAGCCTTACTTAAAAGCCATTTGGCTAAAAATGTGAAAATTAAAATGACAAATGAGTAAAAAGGAGAAATGTACTGGATGATCATGCAGCTCAGCATTGATGCACTTTTAAGTGATCATAAAGATCAGTAGGTTTACATAACGTTAAATGGGTAAAGACTGACCTGGAGATTCCTCCGTGGTCTGTGTGAGTATCGCTCACTGTCTTCCTGGAAAAGCATTGCAGGGACAAGAAAAATACATGAAGCAGTTCACAGCAAAGAAGGATAAAAACAGACAAGAGACAAGGAGGGATGGGAGATCAGGGGAAAGTAAAACATGGGAATGGGGGCATGGTAAGCTAGTAGTATAATGATGGAACACAAGAACACAGGTCCAAAATGAAAGAATGTTAGAAACTCACAGATAATACTGAAAAACTTCCCTCAAATCCCCAAAGTGCCCCATAACCCTGCTGCCAATCTCAGAACCCTTCAGCTACCCTCTTTCCCCTTGAGCCACACAGGGCCTCTTATTTAAATGCACCCCACAGAGCTCCCCGCCCCCCCTCCTAGCTCCCTTCCATATGTCACTGACATAAAAGGCAAAAGTAGTTTCAGATTAACACTACCAATGCAGCTGGATACCTTTCACCCAGAGACAAAGAGGCATTTTTTTTTCTTTTAAACACTGATTCAGGGACATGTTGTCCTTCCAGTGACAGCACCAACGCAGGTGCATTTTTAACACCAATATCAGGGCATTTCTTCCTTCGCTACTGTTACCACCATACGTTTTGGCATATTACCCCCACCCACTGATCCTCCCAGGTTCACAGCTAGCATCTTTCACCTGGGCACTGGATGACCTTATCCCAGCACAATTTAAACCAACCTGCACCCACCAAATCTGTAATAACAGTTTTTATAACCTTTTTTATATTCCATAAACATGCCATCATATGTTCTCCTACCATGTAACAGTTAAATGAAACCAGTACAGAGGAACTATGATTACAGCCGCTGCCAACTTCTCCCCCTGAAAATACTAGTTCCTTGGCTGTCAGGTTGATCCAACTGCTTCAGCGCTTCTCAATTATTGAACTGGAACAAGTATACAGACTCCTATGATCTGCATGCTTGCTCCAGCTAAGTGTTTCAGAGCGATATCACCACCCAAAAACAAATACAGGCCCCTGTGGGAGACCTATTATACTCACCCCTCTGATGGTTCCTGTCTCTACCTTTGCTCTGATTTAGTGCTCCAGTCTCCATTAGACTCTTCAGTATTTAACACTTCTGGTAGTGTTGGATACGTGTGACCCACACCGCACACTGTGGTTCCATTGCTCAACCCCTAGACCAGTGGTCTCCAAACTGTGGCCCAGGAGGTCAGCTGCAGCCCTTTGCTTGCTTTAATCTGGCCCTTGAGGCAGTGTTCCAACCACTGACACCAACAATGGGACATAATTTCCCCCATTGAATGAATGACTGACTGACTTGTATAGCGCTACCTATGCAAACTGAATCGCCTCAGGGCCATTATTCTTCTTTTGGGGCATTATTCTTCCTACCGACACGAATGATGGGACACTATTCCTCCCACTGACACCAACGCCCATCCCCCCTAAAGTCTGAGGGACCATAATCTGGCCCTTTGTTTAGAAAGCAAAGGTAGAAGCAAAGGTAGAAGACATAGGACACTGGAAAGATAAGTAAGTTACTTCTTTTACACAGGAGCAAAAGCTTTGCTTTCAATCATTACAGCCAGAATTATCCAGGCAACTTATGTGTTCAGATGGGGGACAGAAATCACAACTTCAGGAGATCTCTCAGTACAGGTTTTCCAGAGAACTCCTTTTATACTTCAGCAGTAAGCCAAGAAATAAATATGGATACAAATTACGTTAGAAACACAAAGTGGTCTGCCTTGTTTATCTCTAACAAGAATAAATAAATAGTTACAGAACTTTTATTATTCTATATCTGGACAGCTTTTAGGCCCCTTTCACACAGGGCTGAATCCATTCAAGTGAATCCGCCTGCTGAGTGGGGGGATCTCTTCACTGATCCCCAGGAGGATGACAGGTCCATGTTCTTTATGCAGAGTGTGTTTCCACCCAATGGTCACCCAATTTGATCAACGGATGGCAAATGTATCCCCATTCGTCTGTCTTTAGCGGACCGGATCGGATGCCGGCAGGTGACAGCGGACACATGTCTGCTGACATCCACCGCGCCATAAAGAACAATGGGTGGTCCGATCGGGTCGGCCTGAAAAACAAACAGGCGGACCTGATCCACTGATGTGAAAGAGGCCTTACAATTCCAAAATAAAGTATTTTGGATTTGAAGGTTTATACATTATTGCTTCTTCATGGCGAGCATAGAACCAGCTTTCACAGTTGCCTAGGGATAGCTACACTTTTTAAGCATGCAGCTCATAGACATATATTCTTCATACAGCGATTTGGCACTGACTGCTTCTGACACTACGCAGCTCACAAGGTTTATTAAACATAACACACAGGGATTGTTTGTTAAAGCCTACCATCCACTGCTCAATGTCACCCCACTTGGCATCCAAACCATAATATTTCTGAAGGAAGAAGAGAAGTGGCAGGTCAGCAAGACTGGTAAACATTTAAAAAAAGCACATCAAGCACAGCAAACAATTGAGTAGTATACAGCACTCCATGCACTAGCTGTCAGGTCAGGATGTCAATACGGGCTACAAGAACAAAACAAAAAAGCACAATACAAATCTATTTTTCTTTTGCATATGCTTGAACTAGAATTGACACATCACAGTAAAATATATTGCCTACACATAAACCCTAAGCCCAAATAGGCAATGTCATCTCCAAATAAAACAGAATACCTACATATAATGTGTATGCTTATGTTGATTACCTCAAAACATGCAGTAAAATCCTGGGTGAGGCACCTGACATTTGAATGACTGTTCTAGGAGATGTGCCTTAGAATTTCAGGTTACATTCATCATTTACAAACACAACAAGTTCTAGAAACTGTTAAACAATGTCAATACAAAAATAAGTCACACAACGAATACAGAACAAAAGAGTGAAGTAAATAAACAGACAACTACCCAGTCATGCAGGGAATCACACACACAAAGACAGACATTACCTTCTGAACCTGGTAGATCTGTATATAGAGAGAAAAGAGAAGAGTCAGAGGGAAACAAGCAGAGTTATAGTGTCAGATGAGTCCAGCTAAAAGGAATGTAAAGCTACAGCTATTTTTTTTGTGCGCGTGTCCAATGCATTACTGGGATTATTACATCAATTGCTACTCTGTCCCTGTGTTTCCAGTGAGTAAAGTAAACGTTTGCAGTATAATATCGGAGGAGTAAGTCAGCAGAAAGAGATCATGAGTCGGATTTCTCACGGTTGCCTCAGTTACAAAAAAGAAGCTGCAAACAATCTCTCCTGGAGACGGTTCTCTGTGTTGGGAGGTGTTTAAATATGGTGTGGATATAGACAGTCAATCTCCTCGCAGGGCACCTGCTATCTCTGGAATCTTTCATGGAGGCCTGGAGACATTTATATATACACAATCCTAAGAGAGGGGGTGTGGACAACCCCTCAGCCTCCAACACTTGGGATTGGCAGGATCAAGGGTACAATTTAGGTCAGGCTGGCACATGACAAATCTAGAGTATACCACTGGGTCTGTGATTTGAGCTGTGCTGCAGACTCCTGTTACAAGTAACCAGAGCTAGAGATGTAAATGTTCTTGTTGTTAATGTGCCAGGCTGCCCATTTTCAGGTCTATAGTAAAGAACACAATAGGCTCTTTGTAAACTCTTCTAAAAAAAAAAGTTTTCCTTTTTTTCCTTAACATATTACCCACCCAGCTCTGACAAATTCTCTATATGGAGGTTTGCAGTATGTGCAATGTCAGCCTAATGGTTCTCTTATTAGTGAATAAAGCAGAGTTTCCCAGCCTGCAAGGTTTAATATAGTTGCACAACTGTACATAAACAAAGGTGGCTATTATAACCAACCAGACAGGTCTGAGCACTCCCGTCCAGTCACTGAGAGCTACAAAGACAGGTAATACTCCTCCCTCCCCCTATGTGTTTATACAGAGAGGAAGCTAATGACTTAATCGGATGGAAGCAGGAGGGGTTGTGAGAGAAGAATCTGCCACTCTTACATGCCAAAGAACAAAAACACTTGTAAAAGTGATCACATCTCAGGAAAGAATCAGCCCTACACTACCATCCCAAACCAATAATAGAAAAATATCAGGCAGGATATTTAAAGCCGAGGTTTAGCTAAAAAAAAAAAAAATAAAAAAAATAAAAAAACATTTTCCCTACAGCTTTAGTGACTTACCTGTAATGTGGTATGTTCCACGTAGTGCAGGCTGCAGGATCCCAGAGAAATTCTCCTTTTCCTTGGTGCTGAACCTCGGATCCTGGGGGTGTCTGAGCTGAATTCAATAGAAGAAGCTCCCAACGGGGACCCGCCCCCTCCTCATCCATTGAGAATAGGCTGTGCATTGTTTACACTGCATGAAGCTTGATCTGTGAATGGAGGAAAGTCGAACGAACGATAAGGTTCTCTTACCCATTTACAGATTGAGCTACATTGATTTACAGATCAGGTACATTATGCACTGGCTATTCTCAATGGATGAGAGGGAGCTTTTTTTACTGTGTTCTCCCCAGTGAGCCAAATCTATTCACTCCCTCAGTGCCGAAGTTCAGTGCCAGGATGAGGTCCTGTCATCAACGCACAGAAGATTTCTTATGGATCCCGCGGCCTGCATGACATCAGACATACTTCAGTACAGGTAAGCTAGAATGTTTTTAAACTCGAAACCAAAAACATAAATATATTTTCCTCTGTTTTCACCTGGTGATCTTGCCAGTAACATTTCCTGTATTAGAATGCCCTCACTCTGGATGAAGGAGCACAGGGGCACACCTTTGGGCAGCAGCTGTCAGTCTTTTATAATAATGGTATAAAGACATAACATGTGCTCTGCTAGTGCGGGATCAGGCCCATACTAATGAAGCATAACTCTAGGCAAATAGAATACACAAATTAATGCAAATATGTATTTATTATTACCTCTTAAAAGCATTTTTAAAGAAAGAAGTGCAAGTATTTAAATTCTACTTGGTGTCAGCAGTGCCACAGCAGAGCTCAGAGTGGGGGAGGGAGAAGCAGCAAAAGGAACCCAATTTCTTGTGCTGTAGTGCAAAAAGCGAATAGGAGAGCACAGAGTGACAAAGTGCCATCAATGTGTTGCTTCTCCTTTTACCGTCCATTCACCTGCAGGTGTTACTGGACTGCAGCACCAAAATGTCAGGTATCCTGCATTTCCATACAGGGCTGTACTGTGTAAAACTCATTTATGGAAGGAGAGAAACAAAATATATTTTGGCAGGTAAAATGATCCCTTATATGCAAGTCATCTGTGGTTCTAGCAGTTTGCCTAAAACTCAGCTTTAACGTCTATAAGAAGTAAATTCTTCAGAAATAATCTAGATTATTAAAATACAATGCATGCACCAGAATTATGCCCGGGGTTTAATGGTACAGTTTTAGAAATACATTTTCAAGTTAATCCATGAAAAATTGGCATACTGTAGTACCATAAGGCTCTCCACTTTGTAACTTTAAAGGAGAAGTACAGCCAAAGCTCGGCTGGTTGCGTTTTTCCTGTGGATCACAGGCGTGCAGATCGTTTTGCGCTCCTGTGACCCATTTTCAGCAGGCAATGGGCTGAAGCCCGCTGTCGGCTGACGTCACAGAGCCGGTCCAGGCTCAGGAAAGATTGCAGCCACATGGGTGGGCCAGCACCCGGCTCAGCCTCTCAGCAAGCCGCTGAGAGGCTGAGGCAGCCGATTCCACCCCTCCACAGTCCAGCGAGCTCAGGGAGGGACTGACAATCTGACAATCACTAGCTCTCTACTCAGGAAGCAGTAAAAACTAAGCGATCTGCTCTGTTTGATCACTTGGTTCTAAGCCTTAGACCCGGTGGGGGACAGATACAGCATCTAGGCAAGCATGATTTTAAGAAAATAAATAATTCCCATATTTCTCTTTCAAAGTAATTTCTTGATTCATCATGAATAGAATGACCAGTTTCAGGATTAAATACTTTTAAGATTTAAGAACATAAAATGGGCACTTATCAAAGCCATTATCCACACTATACCGATTCCAACATCAATCCATTGCCTAGCAGAGCAGGAAGATTGATAGGAGCTGTAAATGATTCTGACTTGTAATCAAGCAATATACTTCTAGCAACAACAGTTATTCATAATATATAATCAGTCATCCAAAAAAAAAAAAAAAAAGGTCTGATAGCTAAGGTGTATCTTAAGTAGTAACTAATGTTACATATCCTATGATATGATACTATTTTTATTACTGGTATCACCTCCCAAGTAGACAATGATGAATCTAAAAATCCTTCTTGCTATAACATTTCTTCGCTGAGTAATAACTGTACTAAGACTTCTAGCACCTTCTCTCCTTCAGCTCAGCTTGTAGCTTCTCCTCCTCCTCTTTCTTATCTGGTTGCCTGATAAGGAAGGATTTCAGAAAACTGTATAATAGGTGCAGAAATACTTTACTAGCATGACCAACCCTTTTTCTCAGGAATTTCAATGTTGCAGCCATTTTGCAAATAACTATTTCAGACTTTACTAAACAGTCCAAAAGGAAAAAAAAAACAGGCAAAGGGTAGATAATATAGTGTACCTATCCATCTTTTAAACCAATTTACATCATCTATAGGGTGTAACATTTCAACCACATTATATTGGGCTTTATTGGCAGGAAATGGGCCTTGTGGGTGATTTGGATTCTTCATTCATGTCTGCCTCTGCACATCTCCTCTATGCAAGTTTAAGGCTCACCTGATGAATTTAATGTCAGAGGAGCTGAAAAAGTATGTATGTGTCATGCTGCTCTTCCTGGGAAGCCATTCCCTCTTTACTTGATGTGCAAGGCTCCATGCACACTGGGCTTTAAAAAAAACACCAGCTCCCTTGGCAGAAAAAAACGCTCATATAGAGCATTTTTGTACAGAGTTTAGGAGAGTTTAGAGTTTTTTCTGTCAGAAAGCTCCAATTTGAAATGCGAACCAGAAGGGTTTTTTTCTGCCTCTAAACATTCTCAAAATTTTCCTGCAATCGTCCTAAATGAGCATGGACACATAGGATAACATTGAGCAATTCTACAGGAAAAACACAAAACTCCTGTAGAAGCAGCAATTTTTAAGCCAATGTGCATGGAGCCTTAAGACAATCTCAATGAAACAAACAAGAAATAAGTAAATTAACGGACTTGTATTATTCACATGGTACATCCATTATAGTGCACTTCAACTGAAACACTTGGACAGGAAAGGCAATTTGCCTTGTGAATGCATTGGGGAAAACTACTGAACACATATGGCTGTGAATGGGTCCTTAAAGTAAAACTAAACCCTCCTATACTTTCCAGCCAAAGAAACTCCCAACTTGGTCCCTGTTTGATCTGCAATTTGCATAGTGATACACGTGCGGTCAGTTATAACACCAGACATTTGATGGCTTGACAGAGTGAGAGTTCTCATTCACAGCATGCTTTGAATACAACTGCTAATGCAGCCTTTTCAACCAGGGTGCCTTCTGGTTTTGCCTTGGCAAAATGTCTAACAATGGCCCAAAAATTGTATACAAGCCTGCAGGTTAATCAAGCTTGCCTTTTAGTTACACAAAGCCACGGGTTTTCATTGTGCACCATTACAACCTTCTAACTGCTGGCATCCCAATAACCTATGATGTCATTGGTTGATAAGGAGGGCGTTGCGCACCTGCACAGTATCTTGGTTTGTCCCTCTCCATCAGCACTGGGGTCATATTAGCTGAGTGAGGGAGAAGAGAGACATTGGAATACTAGTCAGTACCAGTGTGCAAAGGTGTTGCTTTGGAAGAATAATTCCCCTCTAACGCTGGGTGTCCTACATGTGTGAATGTTGCTGCGTTATGTAAATCTATTTGTTTTGTTTTTGGACATTTTAGAGAGCAGTGCCTTGAAAATGGGCAGAACACCAAACACTAGTTGAGAAACACTGGTTTAGGCAAACGGTTCAATCAAGGGGTTTATTTCTGCTTTAGACTGAGATACCCATATTTATAAAACAACTAATTGAACTATGCTTAATACAACTCTATTGTTTAATTAAAACACTACTGCTGGTTTGGTATAGTTTCTAGAGGCATCTTGCCATTTTGAAGTTAGGCATCCTATAGAAGGATTCCAAACAATCTGCTAATACATTCAGACACCTAGCAAATATAAGAATAGCCAAATGACCAACCCAGGCTGAAAACTGGAAAAGTTAATTTAAATTCAGGGACTGCAAAGTCCATTCATATACAGATGCCATAATCTAATGATTCTTAAACATTACAGGGTATACTTAGTGCAGAACTTGCGAACCACAGACAGCAAGCATTGAGGTAGCTATTAAAATATGCATTTATTTTGTGGATGGCTTAGGAACACAAGAGTGTGCTGTGTTAACTCAGTTAATGGGATCATATGGTCATCTAAAAATTGTACATGTGACAGTAAAGCTGGCCATACACTCACCAAGTGGGTGGCCCTGTCTGCCATCTCCCCCAACACCCCCTCCGGCATCCCTCAACTTAAGAAATAAATAAAATCAAAAGAGCAAGGTGAAAAATTACTATGTAGCATAGATGTGGAATCGGTTAGATTTAAAACATACATACAAAAAAAGTAAGTATGTATGTATGTATGTATGTGTGTGTATGTATGTATGTGTATATATATATATATATATATATATATATATATATATATATATATATATATATATATATATATATATATATATATATATATATATATTCTCCAGATTAGGTGTTCATGCTCAAGTACAGTTGTAGGAATTCTCTATCCTTGGCATACATTTCCAGGAGCTTTCCATGCCTGGGGAAGTGCACATGTTGCAAAGAACTATACTGTACCACCATTTACAAGAGTAAGGCAATGTACAGCCATTCACATGTATGGCAAGGTGTACGTGGCATGTGCAGCACCCTCAGCGCAGAAAAATTTACGCTAGGCATAGAAAATGTCTATAACTGTCTGCAGGCATGAACTGTAAAAAATATAACCATGATCCAGCAACTGGCACTGAAGCAGACAAGAAAGAATCACCAACACGTTAACAGAATTTTGTTCAAGCAGCCATGTGATGTAACAAAGCTTGGTGGTCCTAAGCAAAAATAACTCCATATTTCAATTTTGTGTAAGAAAGGTAAGGTAAATAAGCTAGATGTAAAACTGTATGAAACAAATTCAAAATATTGGGTTAAAACATACCACCCAGACTAAACACATTTGCATAAATACATTCCTAGCACATCACAAACATATACTGTATACTATACTTTTAGGGGCTAAAAAAAAAAAAAAAAAAAAAAAAATAATATTGCCTGACAATGGGGGTTTATTTACTAAAACTGAAAAGTGCAAAATCAGGCTCACTTCTTCATAGAAACCAATCAGCTTCCAGGTTTTATTGCCAAAGCTAAATTGCACAAGCTGAGGTTACAAGCTGATTGGTTTCTATGCAGAAGTGAGCCTGATTTTGCACTCTCCTGCTTTAGTAAATAAACCCCAATGTCTTTTAGGGGCTATTGGTAGGTACCTAGCTGTGTGAATGCAATGGATTCTTAAAGTGGCTGTAAACCCTTACAAACCACTTTGACCTACAGGTAAGCCTAGATTAAGGCTTACCTGTAGGTCCAATAAATATCTCCTAAACCTACATGGTTTAGGAGATATTTAGAAAAAAACAGGCATCGCGGTCTATGGCGCATGCGCCGTAGACAGCAGCGCGCAGGCGCACTGCGCATGCCGAGATCACGGCGATATGCCGCTTTCCTGCGCAGGAGTGACGTCATCGCCGCTCCAGCGAATGACAGCGCTGGAGCAGTGAGACCCGGAAGTCACTCTGGGCTTGATGGCGGCGCAGAAGATCGTGGATAAGGGTCGCTTCGGGGGCTTCGTTCTCAGGTAAGTCATTCATAATGAGCTAGTATGCTACCTTAATTTGCAGAGATTTCAAATCACTTCCTGTTTTTGCTGTGGGACTGGAAGTGAAGGGAAATCTCTGCAATGGGATAAAGAGAAAAAATAAACCTTACAGGGGTGAGAATCCTCCCTTACACTATCCAAAATGAAAACGAAAATGTTTAGCCTATAGTTTTACTTTAACCGCTTCCCGACCGGCCACTGCATATATACGTCAGCAGAATGGCACGGGCAGGCAAAATCACGTACCTGTACGTGATCGTGCATTTGCCTGCCTGTGGGTCGCGTGCGCGCCGACAGCGGCGTGCTCGCGACCCGGTCGGGAGCTCCGTGACCGCGGCCGCGGGACCAGCGGACCCGATCGCCTCTGGTGTCCCGCGATCGGGTTACGGAGCTGAAGAAGAATGGGGAGAGGTATGTGTAAACAAACCTCTCCCCGCGCTTCCTACTCTGCCTGTCGTTGATCGGCTGTTCCCGCTCATCAGGAAAGCCGATCAATGACGTCAGACGTCAGCCCCGCCCCCTAATGTAAAAAAAAAAAACACACACGTCACAGCCCATAACCCCTCCCCTCCCCCTAGTGGTTAACCCCTTCACTACAACTGTCATTTATACATGAATCAATGCATTTAAATAGCATTGATTGCTGTATAAATGACAATGGTCCCAAAAATGTGTCAAAATGTCCGATGTGTCCGCCATAATGTCGCAGTCCCAATAAAAAAAAAAAAAATCGCTGATCGCCGCCATTACTAGTAAAAAAAAAAAATATTAATAAAAATGCTATAAAACTATCCCCTATTTTGTAAACGCTATAACTTTTGCGCAAACCAATCAATAATTGCTAATTGCAATTTTTTTTACCAAAAATATGTAGAAGAATACGTATCGGCCTAAACTGAGGAAAAAAATAATTTTTATATATTTTTTGGGGATATTTATTATAGCAAAAAGCAAAAAATATTGCATTGTTTTAAAAATTGTCGCTCTATTTTTGTTTATAGCGCAAAAAATAAAAACCGCAGGGGCGATCAAATACCACCAAAAGAAAGCTCTATTTGTGGGAAAAAAAGGACGCCAATTTTGTTTTGGAGCCACGTCGCACGACCGCACAATTGTCAGTTAAAGCGACGCAGTGCCGAATCGCAAAAAGGGGCCTGGTCCTTTGGCTGCCAATTGGTCCGGGGCTGAAGTGGTTAAGCTAGCCATACCATACACAGCTTGAATTCCTGTGAAATTTGCAAAAATTAAAGCTGTGGGTAGCCTTGACAGCACCACTTGGCTCAACAAACTTTGAAGATTTAAAGAAGCCAAGTGGCTAAACAGTAACTGCAACTATCAGATGGAGTTACTGTTCAGGAATTCAAGCAGCCATGGATGTCACGACTGTTTGAATACAATAGTAAAGATGATGTCTCCATCTATGCAGTTTAACCTGGATGGAGAAGTCTGTGTGTATGGCTAGCTTACACTGTCTAGCAGTGTGGAAAAAAAAATAAAGATAAAACTACTATACAAGCATCATGAATAACATCTTTGGACCACGGTTACAGGTCTGTATGAAGAAACTGACCCTGGGTAGAAACAGTCTTGGGGGGTTATTGTTAGAAATTCCTGATAACAAGCAAAACCAAAAAACTTTTTGGTTTGTTGCTGAATGCCATTTTGGAAACAAAGTGTCTTTGGAAAGGCTAAAAAAAGTAGTCCATTGCAAGCATATTAATTTGCCTTTTCACCTTCTTCTAAGAGATGCTAGGCCAGCATCTACTACACAAGGAGGAGTTTAGAAATGGGTATATGTTGCCCATACAGGAGGATGAATAAGGATGAATTAAAGTACATGGTTACCTACAGAACCCTACAGAGCCCCTCTTCTGCCAGGGCTGTTTGCCGGTGTGTCATAGCTGTGTAGCTTTTTTTTTTTTTAACAAGAAAAGCTGTGTAGCTTTTAGATCAGGAAGTCACATATACAAATCCTTTGGAAGGTTAACAATGAATTCCGGGTATGGATATTGTTGCATAGGTTCGGTGAAGTGGCTGCATTGTGAACACAGGAGGTCACTCATTGTGCATGGGCACCATTCAGAGATTGATTTGCATTTTCTCAATGAATGTAAAATGTTCTCTGATTCAATAAGATGGAGAGGCAGGGCGGTGATGTCATGATCTACATCTTGACCAATCGGAAAACTATTTTCACTCACCAAGAAAATGCAAAGCGTTTTCTGAATGGCAAGCAGGTAAACATCTGTGTTCAGTAAGCAGCATGGCAGCCGCTTAGCATGGGACCCGGAAGCAGATGGAGATCACTGGAATAGGCGTCTACTTCAGTGATTTCCAGCTTGCAGGGGGAATCAGCCAGGCATGGTAAATACATTGGTCCAAGCTGGATCAATGTAACCATGTAAAATTATCCATACCTCAAATTCATTTTAAATTTATATATAATTTCATCTGTGTATTTAGCGATTTACCTGAAGTTTAGCTTTAGATGAAGGTGCAGAACACAGGCTCACCCCCCCCCAACCCAAAAATGTAAAAAAGGAAGCAGAAAAGTAACATTGTGTATACAAAACAGGGATCTGTGTATAGTTTGTTTTTACCTCTTTCTGTTGTCGCTCCAGCTCTTTCATTCGAATTTCTCTTGCTTCAGCCCGTGCAGCTCTCTTTGCTGCCAACCTTGCCTCTGCCTGTCAAAACAAAGCCATAATAATTATCCAGGGGGCTTTAAATAGAAATCCCCTAAAAACATCCACTATCATTACTAGTTATAGGACAACACAGCGGCTAAATGGTTAGCACTATCAGCTCTAGGGTCCCAACCATGGTACTACCTGCCTGGAGTTTACATGTTATCCTTCTGTCTGTGTGGGTTCCCTCCAGGTACCCTGGTTTCCTCCCACTCCCCAAAGACATGCTGGTAGGTACATTAGCGCTTGTCTAAATTGGCCCTAGTAAGTGTATGTATGAAATTGAGTTAGGGAACTTGGTTTGTAAACTCCTTGAGGGCAGGGATTAATGTAAATTTACAAATATTATACGCTATTGTTTTGTTCAAATTTAGTCATCTGAAGCTGTAGTTGGGCTCAGACTAATTATTATGAAAAGTTATGTTTTCTGTGCCAGTTCAGCTGGGTTGCACTGGTTTCCACTTGACCATAGGTGTCGCTGTCACCGCCGGTAAGTGTGGAGATGCAGCAAGCTGGATGTATTAGATACCACCTCTGCTTGGAAATAGCTCAGTGGGAGTGTTTTCCTGCTGTGGCTTCTGGGAGAGGGTATTTAAGGTACCGAGGCCATTTTTTGTGGTCTCTCTTTTGTGAGAGGATTGCTCTTCTTTCCTTTCCGGGGTCCGCGACCCCGACCTCATGGCCCTCCTGGCCTGGGGTGCGCATCGCAAGATCCTGTGCCTCGGGCCGGCTGGCTATGCAACTGAAAGGGTAGGCCCAGAAAAAAAAAGTCTCAGGGCCTACTGATCCAGGGGTGGTCCGGTGCTGTCTCGCCTGCGGGGAGAGGCCTAGAAACTGGAGGATCCAGGGGAGGACTTTTCTAGGAGAGGACCAAGCGCAAGACTGGTATCTCTGGGAGGAGCCTGGAAACTCAGTTGGAGGACGCAACCCAGATCAACACCGATACAGTATCGCCAGATCGGCTGCAAGAAACTGGTACTGTATGGCAGTTCTCAAGATCTCTTAAGAGTGTTTTAGTCTAATATACAAGTCTGTGGCAGAGACTTTGTTGAGCATTGCACCGGCTGCTAGGTCAAGTGAGAGGCTTATCCGGTGGCTGCTGGATCCAGTCAGTGGAGCTGTTTGTCCTCTGGATCTGAAGTATACCTCTAACCCGAAATCATCATGTGCCTGAACTCCCCTTAACCCTCTATTGAAGGACTTTGTGTTAATTCTAAATAAAAGAGGAAAAAAAGGACAAAGTGTCAGAACTAACATTCTTTGTGCCACTTTCCAACGGGACCTCTGAGACAGAAGCGAGCAGGTGAGGTAATGGTAAGCCCAAAACAAAACCAGCAGCTTCTTCGGGGTTAGTGCCACACATACACACACACACACACACACATACTGTTACTGATTAAAATTTTCGTGATCGATTTTTTTTTTAATCGACTAATTTCGATTAATTATAATGCACATACAGATCCAACTACTTTTAGCTGATCTCCTTGCATTGCAACTCTGCATTAGTCAGTGTTAAATGTGGTATACACTATATACAAATCCCCCGACACTAGTTTGTTTCCACAATCTTTTAATATATATATATATATATATAGCATTTTAATGTTCTCCTCAAGCGTGCATGGTTTTGCTTCCATATTCTTCCATAAGAAGCAAACATTCACTTTCTTATTCACATGTGGTTCTCTCTCTTATGTATATAAAATCAAAATCATACATTTCATGACAGCCTCATAGACCCCAGGTGTCAATCCTCCAGGCCCTGACCAGCAGTCCTCTATTTATGACAGTATTCTGTACAGCGCTGTAGAATATGTCAGCACTATATCATTTTGGAAAACAAACCATAGATGGAAACAGAAGTGAAGCAACTACATAAGAAAAGTACAGGACAGAAAGAACCCAGTCTATCTCACTTTATGAAACAAAGCATACATTTCCTGTAATTTTAAAAGCTTCACTTCATGCACAGTGATTTTTAAAAGGTTTAAACCAGGGACGGTTCACACTGAGGCAGCAAACCAATCAAACACTTTTTTGCGATTTTTTTTTACCAAAATTATGTAGAAGAATATGTATCGGCCTAAACTGAGGAAAAAAAATGTGTTTTTATATATTTTTGGGGGACATTTATTTTTGTAGCGCAAAAAATCCTTCCGGGGCTGAAGTGGTTGAAGTGGAACTAAAGTTTTTCTGTTGGGTTTTGCTCTCTTTATTGCAATGTGTTTTCTTCTGCAATAAAATCCACAGCATTCTCCGGCATAAGAAACAAAAAACAAATTAGCTGCATATGCGCAATTCAGCATACATCGCTGGCATGGTCCACGTGTGACATCATCCATTTTTTTTAATCACTTTTATTACTGTCACAAGGAATGTATACATCCCATGTCCATGGACGCCCTCCCAGAATAAGCCGACTTTCGGCTATGGCCCGGTCGGCATGTGGTTAAAGCAGGGAATGTATTAAAGTGTTTGTAAACCTTGGACATGAAATGTGAACAAAGCATATCACTCTATAGCAGTGTTTCTCAACTCCAGTCCTCAAGGCACCCCGCCGACAGGTCATGTTTTCAGGCTTTCCATTATTTTGCACAGGCGATTTGATCAGTTTTCACTGCCTTAGTAATTACTAGAAATAACCCCTAGAAAGCGCCTGAAAACTGCCTCCCATTCTTTGCAGCGATGCGCTTGCGGGACGTTAGAAAAAGTTCTGCAAGCAGCATCCTGGGGCGGGTTGGGAGTGCTGTAAATAGCGCTCCCAAAAATGCCCCTGCCTATTGAAATGAATGGGCAGCGATTTGAAAGTGCCGCAAAACTGGTCTTTTCTCCATTCTTTAAAGCGGAGTTCCACCCTAAAGTGGAACTTCCGCTTATTGGATTCCTCCCCCCCTCCGGTGCCACAATTGGCACCTTTCAGGGGGGTGCAGATACCTGTATAATACAGGTATCTGCACCCACTTCCGTGACGAATTATCCGGGGCTGCCCCGCCCCTATCCGGAGATGCCCCGTTGTAACTTGGGAAACACAGTTCCCAGGACACAGCGGGGACCAATAGAGGCGCGCAGTGCGACTGGCGCATGCGCAGTAGGGAACCGGGCAGTGAAGACGTTGCGTCTTCACTTCCTGATTCCCTGACAGAGGATGGCGGCGGGGCAGCGAGAGACAAGCGGTCTCTCGTCACATTCTGCCTACACCGCTGGAACCTGGAACAGGTAAGTGTCCATTTATTAAAAGTCAGCAGCTGCAGTATTTTTAGCTGCTGACTGTTAATATTTTTTGTGCGGGGGCAGCTCCTCTTTAAGCGATTATTGATCGGTTTGCGCAGAAGTTATAGCGTTTACAAGATAGGGGATAGTTTTATAGCATTTTTATTAATAATTTTTTTTTTATTATTAATGGCGGAGATCTGCGATTTTTTTTGTGACTGCGACATTATGGCGGACACATCGGACATTTTTGACACATTTTTGGGACCATTGTCATTTTTACAGCAATTAATGCATTTAAATGCATTGATTTCTGTATAAATGACACTGGCAGTTTAGGAGTTAACCACAAGGTGGCAGTGTAGGGGTTAAGTAGGCCTAGGGGTGTTTTTTTTACTGTGGGGGGGCGTGGCTGTCAGCTAGTGAATGCTGATCTCTGCTCCAATCACAGGGAGCAGAGATCGGCGTCACTAGTTGCTAGGCAGAACAGGGAGATGCTGTTTATCTCGGCAGATAGACAGGTACAACTTCTGGAGGAGGATTTGTTTCTCCTCTGTATCACCTGGGGCCAGTCACTTACACGTTATGTTCCAAAATTGATTAAATTCATTATTTTCCTCAAAATTCTACAAACAGTGCCCCATAAGGACAACATGAAAGGAGTTTGTACGAAATCTTTTCAAATTTAGAGAAAAAAAAAAAACAACACGTACATAAGTATACACGGCCTTTACCATGTCAGGTGCATCCTGTTTCAGCTAATCATCCTTGAGATATTTCTACACCTGTGGTAAATTCAGTTGATTGGACATGATTTGGAAAGGCACACACCTGTCTATACAAGGTTCCACAGTTAACAGTGCATGTCAGAGCACAAACCAAGCCTCCGAGAGTCAGAGACTGCCAGGGACCATCTGACCCTTGGTTTTCTCTATGACTAACTTCCGGTGCCGGCGGATTCCTTCTCCAGCTCACTGTTTGCAGTCTGTAGAAGCACCGAAAGGTGGCTGAGAGAAATTATATCTGAATGATGCCTGATGCAGGCATCATTCAGCTATAGCCACTGAATACCCAGGACGTCATATGATGTTCTGCGGTATGGAAGTGGTTAAAAAGGGATTGTAAAGCTGCTTTTTTTTTTTTTTAAATAACAAACATGTCATACTTAACTCCACTGTGCAGTTCATTTTGCACAAAGTGGGCCCGATCCTCATCTTCTGGATTCCCTCAGCGACGCTCCTGACTCCTCCCCGCATTGAGTGTCCACGTCAGAGAAGCGCTCTCCTTGGTGGAAACCCATGCCGGCGCACTCCCGAGTTCTGCATATGTGTCCATTCACACAGAATGCAGGACTCTGCCCCGCCCCCCGGTGTCATTAGATTTGATTGACAGCAGTGGGAGCCAATGGCTGCACTGCTATCAATCTATCCAATCAGCACACAAGACACCAGCTAAAGCTGGTATGCTCGTTCCTGGCCGAAGAATGGGGGGCTGCAGCACCACAGAAGGTTTTTCACCTTAATGCATTAAGGTGAAAAACCATGAGGGTTTACAACCCGTTTAAAGGACATTCAGGTACCGTTCACATCTGACGTTTTTAGATTGCAGCAATTCTGCCCGCAATAATGACAAAACGCACCACACATAATAAGGTGGCATTCATTTTCGAGGGCCCTTAAACCGGGTGCAGTTTTGGGGCAGCAAGCCACAAAGCAGGAAGCTTGTAGGCCAAAGCAGGCACTGCTTTTGGTTGACAAGCTTTGAGCATTGCAACTTGCCACACAACAAAACTGCACCGCATTTAGGTGCGATTGAAAATTAATGGCACCCGAACACACATGGTGCATTTTGTCATTATTGCAGTGCAATTTGGGCTCCGAGGCAGAATCGCAGCAGGGATCATTAAAATGCCAGATGTAAACTGGGCCTAAAAGCCTTTAATACATTTTTTTATTTAGGTTATAGTTGTATTAAATATAATTACAGTACACAGGAAACCACGGCTTGCTATGGGGGCACCCGCTGGAAGGAGGACAGTATAACATCTTTTTTAATGAAAAAAAAACTTTTGCCTTTAGAATCATTTAAAGTGGTTATAAACCCTTACATATACCTATGCTGAAATGATTTCTTAAAAATAACAAGATACATAGATGTCCATGCTAGAGACTTAACTGTAATCTTTCATTTAGCCTGAAACGAAATAGGTTGATAATCTCATGTCATTACAGGTGGGTCTGTGTGGAAGGTGGAAGGACAGCAAATGATTAAAAAGAAAAAGCAACACAAAAAGCTTTTTAAACAACTCATACGCCCACAGGAAGGAAGGAAGAAAAAAAATTAACACACACATTTAACTAACACAGGAAACCTGAGAATGACGGCAACCCCAACTAAACACGCTACTGAAAAACGTAATACATCGGCACAGACCAAGAAACCTCTTCCATAACTGGAGAGCATAAAAAGAATCCAGTCTTTGAAATGTATACACACACCTCCGAGTCTGCCTAATGTAAATACCCCTTTTTAATGTGCGCAAGTGTTTGTAAAAAAGAAAACAAAGTTACATTTACAAACCTAGTATTTAGTGTGTGTGTATGTGTATGTGTATATATATATATATATATATATATATATATATATATATATATATATATATATATATATATATATATATATATATATATATATATATATATATATATATATATATATATATATATATATATATATATATACACACACTTTTTTTGTATGTATGTTTTAAATCTAACCGATTCCACATCTATGCTACATAGTAATTTTTCACCTTGCTCTTTTGATTTTATTTCTTAAGTTGAGGAATGCCGGAGGGGGTGTTGGGGGAGATGGCAGACAGGGCCACCCACTTGGTGAGTGTATGGCCAGCTTTACTGTCACATGTACAATTTGTAGATGACCATATGATCCCATTAACTGAGTTAACACAGCACACTCTTGTGTTCCTAAGCCATCCACAAAATAAATGCATATTTTAATAGCTACCTCAATGCTTGCTGTCTGTGGTTGGCAAGTTCTGCACTAAGTAGACCCTGTAATGTTTAAGAATCATTAGATTATGACATCTGTATATGAATGGACTTTGCAGTCCCTGAATTTAAATTAACTTTTCCAGTTTTCAGCCTGGGTTGGTCATTTGGCTATTCTTATATTTGCTAGGTGTCTGAATGTATTAGCAGATTGTTTGGAATCCTTCTATAGGATGCCTAACTTCAAAATGGCAAGATGCCTCTAGAAACTATACCAAACCAGCAGTAGTGTTTTAATTAAACAATAGAGTTGTATTAAGCATAGTTCAATTAGTTGTTTTATAAATATGGGTATCTCAGTCTAAAGCAGAAATAAACCCCTTGATTGAACCGTTTGCCTAAACCAGTGTTTCTCAACTAGTGTTTGGTGTTCTGCCCATTATATATATACACACACACACACACACACACACATACACACACACACACACACACATACATACACACACACACACTTTACTGTGGGACGATATTAGCATTTTTCTAAACACTGGTATCGGTCACAGACTAGACCGATCTTGGTCTCCGCGGCCATCTTTTTGGGGCCCAGAAGCCTGCAGACCCAGTGCGGGGGGAGGGGCACAGGACACGCACATAACGTCATTACGCCTCCATGCACTTGGCCTAACATTTTGAGTTTGACAGGCCTCGCTCACCTCGACAGCAAGGTGACAGCCAGTCCAGCCAGCCACCCATAGCAGGGTGCCAGCCAGCAAGCCCACCCACAGCAGGATACCAGCCAGTCAACCACAGCAGGGTGCCAGGCCAGAAAGCCAGCCAGTCACCCACAGCAGGGTGCCAGGCCAGAAAGCAAGCCAGTCACCCACAGCAGGGTGCCAGGCCAGAAAGCAAGCCAGTCACCCACAGCAGGGTGCCAGGCCAGAAAGCAAGCCAGTCACCCACAGCAGGGTGCCAGGCCAGAAAGCAAGCCAGTCACCCACAGCAGGGTGCCAGGCCAGAAAGCCAGCCAGTCACCCACAGCAGGGTGCCAGGCCAGAAAGCCAGCCACAGCAGGGTGCAGACAAACCGAGATAACCGCTCCAGGTGTTTGAGCCACAAGATCTCCTCCCCCAGCAGGTACGGGGGCCGACTCAGTATGCAATAGCATATAGCAAAGATGATAATCCGGATGGCCACACTCCGACAAAAATCTCTTTATTAATAACAGTCCATTAAGCAACAAGGATAAAACAGATCGCTAACACCGTAACTACTGGTGCTTACTCATAGCTTGATCTTAAACTGATAAGAATGACTTGTATAACCACATACCAATATATACAACATGGGCTTAACTGAAAGATTGGCATACACCCATAGCAGGTGGCAATCTGGCTTAGATCAACACTAAGGTAAACACTGAGGTAAATCAGCGGGAACCAAGATTTCCATAGCTGCCATGACAGTCTCATTCTTGGTGATGTGGTTTAGGTAACAAACCCAAAATCCTTACTTTGATACATACGTTTCATAATACAAGGATTTGCCAGTAAAAGACAACTCCCCTAAAAAATAAAAATATATGGACAACAAAACCATCAGAAGCAAACAAGGTACATGTATTGAAATGTGTACATATGTACATTGAAGCTGAAACTCTCCTCTATGGAGGATCGGATGAACACGGACCGTCTGTCCGTGTTCATCTGATCCGCTCTGCAGATGGATGAAAAAAAATAAACCCTTACATAAAAGTTATATAGGCAACAAAAATATCAAAATATTATGCTTATGTGTATTTCATCGGTGCTCGTATCTCATACATGAAAATTAGCCTGTAGGGTTTTCAGCACAAAGAAACCCCCCAGCCAAATGCAGAACACTCCTGACACCGTCATCAGGCCTAATCTCCCATGATGCTGACATTTTAAATATCTTCTGAAGTCAAATCTGATGAATCCAAAGCATTCTGATTTGAGAATATGTATGTGCATCGGGGGACAAGGAGAGAGTATATTGTTGTAGTAACAAAAAAATGCCAATATAAAAGTATGGTGTCTACATATATGTACACATATACAGGTGCACAACATTTTTCAAAAGTGTATTCTTTATCTATAATTATATAACCAGTGCAGTGGTACGAATTACCACTCCCACTGGTATTGATCCGAATTTAAGTGTTTGAACGACAATCACCATTTGTCTAAAAAACAACTATTATGCAACCTATTGGAATTCACATGAAAACCCATTTTTGACCCAAATAGGTCGATATAAGAGATTACTCATAATCAGTGACATCCCACTCGAAGTTTATATCTGCTTGTATCCTGGTGTTAAAAAAAAAAAAAAAAGAATATCCAATAAACGTCTCTTTTACACAAGATCTTGAACTTGTCTCCTCCTCTAACTGGTGAGACTATTTTTTCAACTGCCTTAATGACTAGATTGGAGACATCTTTATGGTGCATGTCATTCAAATGCCTGGCCACATTGGTGTTTTTATCTTTTTGTATGCCATACAAGTGGTCCTGAAGTCAATCACGCAACCTGCGTGTCGTTCGGCCAACATACTGCATACGCCATGACTTGCATGTAATGGCATATACCAGGTATCTTGTGCTACAATGAAAGATGTTATTCTGGAGGGCATGTTGATGGAAGTGGCTTGAATAGTATCCCCCTTCAAAACATGCAAACAACATGAACACCCGTTGGACCCACATCGAAAGGTGCCCTTGAACTGTAGCCAGTGTGGCCATACTTGTTTGCTTGTATAAAGACCGGGTGTTAGAGTTCTACCCAAGGTGGAGGCTCTACGCGATATGGTTTTAACCCCTTTACAGAGAATTTCAGCATAGATTGGATCATTGGATAAAACTGGTAGATATTTTAAAATAATATTTTTGATTTTATTGAACTCCAAGCTGAATGGGGTTTTGGGTAAGGATCCTGCCTCAATTTTGTTGTAATTAATAGTGTTTGTACCTATTTTTAATTCAGTCACATGTTTTATTGCCTTTACTATCGCGTAGTAAATGTTCCCATGGAGTGTTATCAGCAATAGTTATGGTTCTATGTAATATTGTTCTAGAATAACCTCTGTCTTCAAAACGTTTAAACATAATCTCTGCCTCCCATTTATAATCATTGCTGTGGCTACAAATCCATTTCAGTCTCAAAAATTGTCCAACGGGGATTCCTCTTCCTCTTCCGACAACAAAATCCATGTTTTTTTTTTTCCGACGGATGTTGGCTCAAACTTGTCTTGCATACACACGGTCACACAAATCTTGTCGGAAATTCCGAACGTCAAGAACGCGGTGACGTACAACACGTACGACGAGCCGAGAAAAATTAAGCTAAATAGCCAGTGCGGCTCTTCTTCTGCTTGATTCAGAGCATGCGTGGAACTTTGTGCGGCGGAATTGTGTACACACAATCGGAATTTACGAGAACGGATTTTGTTGTCGGAAAATTTGAGATCCAGATCTCAAATTTTGTGTGTCGCAAATTCTGATGGAGCCTACACGGTTGGAATTTCCGACAACAAGCTCCCATCGAACATTTTCCGTCAAAAAATCCTATCTTGTGTACGGGGTATTAGGGTGTGTTTGGGGTGGCTGAAATCCGCTCGTAGGAGTGCATTGCCAGCCGTGGATTTCCTGAAGAGACTTATCACTCTACTGCCTTCTACTTTTAACCCAACATCCAGGAAATCAACCGAGATGGAGCTACTGCAACCTGTGAATCTCAGATTTAAATAGTTATCAGTTAGAAACGATAACCATTCTTCCAGGCTATCAGCCTTGTCAGAAAAATAAATAAAAAGTCATCTATGTAGCGACAGTAGAAAAGGGTGTCAGAATGGCGGGGGCCATCACATGCAAAGATGCGGGACCTCTCCCACCATCCCATATAGAGATTGGCAAGGGAGGGGGAGAACTTCGCTCCCATCGAGGTCCCGCATCTATGCAGGTAATGGATGCCGGAAAGCACAGAGAAGATGCCGGAAAGCGCGAAAGAGTCGGAAGAAGACCCCCCGGAGCTGCCTAATAAATTACTTTAAAAACCTGTCTAGTGTGTTTTTTTATTGACACATTTTTTCCCTCAGGTGAATGGGTAGGGGTACGATGTACCCCATACTCATTCACATAGGGTGGGGGGGGCCGGGATGGGGGGGTCCCCTTATTAAAGGGGGCTCAGGGATTCCGATAAGCCCCCCGCCCGCAGACCAGGAAGGGGGTGAAAATGCACTGTAGTGAGGTGGTTAAAAACCTGACAACCAACGGCCAGGGTTGTCACATGGCGCCCCCTTCCCCAAAGCACCCCACAAATGTATGGCCGCTCCCGTTCATTAGAATCCAATCTATCGACTGACTTTTCAAGAACCAGCTTGTTGGTAAATTGGTAGTTTTCACTTGATCAGACGACTGCAGAGCTGATCAATGTATTGATGGCAGGGGAGTTCAGTTATCAGAATACAGTGACACAGAGGGGAGGATTCCCCCATTCACACCAAGGTCGTTTTTTAGGCACTATATCGTTGAAAATGGCGCCTGCAATCCGCCCTAAAACAGCTGCACCATTGTCTGTAGTGTGAAAGCCCGAGGGCTTTCACACTGCAGCGGTGCGCTGGCAGGGCATCACAAAAAGTCCTGCCAGCAGCTTTTTTGGAGCGGTGAACTCACCGCTCCTCCAGCGCTGCTCCCCATTGAAATCAATGGGGCAGCGCTGTAATACCACGGGCAAAACGCCGCTATTGCAGCGGTTTTCCGGGGGTTTTAACCCTTTCTCATCTGCCAGCGGGGGTAAAAGCACCCCGCTAGTGGCCGAAATGCGCTGCAAATCTGACGGTAAAATGCCGCTAAAAATGGCGGTGTTTTACTGCTGATGCTATGGGCGGTGTGGTGTGAAAGGGGTCTGAATGTGTGGATGGGGTAATCGGTTCAGTTTTTTGCTGAACAAAAAAACAAAACCAAAAAACCATGTACGGACAAGAAAAAAATAAAAAAGCAGCCAGCAACTCCATAACATCAAGCTTATTTATTGTAAAGCCTTCACAGTGAGTATAGTCAGCAGCAGACGTGTTTCGGCGAGAAGGCTTATCGCCAAAAACGTGCCTGCCACTGACTGTACTCAAAGATTTTACAATAAATACACTTAATGTTATGGAGTTGTCGGCTGCTTCTATTTCTTGATGACCGGTTGTCTATGGGTGTGTAGGAGGACACCTCGGCTTGGACACCCTGACTGCAAACTTCCAAAGTAAGACTGGTTTCCCACTGTTCTGAGCCATACAACCTTTGATTGAATTTAACTTTCTAATGTGGTAGACAACTCATTCATGGATCAAAATTCAGTCAGTTTAGCAGCGACTGGATGGATTTTGATCTATGTATGGGCACTGTGGTTGTACAGAAGTAGATCCACCAAATCGACTTCTGTACAACCACCCTGTCAGTTTTTCCCCACTCCATCAGTGCTGCAGGTTGTAGCCTACAACACTGATCAGTAAGTAAGTTTCCCCGCTTTTAGAATATAATAGCTCAGCAGGGAGGATTCCCCCGTCTACACACTTGGTCAAGTCTTTTTTTGTTGTTAAACACGCTGGTTGAACAAAAAAAAAAAAAAAAAGACTGGCTCATCTTTGGGCTGCTTTAGGAGACCTTAAATTGGTTGCATAGATCTTATATAACAATGTGTCTGATAAGAAGATCTATTTGTCCTGAATCACAGCAACTGTACTTCCACATTCATTTCCTAACTGTAAATTTCCATTGCAGGTTTTGTTTTGTTGCTATGAAACAATACAGACAGTTCTTATCTCTTGCAAACCCGGATGATTGTTACACGTGAGGCTCAAATAATTTGGAACTGTAGTGAATGTCAGTGACTCAAATGCTCAGGCCCCACTTACAAAGCTACACTACATTTCTGCAGGAAACACATCATATCCTCACTTCTAGTCAGAAGCTGCACAATAAAACTTGCGACAACACACATGCACCAGTTTTAGATCTCAAAGTCTGTCCCTCTAGCTGGTTTTTAAACACCTAGAGGATGATTTACTAAAGGCAAATATACTGCACACTTGTGCATTTGCTCTAGATCTGCGGGAAATCTGCTGGGTTTCATCATCCAATCATGTACAAACAAAAATGCTGTTTTTTTATTTTACTTGCATGTGATTGAGCATTCTTTGCAAAGTGAGGCTTTACCTAATTTACTAAGCTCTGGAGCAAGTGAACTTACAGTGCACAGTATATTTGCCTTTAGTAAATCAACCCTCTAGCCTGGCACTCTGCATGATTTATGGTTTATAGGTACATGGGGGACGCAGGGGTGATGATCACTTGATAAAGTGTACCTCCATCCAAAACCTTCTATTCTATTTTTGGATAGTAGGGTTTTGGTTAGATAGCAATGTCAGGTTTTTATTGCCATCTGTGTCCCTGGGGTGATGCATTCTCTTGATTTGTCCTGGTGACCATTATTGCCACACACAAAGTCAGGGGGAAATCAACATTTTTCAATAGACAGTAAAACATGAGGCAAGGGAAAATCTTCCAATGGGAAACCCTATTTGGTGACAACAGTTTAAAAGGAGATCTCCCCACACTTTATACAGATTGCTACTTCTTGTTATGTCTCCATGAGAGTAAGTGAAGGAATACCTCCTTGGATTCTAACCTTTTTCCAATTCAGAATAAAAAATAAATGGGAAGGGGGCAGGGGTTTCTACACTCTAAGGTAGCCAGATACAAATTGCCTGACCCTGTCAAGTCTCCGTCTCCCACATCCAGCTACTGTAAGCTGTATGCGAGGTCAGGGAGTTGGCAGGGTCGCAGCTCTCAGACATCTGGAAAAATCTCACCCTCCGCTCAAGCTGAAGCGTTAAAAGATGTAAATATAGACAACGTGTGTCAAGGGAAAAAAATATATTTTTCTAGTTTAGAATAGTTGACTGAATGACGAGTACTGAGCATCAATGACCACCGATGTTATGAGGGAAATCACCACTGTCCTGCAACCACCACCACCAGAAAAGGAACCAACTCCTGACCACTCATATCTGCAAGATGTTCTGTGCAATAAATAGCCCTGACTCCTGCACTGTATACACCATTTGCTAAACTAAACAATTCTGATTTAAAACGGTTGGTGTTTTTACTTTTAGATAATAAAAAATAAAGTGATTATTAAATGCCACCAAATTTAAGCTCCGTCTTAAAAAGAAATAGAACATTAATTTGGGTAGCAGAGTAACTGTCAAACTATAACAGCATTGAAAACTGAAAAGTGGCCTGGTAATAAAGGGGTACATACAGGCTAGCACTCAAGTGATTCATTTGTTCATTAGAAAAAGAGAGGTTGTGTTATCCTTTAGTCCCGATTCACACTGGAGCAATGCAAGAAACCCTGCAATTCAGTGTGGGTTCCTGCATCGAACCTGAATCACACACTGGTTCAGACTGACATCTGTGAACCGCTAGGGGTTTCAATGTAAAGTTAATGACACCCCCAGATCGGTTCGCAGTGCGAACTGCTAAATGGTGCAGGAATCGGATCGCATAGATGTGAACACCCATGCATTCCAATTCCAGTGCGGACCAAAAAAAGGATCCTGCACCATTCTGGTATGAATGCGATGCGATCTCAGCCATACAGTTTGCATGGCTGAATTTGCATCGCACCAGTGTGTACCCAGCCTTATATATAATCTCATCTTGTCTGGATTGCTTATTAGTTCCTAAACTACAATATATTTGTATATCTTACAAAGCTTGTTTCTTACTGTGATTCATTAATTTTATGAGCAAAACGTTAAAAGCAATGCCAACTTTACTCCACCCAGAACAGCCAAAGCCATGTGACGACATATCATGGATATTTGTAGCTGCCATTCTGCTCTTGCAAGAAGATCACAGCAGACCTGCAGGTCACACCTTACTTTATTGTCTCATTCAGTTCTATTTTTATGTCTTGGTTTTGGTTTAGGCCTCATTGTACACTGACAGTACTGAATTTAGGTTTCTAAACGCAGGAGAAATTATACTTAAAAAAATAAACAAATTATTCTTATTTTCAATAAAACCTTTTTTTTTTTAGAAAAATAAATAAATAAAAAAAGCAGATTAATGCATTCAGACATATTTAGTCACCTATGTGTTCAGCAACACTTAACGCCTCAAAACCAACAATAAACTGAGACAATGCAATTTTTTTCTTAATTTGGTAAATATTTGCATCTGAATGTCTAGCATACAAATGTACATAGAAAGCCATAGGATGTATTCAGATCTGTTTAAGAATATTCACTTTGCAGACCTCAACGGTCCACTTTTGACTCTAGTAGTGTTGCACCGATACTTGTATACTTGTACTCATGCAAATGCTCCGATGCCTAATCCGTTACCTCCTGGAAGTGGCTGAGAGAATACAGGGGGGTGTCAGCGTGCCGTAGTTCTATCAGATTACCCCTACCTATCAGATTGTGCCATTCTGACCCCAAAAAAAGATAGAAATCAAATTAAAAAAACATTTTGCGCATGCGCGATGTGTTCCACGGTGTGATGCGTTCCACACACTTTATGATGGGATGGGTAGCGATAGTCTGATAGAACAACCAGCAGATTTGGACGCATGCGGAGCAGGAGCGCGCACCAACGACAATTACAGATCAGATTGTTATCGAGCCCATCAGATTCTTGCACCAATTACAACCCATTCAGACATCTTACTACACCCAGCTATGTCTTGAATCTCAGAGTAATATTAGCAAGTGCTGCCTTTCAGTGCCCATCATTGACGCCCCATCAGTGCTGCATAAGAAGATATCATTAGTCTGTATTGTGCTTTGAAAACTGTCACATGACATTAAAAAAAGTATTGGTAATCAGTAATGGCGAGTACTTGAAAAAAGTATCAGTACTTAAAAAAAAAAAAAAAAAAAAAAAAGTTGGTATCGGTGCAACCCTAGACACTAGTGTACATGATCTTATAGAATTTATACAACAGTATATAAAGCTACTGTCCCAAATAAAAAAAAAAAGGAATGTTTAAAGTGATTGTAAAACCTCATTTAAAAAAAGAAAACAAAAAAACACATACATTTTTTTCTTACCTGCTCTGTGTAGTGGCTTTTGCACAGAACTCCTATTCTCTGGTCCCTCTTTTCTGCTTCCGGCCCCTCCCTCCTGTCGAGTGCCACCACAGCAAGCAGCTTGCCATGGGGGCACCCGAGCGAAGCTGCAGCTCTGTTTGTCTATTCAGACACAGAGTTGCCATTCAGCCCCACCCCCTCTCTCCCCCGATTTGCTAACTGACTGCCGCGGGAGCCAATGTCACGACTTTTTTGTCTCAGCCAATCAGGAGGGAGAGTCAGGGACGGTCGAGGGCATCGCTGGACAGAGAGGGGCTCAGTTAAGCGTTAGGGCGTGCTGGGGGGGCTGCTACACACAGGAGGCTTTTTATCTTAATGCATAGAATGCATTAGAATAAAAAAAAACTTCTGCCTTTACAACTCCTTTAACTGTAAGGGTTTTACAATAAATCCGACGTTCCGCCTTTCCACACACAAGATACTGTATTGTATACTTTCAGCACTCATGTGACCAGCATTCACTCAGACTACACATTGTAACAAGGTGAGGGGCTGCAGCAGGGGGGTGAACCGAGACATTTGTATACACAGCCGTAAACATAAAAATAAAGCCTGGTACTCACTGTATATTTTTTTTTTCATTCAACCCAGCGGGCTGAACAGGGGAAAAAAAAAAAAAAAACACAAGCATTGTTAGTACAGTGATCTCCCTGCTGTCCTAACGTGTTCCTACGGGTACCGGAGACCACCCCCACCAGAACATACCATTGGCTCCCAGCACTAACTGGATGCCGATTTGATAGTGGTTTTCCAGCATGCCCATTTAACAAAAGCCGGTCAGCCCAAATATACCAGGCATTACTGTGCAATCAACAAGAATTACATGACTGTCACCCCTCGGGCTACCCTAGTCCTTAGTCCAGGTCAAAGATGAGGACCCCTCAATACAAAATGAACAAATATGGTACCTTTTGGGGAGATAAACGATGAAGGCATTGTCAGGGGGAATACTATTATCTATGAGATGTGATATATACCAGGAGTAACACCTGTACTTCAGCATGCATGTAAAATATGATACAGAAAGGTTTGTATACTGCAATTCTAGCAGATGTAGTAAAATAATGGTATTGCTCATCCTAAATTCAGTTGCTGATAATAAAACAAATGAATTATTAAAACACGTGTTCTCAAAACTGAGTTAATCAGATGTACTAAACTGCTTTGAAGCGGATGTAGTAAAAGCAGTTTGAAACTTGACTACATGACTCTACAGACTTTCCACTATCTCTGCACAAGGAAACTGATGCAGTGACAGCTTCCTGTTACTCAAGCGATGACACTGCCAGAAAGCAGTAGTAGAGAAAAGCCACAGCCTGCACATCAAGACATCATCTTTTACAAACATAAAGCTTCATCCAACATGGGCATTTTTACCTGACCCGAATGTTGAATTTCTGCACTCGGGGTATACATCTCTGAACACATAGGGCCCTAAAGTACCGCTCAGAACAATGCCAAGCTGCTGTATGTATCCATCGGTTATTAATATTGACATGCATTTGGCTGTATGGTGCAGCCTTGGCCTCCCTTGTGCCCTGAAAATGCCCAGTTTTTATGCTGTATGAGACAAACCGCCTGTGTACACCAGCCCTAGCAGGTGCTCTGCAGTGATAATAAAACATCAGTGTTATGCAGAACCCACCACTACATATCAGATTTCATGTCTTTTGACCTGACTGATGGGAACAGAATTATTTCAAATTGTATCTGCCAATCCAGGTTTAGGTAAAATAAGGCTGTAACTGGTCCTGGACTGTTCATATTCTGTTGGAGATGTCATCTGTCAGAACAAGAGAATTTAAAGTGGGCCTTCACTTTATTTTTTTAGTGCACCTATCCTTTAACCCTAAAGACTAAAAGAACATAGTTGTACCTTTCAATCATTGCTATATCAATACTGTTATTCCTGTGCAGGCTTTCAGTGTAAATTGTACTGTAAAAGTCTGTCCAGTCACTTCCTGTAAAAGAATGACAACACTGCCTTCCAGGGTCTGAATGCAGGAGCTGTGTGATCCCAGCACAATGGACTATAACATGAGCGGTTTGCACACCCAATCGCCTCTGCAATCTCTTATTTGAACTCTTCAGAACGGCGTATCACTAACAAAGGCTCATGAGACTCGTAGTTCTTTAGCATATCTGCATTGGGCCTGCACAGGCAATGAAAGTACTTGGATTTTAGAGCAGTGATGTGTTGGAAAACAAAATACATCAAAATTAGGTTAACCCCCTTCCACACTTTCGAGTAACAGCTATTTTCAAGCAAATGTGTGCGTTGCATAGGGCCAAGTCCATTCACTTGAATGGGCTGCTCTACACTCCTTTGTTGCCCGAAAAAAAAAGCTCCTTTTTTGGGTGACAAACTTCACGTGATTTTGGAAAGCGTAGTTTGACAATTGCTGTACTGTCACACGGCAGAATCGCAGTGTGCTTGGGGTGCCATTGGCTTCTGCTGCTGTCAGTCAAATTATGCGACGAAGGAAGGAGCGGGAGGCGGGGCTGAGCCACCTGCTCTGTGTCAATAGACGCAGACAGGCCCACTCAGGAGCAAGCCTGCACAGTGTCCAAATGGAAACTGGCTTTCCGTGGGTGCACCCGCCAAATAGTGCCAGCAGTGGACCCAAAAGGCAAAGCATTGCACAGAGCAGGTAAGTATAACATGTTTGCTATACTAAAAAAAAAAAAAAAAAAAACACCACAGGTGGTTTAATGTCACTTTAACTCCTCCCTTTAGGAGCTTCTAAATGTTGGGAGGCAGAGGCAGGCATTTCAGTCATGTGACCACTGTGATTGGCTGCCACAGCGATCACATGATTGGAAAGCTCAAGATCATAAGTATGCATGAGGATCTTACCGGCCTCTCTGCGTTAAAGCCCACCTGCCGAGAGGCCGCATACATGAGCCATGAGCTAACTGCAGTGTTAATTTCATTGACTAAAACATTTTAGTCAACTAAAATAAGACAAACAATTGAGATGACTAAAATGCCATTTTAGTCAAAAGACAGGCTAAAACTAAATTTAACTTAAAAAATTAACACTGGTCTGTAGTGCATGTTCATACCTCAATAACATATTAGATTTTTCACTCCAGTAGTACATAATGAGTTTGGAAATTGTAGAGAAATGCTTAAATAATGCATTACAATTTAATTACACCCATTTGATTTTAGGCGACTAAAATTTGTTTTAGTCGACTAAAATGTACTAGAAATTTAGTCGACTAAATCTAAAATGCCATCCTAAGACAAAAAGCTAAATTTGCTGCCAAAATGAACACTGGCTAACTGAGCTCAAAGTGTATGTAAACACTAACGTTTGAAACGTCTAATCAGATTCTGGATGCACAGAATTTTATTTTCTCAGCGAAACTGGCTGCACCTAAATACTCAATGTGGATGACACCATTGAACAATCATCACATGCATTTATATGTGTATAGAAATGTCCTCTAAAAGCATATAAATGCAGGCCCAATACTACCAGTGTAAATGAGGCCTTAAGGAAAAAAAAAGCCTAAAAATATAACTAGTGCAGCAACAATTCATTCATATTTCAAGCAATCAGAAGACCTCACACTTCACTGATGTACTCGGATCTGACAGATCACATCTGCCGCAAAATCTTAAACTGGCCATACAATATGATTGCACAATCTCTATACCTGTCAATTTTATTTTATTTTTTTACCCCATAGAAAGCCTTGAACTCCTTTTTCAGGTCTTGGGGGACCCCTGCTAAAGTTCTTAGGGGGTCAATGGGAAGAATGCCCCCTTATAGTGGAGGGCACAATGCCCCCCTAGAGCTCCTTTACACTAGCAATTCTCTCTGAAAAATGACCCTGCGTCCAAATTGTATAACCTTTTCATCTTTTAACCCCCTAAATGTCACACTCCCCACTGCAACTGTGTGCATTGCATTGTGGGGGGGGGGGGCTGCTGAGTGCCCCTATTCACTTGAAAGGGTCATATTTGGTGGGTGGTCTTGCTGCAGCCCTGAGGCAAAGCATCGGGCATGCAGCGTGTGCACACCCCCAGCCACTGCCTTTCCAGCTATGGCTCCATTCACACATGCGATTTGTCATGCAACTTTGGACAAGTCATTCCCCATGTTTTCCAATGATACCCATTCATGTCCAACTTTTAGCCCATGGTTATATTGGAGCAACTGGTCATACCATTTGACAGGTCAAATGGCATGACAAGTTGCACCCTATTGTTGGCAATGGCCATATTCAAATCAATGAGACGCTGACTTTGCGGTGCCACATCAATTTGAAAAAGTAGTTCTTGCACTAATTTTGGCAATTTCGGGTATGACTTGAATAAACATCTGTACATGAAGCAGCACAGATGTCTTCAAAGTCGCACCTGAAGTCACACTGACATGCGGCTTTGAAATTGTGCGATTTCAGATGAAGTTGCACAATTCCAAAGCTGCATTCAATGTGAACGAGGGCTCTTGAAACTTGAGGGCCATAGACTTCAATGTTAACCCTCAAAAAAATGCATGAAAGTTGTAGCTGAATGTTATACAATGCAAGAGCTGACAATTATCGCTGGTCAAAGCCGTATCCAAGTTGCACCCATCCAAAGTTGCGCCAAAAGGTGCACTTCAAAGTCGGCACAACTTCAGAGTCGTACAAATATGAATGGAGCCTAAAGGGAGAGCAGTAAAACAGCAGCTCAACGTGGTTTTACCTGCCCCCCCCCCCCCCCAAAAAAACCTTCACAGACAGATAAACAGATATGGTGTGATGCCGCTGGCTCTAGTTGAAATCCGCTGATCTGAGCAATCTCCTTTATATTTACCAAAACTATAGAATATAACAAACCAGATCAGACAGGCCCTTCCTGTCACAGCTTTTAGTAGATCTAAAGCTGACCACACACATCACAATCTGATTGTACAATCATTATACAATCTTTTAGATCCACCAACACTATATAGTAGAAGCTCCTTAGTTTCGGTTCACACTAGGGGTCGACCGATTATTTTATCGGCCGATTTTTTGGGTCTGATATTCAAATTTTTCAAATAATCCGTATTGGTCAGAAACTAACTTACCAATACTGGTCAGACCTCCTCCCCTGTCCACGCGTGGCACTTTCTGCAGTCTGTCAGCGGTGCGGCGGGCAGCAGAGAGATGACATCATCTCTCACTGCCCGCCTTGCGTCACTGCTGTCCCCCCTCACAGCAGGGCCAGGAAGCAGGAAGGCTGCTCTGGACAGATTGTTACATCATCCCTTTACCGCCCGCAAGTTGAGTGGAAGTTTACCCACTCGGACGCCACCAGAAGTAGTGACAAGCTGCATCTGAGTTGCAGGGGACAGTGATGTACAGAATATCGGCCTGAAAAATCGGTATTGACCCTGAAAAACCAATACCGGTCGACCCCCAGATCAAACTGCCGTGACTTGGGATCAGACTTGTGAGTAAGGATGAGCTCCGGTGTGTTGGCATAGGGCACGTGCAGAGCCCGCCAGGAAGTCGGCACTGCGCTACGCGAATCACAGGCAGTGAGACATTTCCCGATGTGCGGCTGCAGTGATCGGGAAATGTCTCACTGCCTGTGATTAGCGCAGCGCCGACATCCTGGCGGGCTCTGCACGTGCCGTATGCCAACACACCGGAGCTCAACCCTAACTTGTGAGACCCCCAAGTGACATAACATCCCATGTTAGTCAATGAGAGCTGTGTTAACATTACTGAAGTCGTTCCGACTCTAGAAAAAGGTTCCTGCACTACTTCAAGGCGACTTCTGACTTGTGTCCATAGACTTTAACTTTAGTCACCTCCAGGTCGGATCCTCATCTATATTATTGATGTGATTTGGATCTGACATTACAGGAAGAATACCCACCCAGGCATTCCCTGAAAGTCACATCAAGTCGCTAACAAATCAGCAGGCAAAGTCACACTGCAGGTAGCAGCATTGTGAACCGAGTCTTTCCCAATCAAGTTTTTGACAGGACAGCATTAGGTAACCCATCCACATGAATAAGCTGTGGGAACACACAGGTGTGAATGGGGCCCACTAAACACAAGTAGTCACTTGTATGCGGTCAGTGGGCTCTTGTATTACATGGTGATTGTACAATCAGATTGCAGGGTGTGTGTGTGTGGTCAGCACTGAGTGACGTCCCTGTACTTCTACACCTCCCATAGAGACCCCACTCCTCAGTGAGGCGCCCCCTGGTGGGCTCTGCTCCCAATCAGCACACACTCAGCTCTCTTACCACATTCTGAGCCTCCAGACTGAGGCAGTCCGATATGTCCTGCATGGCGGCTCCTCCGACAGCCTTCCTCTCATGTACCCCGCTCGGTCACACTCCGGGTTCAGCCGCTTAGAAGAGGATTATTCCGGGGCTGCCAGTCATGTGCCGCCCCCGGGAGGGGTGAGGGAGGCCGGGCAGGTGACTCAGTGAGGAGAGCGCAGCACACACCGGCCGGACAGGTGGAGGAGGTGCGGGAAGTGTGCACACAGGAGACAAGTTCCTCTGACTGACTCAGCACCGCCCCCTAACTGACACACAACTTCATGACATCTCCCTAACAGGAGCTCTGCCTTCCACCAACAACCTGTGTCCGAGCTTCCTTCCCCGCCACCCCCTGACTGGGCGACATGTGTGGGAGGTGGCTGCAGTCACATGACCCCGGCGGCTCTGGTTACTGCACGGGTCACCAGTGTGGAGAAGTTCTACCTCAGCACTGGGCTCCTTCTAGTCACATTTACCAAGTACAACACTACAGACTGCATTATAACACTGACATACAAATAGTACAAGAAGTAACCTGAACATTAGAAAATAAACCCCTCAGGACCCACACCGTGTATCTGAGGAACCTCATCCCCCGGATGATAAGTAAAAATCACCAACTACAATCCACGTGAAGACCAGGCCTTTTCTGGTCCTTCTGTATACATGTAAAAATCTTTTTATTGTTGCTAGAAAATTACTTAGAACTCCCAAACATTATATATATATAGATGTAGTGCCGACACTTTTCTAAAGTGTACGCTATGCTGTAAAAAATGTTTTTCCAGAACTGTAACTGAGTTCTGGGGGTTAATTGTTTTAGGTCTTTTACTTTGGCATCAGTTTGGCTGGGCTGTACTAGAGTTCTGCCTAGTCATAGGTGAAGTGAGCACCTGTGACAGGCTGAGAACGCAGTCTGGTTGGACGTGTTAGGTACCGATCTTTCTCGGAGCCAATCAGTGGGCGTGTCTGGCCCCACTGTGTATTACGGGAAGGGGTATTTAAGATGCTGAAGTCACGTGTTCAGGGTTCGGCTTGGTCTTTGATTCCTGGTTCCGGTCCGGACCAAACCCGTGAGGGGTCCCGGACCCAGGAGTGTCTGCTGCCCCCATAAGCCTGGTCACCCTGACCAGCCCCAGAGGCCCTCATGGTCTGGGGTGGGGATCCGTCCGTTCCCGAGCTTCGGAACATGCTAGTTCGAGGCCCAGTAACTGAAGGAGGATTCTGAGGTGTCCCGGTGTCCTCTCAGGATTGGTGAGGCACAGCAACTCGTACAAGTGACCAAGCGAGGACTCTTCAGAGGAGGGCCAAGAAGCTCGCTGCTCGGTAAGAGCCTGGGAGCTGAGATTGTATGGACACTAGTGAATCCGCATTTCCTACGGTATCACCGAAATGGCTGGAAGATTCAAGTACCATAGGAAAAGTTCCTAAACCCATCCTTCGGTTGCAACATAGTCTGTGGCAGAGACTTTTACATTGTTAACCTGAAGTTTCACAACCTAGTCTGTGGCAGAGACTTTGTAAAATTCCGAATCACTTGTTGGCTGCTAAATCTACAGACAGGGGTTTATCCAACAGTGAAGAGTCCAGTTGCGAGTGGCTACTCTCTGGGCTATCTGAGGAGACATTCATTTGATGTCAGCAGTTCTGAAGTGCCTGAGCTTTATCACTGATACCCTCTATTCCCAACTAAGAGACTGTGTTATGTTGAACGTTTTTTTGCAAACAAAATCCTCAAAAGGACTTTCGAGTATTTGTCTGTGCAATTACTGGGTACTAACCCTGGGAACCCCTAGACAACGAACAACGAGCTACAAGGAGGAGGTAATCGGTAAGCCCAGAAAATACATAGTCGCCCGCAGGGGTTATGGCAATGGAAACACGCACTGAAAGTGGGATCAAAATCAGATCACAGCGTATGTGTAAACCAAGCCTGATCTTTTTTTTACTGATCTAAATGCAGCTCACTGTTTTCAATGGTCCTGTACACACAGACACATAATCATGCTCTGCTTATAGATCAGTAAAATAAACACAGAAATCTGAGTACACGCATAGGTTGCATACACACATAAAATGTTACTTTGAAAGGGTTACATTTTCATTCTGAGAGCTAGAATTTATTGTACATATATACAAAATAAACGCAAGAAATTGTGGCCAGGAATAGCGATGTTCAAACATCAGTACCCTATTCAAGTACCCTAAGCCCCACGTTTCACAGGTCAAATCGTATGACAAGTCGCACCCTATTATTGGCAATGGAACTGTTCAAATTGGTGCGACACGGACTTTGTGGTAAGAGAAAAATTTGAAAAAAGTAGTTCCTGCACTACTTTTGGCAATTTCAGGTGTGACTTGCATAGACATAGTTTCATAGTTTCATAGTTAGTAAGGTTGAATAAAGACATCAGTCCATCCAGTTCAACCTGAGTGTGTGTCTTCAACTGTCCCCATCCCTATACATTGCACACTCACATCAGTCCCTACCCTCAAGGAGCCCACAATCCAAGGTCCCCATTCATATACTAGGGCCAATTTTTGGACAGAAGCCAATTAACCTACCTGCATGTCTTTGGATTGTGGGAGGAAACCGGAGTACCTGGAGGAAACCCACGCAGGCACAGGGAGAACATGCAAACTCCAGGCAGGAAGTGTCGTGGTTGGGATTCGAACCAGCGACCCTTCTTACTGCTAGGTGAGAGTGCTAACCACTACACCACTGTGCCACCCTACTACACCACTGTGCCGCCCATAAAGTCGCACAGATGTCAGCCAAGTAGCACCTGAAGTCGCACTTACATGCAGCTTTTAAATTGTGCGATTTCAAGTGAAGTTGCATGATTTCAAAGCTGCATTCAGTGTGAACCAGGGCTTAAAATGTTACTAAACCGAGAACCGTAAAATCAGTCTGTATATGCAGTAAAGCATGAGCGTTATACTCACTGTGGAACCTAAGGGGTTAATCCTTCACATTGTGTAAAAAGGCTGTTTGATCCCATTTTCTCTGATCCTCCCCTTCTTCCACTGTCCCCAATTCATCTCCTGATAGCACAGAGCCTTTGGAGTCATTCTGCACATGCTCAGTTTGGTGTGTATTGCTAGAGAGTTTTTTTTTCTTGGGAGAGTGCATGTGATCAGCACAGGGCCAATCAGCACTGTCCAGACAGAGGATCAGGGGTCCTGCAGCCTCATAGGACAGTCGGAGGAGAATGAAAACTCCTCCTACAAGCTTTAACCAGGCACTGATAGAAGTCACAAGATTGCTATATGCTACTGATTAGAAAAGTTATTTGTCAGTTTATATTTACCAAAAAATTTGCATTTCCATGTTCTGTGTACTGTGGGAGACCAGATATAGCGAATGCAGGGTCCTGGGTACTTTTTATTGAAAAATATTTTTCGTGGTTTACATACAAATAAGACAACATGTTTCACAAAATTACCGACAAATAAAAAATAAAAGTAAAACGAACAAGTTAAATAACAAAGTTTAAACATTTGGTGTATAAGAGAGGACATTGTGCAACCCAGAGTAGTACAAAATATATATATATATATATATATATATATATATATATATATATAATATAAAATATATATATATATATATATATATATATATATATATATATATATATATATATATATAATTAAAGCAGAAAAACACATCAAAGCAAGATCGATTCCGAGACCCACCCCATCTAGGCAGCGGGCAGCAGCGGCTCCTGTGTCCTTTCCTCCATCGGCTGTGTGTCTCCTCCCCTCCCCCTAGGCATCCAATAGGATCACCTGTCCTTTCAGCCAATCGGGTGACTGGGTCTCAGACCCGCTTCCTGATTGGCCAGGAGGAGGATCAGTGTTACAACAGTGAATATTCATTCGCTATTGTAATACACCTGGGTGGGCTCCGAGTGCATTCTCTGCACCCCAAGCCTCCATAGAGAGTCGGTCACAATCTCCTGCTATGCAAATTGGATTTGGAGAAACCTGCATCCAATTAGCATAAGTGTGAACCTAGCCTAAGGCCTGATTCACATCTATGCAGGTTGCAGTTTGTATATTCCAGGTATATTTTGTGTTTTTTCAATACACATTTTAGATCCATTGAAGTCTATGGAACGAAAAAACTGAAAAAAAAATCCCTGGCCCTTTCCATAAAATGCACAGATGTGAACTACATCCATAGGAAACCATGGTAAATGGACTGTAGTGTGTTCCTGCAAAACTGAAAACGCACTAAAAATGTATAGGTGTGAACCAGGCCTAAAGGAGCAATGACTTTACTAATGTGAGCCCATAGGTCAGTTTTACTGTGTCACTCTGATGACCAAGATCCCGTATGCATGTCCTTCTAATACATTTTTAATTCCTTTCGTCTTTGTAATCATACAAAAGAAAGAAATGTGATACACAAAAACTCATGAAGGTATCGTTAAGAGCATTCTGACATCATAACTTGTCTTTCTTGCTTTACTGTTTGTCAGGCGCAGACTGACAACTCATGGGGCCCCGGGCAATAGGAGATTATGGGGCCACACAGTATACACACGCACAACATACAATCACACAGTATACACACGCACAACATACAATCACACAGTATACACAGACATGTTTCTATTGGCTGAGAAGGTACTGGAGAGGTGGGGCAGCTATAATCTCTGGATTTTTAGACCAAAAGGATGTCGGTAAGGGACATTTCAGAGACAGATGTAAAAAAACTTTTAGATTTTTACATACTGTCCCTGGTTTTACTGAGGCTGGCAACCCTGATGGGGCCCCCTAGTGGCCCAGGGCCCTCATGCAGTGCCTGAGTGGCCAAATGGTCAGTCCGCCCCTGCTGTTTGTAATACCTGGATTCTGATTGGCCAAAGCACAGAACAACTGAACAGTAATGCCCGGACCGAGAGAAATAAAATGAAAGATAGCGCAGGGCCAAAATGACAGGGTGAGAAGGGGAAGCAACTACAGTGTTAAGTATTGTAGTTGGAGAATAGGGGAGAGGTAGGATTGGTTAGAGCAACAGCTTGAGGAGGTGTTTGTTGGAGTTTATTTAAGGGATAGGTGGGGTCTCCTGGGCAGCAGAGGAGGGACAGGTGACAAGCAGGTAGTTTATTCCACGCTGCTGCTTGTCACGAAATATCAGAGCATGGCCGAGGTGGACAGGATCCTGGCATGGCTGCGGGCTTCGGCAGCTTCCAAGGGGCCAGAGTGGCTTCAAAGCCCTACTAGAGGACCAAGCATCCAGGTGAGCAGCGGGGGGGGGGGGCAGGACATCCCATGCGCCCGGTGGTCTCGGCCGCCAGATTTTTTCAACAGTTTGTCACCCGTAGCTTTGCACCAGTGTAGGAGTCCCGCCCGGGACCCGTCAGGACCACCGGCGAAACGATCGGCAGCTTCTGCGGGTCGTGGACCAGGACAGAATCCTCGGTGTAGGCGGGGCTCGGTGGGCGGGGTGTCAGGAAGCGTGCACACGCCTACTCCACCCGCCGGGGCGTCACTGTCCAGAAGTAGCGGACTCCTCCCCCTCTGATGCTGTGGAAAGGGGGAGTCTCTGCGTGGGAGGAGCAATGTCGCAGCCGCTGGGACGTTACCAGCCGTGGCCTGTGGCTACAATGTGTCGGCGGCGACCCCTGCCTGGAGAGAGAGGGGTGGAAAGGAAAAGACAGAGACAGCGGCCTGGGGTACTGTACGTGCTGGAGGCATATCGATGGGCGGATCTGGTGTGGGGAGGTAGAGCCAGGTACGGCACGGATCTACGACATCCAGGCCTTCATCACACAGATCCCAGAAGTGCGGTCAGAGGGTGGACTGGTAATTAATGCATACTAGCACATTATGAGAGACTTACCTTAAAACAAAGCCCTCCAGCAGTGCGCTGTCACTGCTGACAGGGCTTCCATCTTCATCCAGTCTTCCAGGTTTGCGTACTCCGGCTGTCTGCATGTGGAAGTCACTGTTTACGGCATATACCTCTGAAGGAAAGGCACGGTATGCTGTTCCTTCAGAGCGTATTCACCGGTGACGTCACCGGCTGCTGCTCCGTGGAATATCTCCTAAACGGTGCACATTTAGGAGATTTATAATAAAGCTTACCTGTAAGTAAAATGATTACCTGTAGGTAAAAATGGCAGACACAACTTTACTACCACTCTAATGCCCCATACACACGGTCGGAAATTCCGACCACAAAATCCGTCGGATTTTTTCCGACGGATTTTGTCCGACACTGGTGTTGCATACACACGGTCGGACAAAGTTGTCGGAAAATCCGATCATTCTGAACGTGGTGACGCTCGTTGCGTACGACCGAACTACGTAGAGGCTAGTAGCCAATAGCTTTGGTCTCGTAATTTGATCTGAGCATGCGTGGCACTTTGTCCGTCGGAATTCACTACACACGATTGGAAAAAGTCCGATCGGACTTTGTTGTCGGAAAATTTGAGAGCAGGATCTCAAATTTTTTCCGACGGGAAAAAGTCTGATGGCGCCCGCACACGGTCAGATTTTCCGACAACATGGTCCGATAGGACATTTTCCGTCGGAAATTCCGACCGTGTGTACGGGGCATTACACTCAAATTATGACCCTCGTGCTGAAACTGTTTGCATTGCACATTGTTGCAGGGCAATTAAATGGGCAATTAAATGGGTTGCGTTCAGTGATGGTATTGCCCGCTGAATATGTCAATGATGCTGTACAGCCCTGAGTGGCTGCATGCCTTAGTTTAGGCGGGTGGTTGGGGGAGTTAAAACGGCAGCTCAAACCCCTGCTTTTACCACCCTCTGGGTCATCCATTTAAACAAGCCCTAAAGCATCTAGTAAATGGTAACTGTACGGTAAAGGCAGGGAAGGTGTCCAATAATCTATAGCCTAGGATAAACAACTCATTGTGGTACAATATTCCTCTTTTCTATACACAGAACTCACCACTGTATATTGTATGCAACTAATGTGAGACGCTCTATTAATAACATCTGAGGCTAGCAGGGAGGGCGGCTGATGACTTCCACAGACACACCCTGCTCTGGGCTATTTTTGTATGTATACAGTTTTTTTCCAGGCAAAATGGGAAGGTGACAGAGGAAAGAATGAAAATGCTGGATGTAAAATTTATATAAACTATAGACTTCAAATATGGGATTGAGTAAAACATGTCACTGACAAATACTAAACTATAAACTAAGCTATAAAGCTCTAAACATAGATATTGAATAAACAAGTGTCCGTAAAGTGTGAACAACTGGTTCTGTTCGAAATAGTAGACATGTGCACAATAGAAAAATTTGTTTAATTTTCGTTTCTGTTCGTTTCCGTTGATTCGTAATGATTTGTAATTTCGTAAGTCGTCGGTGTTCGTATTTGTAACGATTCGTAAATTCGTAAGTCGTCGGTGTTCGTATTCGTAATGATTCGTATTTTCGTAAGAGTTATTTTTTCGTTGATTCGTTTTTCCGTTAGTTTAATTTTCGTTTATTCGAAATTCGGACGCATTCGTATTTTCGTAGATTTAGTTACATTCGTACTTTCGTAAGATTGATTTATTCGTACTTTCGTAACATTGTTTTCGTAGATTCGTAATCGGAGCATAATTCATAATTTTATGTAATGTGTATGCTATTATTACATTGTAAGAGACACGGAAAATTACGAATCGAAAAAAAAAGTTGCGAATGTACGAATTTTTTCGTTCAATCCATTCGAAGCACGTTAAGCAGCGCCATTGTAAGAGACACGGAAAATTACGAATCGCAAAAAAAAAAAAAAAGGTTACGAATTTTTTCATTCAATCCATTCGAAGCACGTTAAGCAGCGCTATTGTAAGAGACACGGAAAATTACGAATCGCAAAAAAAAAAGAAAAAAGGTACGATTTTTTTCGTTCAATCCATTCGAAGCACGTTAAGCAGCGCCATTGTAAGGGACACGGAAAATTACCAATTCAACAAAAAAAAAAAAGTTACGAATGTACAAATTTTTTCGTTCATTTTGATTTTCGTTGTTCCTGTTTTCGTTTTTCGGTTTTTCTTCTTTCGTAGTTTCGTTGTTTCTAATTTGGTTATTTCGGATTTTCGTTGTTTTTCATATTCGTTCTATTCGATAATTCGTTAACATTTTTAGCGAATCATTCGTGCAATAACGAATGAACGAATATAACGAATTTTAACGGGAAACGAATTAAAACGAAACGAATTGCACATGTCTACTAAATAGTGCAGATGAATTCCTTGATGAACATCCAGTAACAATGAGTATAATTGATGTTTATTTTGATCACCCAAGTGCACCTCAACCGATATTGATATAAAATGCCTAATTACCAGAGGTCTAGACTCCAAATTATAAGAGTCTAGAAGGTGCAATTATAGAAGGTCCAATCAGCTTCCGCTATAATATTGCAGGTGGTGGTACTGTCATGGCTGATGGTAAAGTTTACTTCATAGTAGGGCAAAAATCTGGTAAAAACAAGCATTAATAGATCCAAGACATTCCAGAAGTCGTAAGTCGTATAACTAGTATACAGGATTGGCGTGAATAGTACCTCCCGGACATGGACTCCAACCGACGCGTTTTGTTAGAATTAATGTCCTCTGGAGCCTTGATTTTTCCCTAATGTGGGGTACACATGAGAAGTTTTTTTTTCTGCGTTCAGTCCAGTAGGCTGAACTATAGACTGAGAAATCACCATACTTTACGCAAGCGATGATAGTTTGGTGATCTCCCCCACTGTACTATTGTGTTGTGTCCCACACACTCAAACACACTGATCAGTGCTGGTAGTCATTGGCTGTCAGCACTAATAGGATGGCGGTCGGATGCTGGTTTTCAAGCTTGCCCATTCGACAGAAACCAGTCATGAGACTGACTTTTGTCGAAACAGACAGCTGTATACACGGGCTGAAAGTTACCTGCTTCCTGACAAATCAATAACACCTGTGCGCCTGATAATATATATATATATATATATACCGTATAAGCTGGTCCCGAAAAAGTGTCAGTAATGCCGCGTACACAAGAGCGTATTTTCCGTCTGAAAAATCTTGGATGTTTTTTTCGACGGAATTCCGCTCAAGCTTGGCTTGCATACACACGGTCACACAAGTTCACTGAACTTTCGACCGTCAAGAACACGGTGACGTACAACACTACAACGAGCCGAGAAAATAAAGTTCAATGCTTTCCGATCATGCGTAGGAATTTTGCGCGTCGGAATTGGTAGAGATGATCGGAATTTCCGATCGGAACTTTTTCCGATCGAAAAATTGAGAGCATGCTCTCAATCTTTTGCTGGCTGAAATTCTGCCAGCATACACACGGTCGCATTTTCAGACCAAAAGCTCTCATCGGACTTTTGTTGGTGGAATTTCCGATCGTGTGTACGTGGCATTAGTGTCTGAATGTTCACCGCAAAAAAAAAACGTAAAAAATAAAAAATAAATAAAAATATTCCATAGTTTGTAGACGCTATAACTTTTGTGCAAATCAATCAATACATGCTTATTGGGATTTTTATTTTTTTTTTTTCACCAAAAATATGTAGCAGAATAAGTTTTGGCCTAAATTTATGAAGAAATTCGATTTTTCAATTTTGTTATTGGATATGTTTTATAGCAGAAAGTAAAAAATATAAACCGTATTTTCCGGCGTATAAGACGACCTTTTACACTTAAAAAAACTGGCCAAAAAGCAGGGGTCGTCTTATACGCCGGGTCAGCCCCTCGGATGCCTGCTGGGTGTTCGGTAATACTGTATGTAGCTTCGGCTACATACAGTATCTACCGCTGAGCCAATCCCAGTGAGCGATGTATTCAAATGAATACAGAGCCTGCTCGGATTGGAGTAACAACCTCTGCCAATCCGAGCAGGCTACTCTGTAGCCTGCTCGGATTGGCTTTGAGAGTCAGAGAGGCGCGGGCTGATGATGTTACAGCCTCTGCCAATCCAAGCAGGCTTTGTATTCATTAATAGAATACATCGCTCGCCGTGATTGGCTCCAGCAAAAGCAGGAAGAAGGATATGGCGCCCGCTCCAGCTCCAGCAAGAAGGAAGAAAAATGAAGCCTTCGAAGCCTCGGAAGGGGGGTCGTCTTATACGGTAAGTACAGGAAAAAAATGCTTAAAAAACTGTAAGGGGGTCGTCTTATATGCCCCGCCGCCTTATACACCGGCAAATACGGTATATATATTTTTTTTTTTTCAAAATTGTCAGTCTTTTTTTTTTTTGTTTACAGCACGAAAAAAAAAAAATGCAGGTGGTCAAATACCACCTAAAGAGAGCATTATTTGTGGGGGAAAAAAGAACATAAATTTGATTTGGGTACAGCGTTGCATGACTGCGCAATTGTTAAAGTAACGCAGTGCCGTGTCGCCAAAAAATAGGCAAAATCTTCTGGAGGTTAAGTGATTAAGGTTGATGTCACAGTGTCACGTTTAAGCTGAATTCACATTATAAAATTCTAAAATTGTGTTTTGTTAAACAGTACCTACATTTACCTTTATTTCCTTACTGCAAATAACTATCATTAACCACTTGCCGTCCGCGCTATAGCTGAAAGATGGCTGAAGCGTGGACTTAATGTGCCAGGAGGGCGTCCATGGACATCCTCCCGTGCTTAAGCGGCCTGCGTGCACCCTACGCACTGTGATCAGCAAGTCTATGAGACTCGGTTGATCACAGATCTGAGTAATGGGTTGATCCCGACCCCTTACCAAGTGATCAGCTGTCAGCCAATGACAACTGATCATGTGATGTAAACAGAGCAGGCAATCGGCTTTTTTTTCTCCTTTTCCTTTTTTTCTCCTTTTTTTTTCTCCTCACGCTGGTATCACCAGCAGCTGCGAGAGGGACACCGGTCCAGATTGTGGAGAGCCTCTGCAGAGGCTTCTGTGCCCATCAGCGTCACCTACCAGTGCCCACCAGCACCACCCATCAGTGCCCACAGTACCACCTATCAGTACCCACAGTGCTGCCCAGGGGCGGACTGACAGGTCGGTGACTCGGGCGCCGCCCGAGGGCCCGGGGCCATTAGGGGCCCGGACTCGGCCACATGAGGGGTCACTTGAAACGGCTGTATTACATGCCGCGATGCCGCTAACAATACTGCTAACGGCGCGCGGCTCCCCGCCGGCCCCTTCTTCCCTCCTGTCCGTCCCAGGTGACGTCACGACGCATACAGTAGAAGCACCTGGGACGGACGGGAGGGAAGGAGGGGCCGGCGTGGAGCCGCGCGCCGTTAGCAGTATTCGCGGCATGTAATACAGCCGCTTCAACCTGCCGAGTTCGGGCCCCTAATGGAAGAGAAGAGTGGAGGGGCCGGCGCGGAGCATCGGCATTGGTGAGTAAATTACCAGGACCGCCACAAGTGATGGGGGGTGGTGCAGAGTCACGGGCCCCGGGTCCCCCCACCCCACAGTGTCACCCCTACCCCACAGTGTCACCCCTACCTCACAGTGTCACCCCTAGCCCACAGTGTCACCCCCTAGCCCACAGTGTCACCCCCTAGCCCACAGTGTCACCCCCTAGCCCACAGTGTCACCCCCAGCCCACAGTGTCACCCCCAGCCCACAGTGTCCCCCCCAGCTCACAGTGTCCCCTTGTGTGCGTGTCCCCCTGTGTGCATGTCCCCCCCTGTGTGTGCGCTCTCCCTCCATTGCCCCCCTGTGTGTGCGTTCTCCCTCCATTGCCCCCCTGTGTGTGCGTTCTCCCTCCATTGCCCCCCTTGTGTGTGCGCTCTCCCTCCAGTGTCCCCCTGTGTGTGTGTGCCCCCCTGTGTGTGCGCTCTCCCTCCAGTGTCCCCCTGTGTGTGTGTGTGCCCCCCTGTGTGTGCGCTCTCCCTCCAGTGTCCCCCTGTGTGTGCGCTCTCCCTCCAGTGTCCCCCTGTGTGTGCGCTCTCCCTCCAGTGTCCCCCTGTGTGTGCGCTCTCCCTCCAGTGTCCCCCTGTGTGTGTGTGCCCCCCTGTGTGTGCGCTCTCCCTCCAGTGCCCCCCTGTGTGTGAACTCTCCCTCCAGTGTCCCCCTGTGTGTGTGCCCCCCTGTGTGTGTGCTCTCCCTCCAGTGTCCCCCTGTGTGTGCGTGCCCCCCCCCTGTGTGTGTGCTCTCCCTCCAGTGTCCCCCTGTGTGTGCGTGCCCCCCCCCCTGCGTGTGCGCTCTCCCTCCAGTGTCCCCCTGTGTGTGCGTGCCCCCCCCCCTGCGTGTGAGCTCTCCCTCCAGTGTCCCCCTGTGTGCATGTCCCCCCCTGTGTGTGCGCTCTCCCTCCAGTGTCCCCCTGTGTGTGCGCTCTCCCTCCATTGCCCCCCTGTGTGTGCGCTCTCCCTCCATTGCCCCCCTGTGTGTGCGCTCTCGCTCCAGTGTCCCCCTGTGTGTGTGTGCCCCCCCTGTGTGTGCGCTCTCCCTCCAGTGTCCCCCTGTGTGTGTGTGTGCCCCCCTGTGTGTGCGCTCTCCCTCCAGTGTCCCCCTGTGTGTGCGCTCTCCCTCCAGTGTCCCCCTGTGTGTGCGCTCTCCCTCCAGTGTCCCCCTGTGTGTGTGTGCCCCCCTGTGTGTGCGCTCTCCCTCCAGTGCCCCCCTGTGTGTGCACTCTCCCTCCAGTGTCCCCCTGTGTGTGTGCCCCCCTGTGTGTGTGCTCTCCCTCCAGTGTCCCCCTGTGTGTGCGTGCCCCCCCCTGTGTGTGTGCTCTCCCTCCAGTGTCCCCCTGTGTGTGCGTGCCCCCCCCCCTGCGTGTTCGCTCTCCCTCCAGTGTCCCCCTGTGTGTGCGTGCCCCCCCCCCTGCGTGTGAGCTCTCCCTCCAGTGTCCCCCTGTGTGTGCGCTCTCCCTCCAGTGTCCCCCTGTGTGTGTGTGCTCTCCCTCCAGTGTCCCCCTGTGTGTGCCCCCCTGTGTGTGCGCTCTCCCTCCAGTGTCCCCCTGTGTGTGCGCTCTCCCTCCAGTGTCCCCCTGTGTGTGCGCTCTCCCTCCAGTGTCCCCCTGTGTGTGCGTGCTCCCCCCCGGGGTGTGCGCTCTCCCTCCAGTGTCCCCCTGTGTGTGCGTGCCCCCCCCCCCCCTGCGTGTGCGCTCTCCCTCCAGTGTCCCCCTGTGTGTGCATGCCCCCCCCTGCGTGTGAGCTCTCCCTCCAGTGTCCCCCTGTGTGTGTCCCCCTGTGTGTGCCCTCTCCCTCCAGTGTCCCCCTGTGTGTGTGTGTGTGCCCCCCTGTGTGTGCGCTCTCCCTCCAGTGTCCCCCTGTGTGTGCGCTCTCCCTCCAGTGTCCCCCTGTGTGTGCGCTCTCCCTCCAGTGTCCCCCTGTGTGTGCGCTCTCCCTCCAGTGTCCCCCTGTGTGTGCGCTCTCCCTCCAGTGTCCCCCTGTGTGCGTGTCCCCCCCTGTGTGTGTGCTCTCCCTCCAGTGTCCCCTGTGTGTGCGCTCTCCCTCCAGTGTCCCCCTGTGTGTGCGCTCTCCCTCCAGTGTCCCCCTGTGTGTGCGCTCTCCCTCCAGTGTCCCCCTGTGTGTGCGCTCTCCCTCCAGTGTCCCCCTGTGTGTGCGCTCTCCCTCCAGTGTCCCCCTGTGTGTGCGTGTGTCCCCCCCCCCTGTGTGTGCGCTTGGTCCCCTTGAGTGTGGGGACCAAGGGGGCCCCATGATCTTCTATTGCCCGGGGCCCCATGAGTTGTCAGTCCGCCCCTGGTGCTGCCTATAAATCACCTATCCATGCGTCATAACCAGTGCCGCCCACCAGTGCCACCCATCAGTGCCGTCTTATCTGTGCCCATCAGTGTCGCCCATCAGTGCAGCCTCATCAGCAAATATCAATGAAGGAGAAAAATTACCCGTTTGCTAAATTTTATAACAAACTATGAAACATTTTTTTTTTTTTCAAAAATTTCTGTCTTTTTTGTTTAGCAAAAAATAAAAACCCAAGTGGTGATTAAATACCACCACAATAAAGCTCCATTTGAGTACAGTGTAGCATGATCTTGCAATTGTCATTCAAAGTGTGACAGCACTGAAAGCTGAAAATTGGTCTGGGCAGGAGGGAGGTTTAAAGTGGGTGTAAACCCTTACAAACCACTTTGACCTACAGGTAAGCCTAGATTAAGGCTTACCTGTAGGTCCAATAAATATCTCCTAAACCTACATGGTTTAGGAGATATTTAGAAAAGAAAAGGCATCGCTGTCTACTGTGCATGCGCCGTAGACAGCGGCGCGCAGGCGCACTGCGCATGCCGGGTTCACAGCGATATGCCGCTTATGAAGTCATCGCCGCTCCAGTGAATCACAGCGCTGGATCGGCGAGACCCGGAAGTCACTCCAGCGCTGGATGGCGGTGCAGAAGATCGTGGATGAGGACCGCTTCGGGGGCTTCGTTTTCAGGTAAGTCATTCATAATTAGCTAGTATGCATACTAGCTCATTATGCCTTTGCCTTACAGGGTGTCTTTTTTTTTCTTCTTTTTTTTAAGAGGCTTTACTTCCTCTTTAAGTGCCCAGTAAGCAAGCGGTTAATGACAATTGCACAGTGAGTGTCATAACCCCTGTTCCAATATTGCTGTCCTGAGGTCTAACGGTATAATTTGTTTTCATACCATCTAGTGGTCAAATGCAATATTTTATATTTTAAATCAAGGAAAAACATCTGATCAGAGGAGGAAATAGCCTAAAAACTTTTTTTTTTTGCCCCATTCGAATGTACAGTGTACATGCATTTTGTATTTATTTTTCATTTTCTTTAAATAGACTATATTATTATCTAAGCAGTAATCACAATTTATTACTGAAAGTAATTCTTACAAGCTGACAACCAGGCTAAATATTTTAGTATATGGCAGGCAGCACATTCTAATCCTAATGTTATCAGCATTACACGCTATAATGGAATCTAGAGCATGTGTGAGATCTGATAAGAAACTCTTTACAAGTACTCTTGTTCTTTGTACTTTGCTGCAGTGCATACAATTGTGACCTGTATAGTTACAGCTTCTGCTATAGTTATTACAAGGTGTACACTTTTATTGTCTGATTTCCTTTAGATTTACCAAAACCATGTAGTGCAAGGGCCTGCCTGATGGCATACAAATTGAAACCCCTAAGGTTTGACCTCATATTACATGGTTTTGGTAAATCTAAAGGAAACAATCTACAGAAAATTGTATCATGTGTATCCAGCTTTACTATCTGCCCCATGGCTAGAAATTACAGGTGGAGTGGTTTGATAATACAAGAGAAGACACCAGCACTCTGCGCTGGGCTTGCTAGATCCAGGGGAAAGATCTCATACATTCATAATTGAATTTGTGTGGTATGATAAGATGATATACTTAACACTGTAAAACATTGACTGACCAGGCAACACTGGCAAGTGAAACACTGCATCTGGTGGCAGGCAATGGGTGGCAAGTGACAAGCTGCATCTAGTGGCAGGCAACGGTGGCAAGTGACAAGCTGCATCTAGTGGCAGGAAACGGTGGCAAGTGACACACTGCATCAGGTGGCAAATGACAAGATCAGGGTCCCCACTGATTCTGCATTATGGTGAGTTGAACTATTTCATTATATATTACAATGTAGTACACTAGCCATTCACCTGACAAATCACCCCTGCCGCCGATTTCGCTGTCAACCAGAGACTACATTCCCCCAACCCTCCCATCTTTTTTTGGGAAGGGGGCAGGGGGGTGTCCCTGAATGGCAGTTTGAAAATGTGATCACCCTAGTGAAGACTGCCCCTTGCATGTCCCCGAACTCAGCAATAGATTGTATTTCATTTGTCATGGCAAGCATCCTGGCTGTGTTGCCAGAGATGGAGAAGAGAGCTAGCTCTTGGGGTTTTGGAAAAAGAATGTGCACTTCCCTCCAAATGTACAATGCAGTGCTTGGTGCCCAGGGCCACATTGGTCCCCTGCAGACACTTATCTGTAATGTAACATGTACTATGTCTCCAGTCTGTGATTGACTGCTGAAGCATGCCCCCAGTCTCCAACAACCCCTGTAGCATGTTCATAGTCTCTGAGCATTTTCTGTATCATGTCTGCAGTCTCTGACCATTTTCTGCATCAAGTCTGCAGTCTCTGACTATCTCCTGTATCATGTCTGCAGTCTCTGAGAATTGTTTGTATCATGTCTGCAGTCTCTTAGCATTTTCTGTATCATGTTTGCAGTCTCTGACCATTTTCTGCATCATGTCTGCAGTCTCTGACTATCTCCTGTATCATGTCTGCAGTCTCTGAGCATTTTCTGTATCATGTCTGCAGTCTCTGACCATTTTCTGTATCATGTGTGCGGTCTCTGACAGTCTCTTGGAGCATGTCTGCAGTCTCTGACCGTCTTTTGGAGCATGTCTGCAGTCTCTGACCGTCTTTTGGAGCATGTCTTCAGTCTCTGACCGTATTTTGGAGCATGTCTGCAGTCTCTGACCGTCTCTTGGAGTATGTCTGCAGTCTCTGACAGTCTCTTGGAGCATGTCTGTAGTCTGTTGGAGCATGTCTGCCATCTCTGACCGTCTCCTGTATCATGTCTTATGTCTGCAGTCTCTGACAGTCTGTTGGAGCATGTCTGTAGTCTCTGACCATCTCCCGTATTATGTCTCTTGTATCATGTCTGCAGTTTCTGACCACCCCTTGTATGATATCTGCAGTTTCTGACCACCCCTTGTATGATATCTTCAGTTTCTGACCATCTCTTATATCATGTCTGCAGTCTCTGACCATCTCTTATATCATGTCTGCAGTCTCTGACCATCTTCTGTATTATGTCCATACCTCTGCTATGCAGTCTCTGACTATTTTAATGAAGCTCTTTAAGTTAGGCTCAGACAAAGCAATCAAACATTTTTTATACGTGCAATGCAGCATGGATTTTGTTTAACCATAAGACTTAAGCCCCTCCCACTGCTAGACGCTTGACCACGCCCACAATTTACCGCAACGTAGCACGTCTTTTTACTCCTCCAGTGTCCCATTCTGAAGTTCAAAGGTTGGGAGGTATGCAATGGCTCAGCAGGAGGGATTCCAACATCAACACTATCTGTGTTGATGGGGGAAACAAGCTAATTTCTTTCCTGCAACCCATGGAACCCAAGAGAAATCTTTAAATTTTTAGGAAGTTTACACATTTTCATCCTTACAAGTTTCATTTTTGGTTAAGCTTTAAGCTATATAAAGCAGCTAGTGTTGTGTGTGAAGTCACTCTGCGTTTCCATAGTTCCTTCTCATGATGTCATGCATGTGACCGTATAAGGCTAGTTTAGGAGCTCTGCATAAACACGAGAGAGAGATCACAACCATGGGCCGCCAGCACTGCATGGGAGAGATTACACTGGCAGTAATCCATAAAGCATTAACTACATTCTGCCATCAACCAAAAAAAGAATTAACCCTCTACTCACAGAGATCTACCTGTAAAACAGAAATCATTACTTTAAGGATCTGTCTACTCCACTAATATTTTAAGCCTATGTTAACATTGGCGCGATTTTGCATGTGATTTGCATGCCAAATCGCATGCCAAATCGGCAGCTATTGCTGGCAATGGCACCATCCGAAATGGTGCCGACTTCACGGCATTGCACCGATTCCCAAAACTAATTTCTGTACTACTTTGACGACTTTGAGGGGCGATTTGTATAGACATCTGTGCAGGAACCCGCACAGATGTCTGTCAAATCGCCGCAGAAGTCGGACTGCATTGCCGGGTTCAAATTGTGCGAGTTTAGCTGAACTTGCACAATTTTATTTCCGCAGCAGTGTGAACCAAGCCTAAGTATGGGAGAATGCTGCTGGGCCTCTTCTATCCACTGGCAAAATCTGAGCATCTTCCACTACTGATTGTATTGCCATCTTGACACCCTTGTTGCATTGCTCTCGTTGTACATATTTCTGATCTCCGCTACTCATGAAACATCTTTGTATGCCAGCACCTTCTATTGTTGCCAGTGGAATAAGAAGTGTCAGGAAGCTTTAGAGGGTGGAGATCATGGAGCTCCACTTACCCACATCCTGAGTGTGTCACATTCAAAATTATTATTATTTTTTAAATAAAAGTTAGGCCCCTTCACACATGTATGTCCGTATTTCATCCATCCATTTTCAGATGAAATACGGACATACATGCATGCCTATGGGATAGCGGGTGTCAGTGGATGAGCATCCGCTGACACCCGATATCGCCCGTCTCTGATATGGTCCAATTCTGCAGACAGAGGAAAACCCTATTTTTCTATCCATCTGCAGATTGGATGAACACGGACAGACGGTCCGTGTTCATCCGATCCCCCATAGAGGAGAGCGGAGATCTGACAGGGCGGTCCCTGCACAGTGTGCAGGGACCGCCCTGTCATCCGCCGGATCAGCGGGGATCAGTGGAGCGATCACCGCTGAGCAGCGGATCTTTACGGGGCGGATCATTACAAATCCGTCCCGTGTGAAAGGGGCCTTACTGTCAGTAATAATGAATCATACATTCTTTTCTGCTACCTTGCCTATTTACAAATGGTACATCTCTAAGGGACACTGGTGGCAAGATCTCCTCACTCAAGTTCCCAGGGGTGCACACCAGCTGTAGTCTTTATAATATATACATAGTGTAAATAATAACAGTATAATTCTAAAGTAAAACCCTAGAGAGTCTTCAATAATCTGCAACAATGTTAATTTCCAATACAACATACAGCTACACTATGTTACCAAAAGTATTGGGACTCGTGCCTTTACACGCACTTAAACTTTAATGGCATCCCAGTCTTAAGCCTGGTAAACACGATCGGATTTTCGGCAGAAAATTGTGTGATGACAGACTGTTTGCCTAAAATCTGACCGTTAGTACGCTCCATCAGACAATTGTTGTCCAACTTTCGGCCAACAAATGTTGGATAGCAAGCTAGTAAATTTTTTTGGCGGACAACGGTCTGTTGTAAGATTTTCCTATCATGTGTCCATAAGTCCGTCACACAAAAGTCCAAAGTACAAACACACATGCTTGGAATCAATACTCACCAAACACGACATTAGCAGAAGGTGCCCAAAGGGTGGCACTCAAGTGTACGTTCGTGCTTGTTGGCCGACAATTGTGTACCGTTTGTATGCAAAAAGTTCCCGACACACGCCCTTCGGACAAAAGTCTATAGCTCTGTTGGCCAACAATCAGATTGTGTGTACGAGGCTTAAGTCCGTAGGGTTCGATATTGAGTTGGCCACCCTTTGCAGCTATAACAGCTTAAACTCTTCTGGGAAGGCTGTCCAGAAGGTTTAGGAGTGTCTATAGGAATGTTTGTTTTTTTATGTGAAGTACGTAGGCGCTACTAGAATTGTTGATGATTAAAGTAGTGTAAATCAAGGTGTATATAGCTGCTGAACTTCTAGAGTGTCACCAGCACCAACAGATATGTAAATAGTAAAAATAAACAGCGCTATATACTATAATCAATACTAAAACAATATAAAGTGCTATATATAAAAAAAAGTGCAAATGCAATAAACAAATCCTATGTCAATGTGCAAAAGTGCAATCATATATCATCAAAAAAATAGTCCAATGACAATAAAAAATGTGTATCAAATATCACAATGATTGAAAGTCTCTTCAATTGTGCAAAATACGTTAAAAAAACAGGAGGGGGGAGGGAGGAGAAAAGTGTCCAAGTGAAAATCAGCAGGATAAGATGTGGTGATAGCCTGTAGATAACCTCCAACAATCCACACCCAGTGTGTTCTAACCTCTCACCTCAAGGATAGAAACCCAATGGGTCTAGTCATGCATCAAGATGCTGGATCATGATGAACTGTGCTGTCTTCCTCCTCAATGGAAATATCCCAGCGGGACAAGGAACAACTGCAGCCTCAAGGGATGGATAGATGTTTTCCCATACGATCCACAACAAACTCTTCCAATATTATCTCCAGATCCAGGATGTTACATAAAGGATAAAAGAGCCTCCATATTGTAGTAGTTTAAAAAATCGTAGGTCTTTTATTTAAAATAGACAAGATGACATCTAAAAAAATGGCAGAGCCAGCCGCATACATGAAAAAAAGTGTCAAACAGAAAGACTTCTGGTCTTGGCCGTGACCGGAAGTGACGTCACCCGGCTCCTCCCAACGCGTTGCATCACAACACACGTAACTTCTTCAAGGGTATCTTTATGAACCTTGCTTTGTGCACTGGTGCACAGGCATGTTGGAGCAGGAAGAAGCCATCCCGAAACTGTTCCCACAAAGTTGGAAGCATGAAATTGTCCAAAATGTCTTGGTATGCTGACACCTTAAGAGTTCCCTTCACTGGAACTAAGGGGCCAAGCCCAACCCCTGAAAGAGAACCCCATACCATAATCCCCACTCCACTAAATGATTTGGACCAGTGCACAAAACAAGGTCCATAAGGACATGGATGAGCAAATTTGGGGTGGAGGAACTTGACTGGCCTGCACAGAGTCCCGACCTCAACCCGATAGAACACCTTTGGAATGAATTAGAGTGGAGACTGCGAGCCAGACCTTCTCCTCCACATCAGTGCCTGAGCTCACAAATGCGCTTCTGGAAGAATGGTCAAACATTCCCATAGACACACTCCTAAACCTTGTGGACAGCATTCCCAGAAGAGTTGAAGCTGTTATAGCTGCAAAGGGTGGGCCAATATTGAACCCTATGGACTAAGACTGGGATGCCATTAAAGTTCATGTGTGTGTAAAGGCAGGCAGCCCAATACTTTTGGTAATATAGTGTATGAAAAAATTAGATATAAAAGTATCCAGTTCCAAAAAAAGAAAATGTACATAAACTCTCCAACTATATACTGTTTGCTTGTAAAGCCTCGTACACACGATGAGATTATCGGACGAATGATCGTTCGTTTTTTGCTGCATGCTAGTCTTATATCGAAAATTAAGAGGTTACTAAACTTACAATTCTTGTACGACAGAATACAACTTCGGAAGTGATGTAATGTATTGTAATGTATGCTTTCATGTCCGAGCCCTGCATGGTCTTGGTCTTCTGATTTTTTTCACACGAATACTGTACCAATTAAACAAAAATTATACGATCTGGTATCGAACAAAGGTTTTCGTGCTTGTCCCTTCGGATATTGTTGGGTGAATTGTCATTATCCGCTCTCATACTAACAATCAGATTATCGTACAATCACTTGCCAAATTTTGTCATCCGATTATCTGATCGTGTGTCCTAGGCATTCAAGTAATAGGCATACACATGTATAGCTGTTCGCAGTTGTTATTAAGATATCCACAATATAAATCAACACCAGCTGAAGTCTTCGGTTATGCCAAAATATCTGTTTACTCCATTCACTTGGGAACTGCAAACATTCAGATCTTTCCTGAAAACGAACAAGTGTTCCATGGGTGTTCATTCATTCTGGTTACCTGTATCTACATGGACTTACAGGGCTCTCTATAACTCTCTGGTACCCTCTACTGACAGTTTCATACCTTACATGTAGTAGTAGAGTATTGTTCTATTATCCGTAGATAAATGCAGGAAGTTTGGAGTTTAAAAACAAAATTTTAGGTATGTCTTTTCTTGCATAATTAGATTGGTCCAGCTTCAACCAAAGTAAGAACCCTTTCACACTGGGGCATTGTGGGCGTCGGTGGTAAAGCGCCACTATTTTTAGCAGCGTTTTACCGTTGTTTTAGCTGCGCTTTTCGGACGCTAGCGGTGTGCTTTTAACCCCCGCTATCGGCCTTGTTTACATTGGCAGAGCTCCATTCTGTGTCTCTCCTCGCCGATCAGCGGGTGCTGGCAGTAGGGTTGCCACCTCAACCCTTTAAAACTGAAAACATATGAATCACACAGGTTCTGGGGCTAATTTAATGCAGATAAGGCACCAAGTGAGTTTAATTACCACCTTAATCAGCCACAGAACCTGTGTAATTAATATGTGTTCGGGTTTAAAGGGATGAGGTGGCAACCCTAGTCGGCGGACATCTATTTGCCGGCACCTGCTGATCGGCTTGTACTGTGTCAAATCAGCTGCAGTCGCAATTCGGCCGTAAAACTAAGTTATGCGGTCCTCAAACGGATAGTGTACAGTCAGGAGGAGAGAGCTGACTAAGCAGATGGATGACCACATCCATGTTCAGATACATTTTTATTCTCCAGTCAGCAGACTGGTGGTATGTTCTTAATCAAGCTATGCTGCTGCTGTGCAGGTCAAGCATCTGGCTGTGCTGTCTGGGCAAGGGTGCCTTGATCACAATACTGGCTGCACAAATTTACAAATCCTTTTGCAGGTGAACATTTTTTAATATATGTACTTATAAGGTTTAAAAAGGTTTCTGCACCTAATCAACCCAAATATATTGGTAAATGATGAGAATAATGTATTGTACAATGCTGCATCAGACATTATAATACTCTGTGTAATATTATTCAGTTTTGTTTCCCTGTGCACAATTAAGGCCAGTGTGAGAGGATGTTCGTTATGAAAACAGGATTCAGCTCACATCATTCACAGTTTATCACTCTTTGATTACTCACTCTGTGGCTACAACCCTTTGGAAATAAAGATGGTAAAGATGATGATTCCAGTCAGTAATGTATATGCATTACCTTGGATCACAACACAGTGAGAGCAACATTCATATATAGTGCGGAATGCATGACCTTGTATTGCCTTTATTCCTGGATATTACTATGTTCTTGCACTATTGGGTTAGTCTCCATGTGTAACCTAACCTTGTCATGACATCACAGGTGATGCCAACAACACTCATGACAGTTATTAGAATCAGGTTACTTATCCAGTCTGAGGTCAACAGCTGTCAGACTATAAAGGTTAAGTCAGGTGTTAAACAGCTAATTGCTTCTAACAAACGGGTGTAAATTATAATATTGTCCTACTTTAAAATGGATAACCAGACGGAGTATGTTGAGAAGGCTAAAATGAACCAAAAAGCCATCCACTGAAGCACTGTAAAGCACAGGATTACTGCTGGTTTGGTTATGAATAGAGTAGGGAAGGTTTAGAACCTGTTGAGTTTTTGTTGCTGTATGTAAGTCACCTGTGTCTCTAATAGGGGCACAGGGTGACCGAGAAATCCAGTCTGATGTGTACTAATCGGACTCACTGTACAACCACACTGGAATGTTGTGTGTGAGTATGTGTGTGTGTGTGTGTGTGTGTGTGTGTATATGTGTATATATATATATATATATATATATATATATATGTGTGTGTGTCTCATTTTGTTGTGTACTCTTTGCTGGGTCATTTGGTGTGTGGTTGTATTCCAGAGTGTTACCTCTATGTGTTTCAATAAAAAAGTTCATGTTCCAGCTTGCAGCCAAACAAGTCCTGCCTTGTTCCTGGTTGTAATATGTGGCTAATATCTATATTCAGACTGGAGGAAACGGTATATGACGAACGCACTTAAGCGTAGTGTGGGATGTTTTGTTACATTGGTGGCAGCAGTGGGACACTTCCTGCAGTCTGGGACATCCAAACCTCCACCTGGATCCAAGATCAGGATAGCAAACTTCGGTCACCCCAGCGGAGATATGGATCTGGCATCAGAGTTCTCGGGGCTGCTGTGGATTGTGCTTTCAGCATATTCCAGGACTGTGTCTGAGGATGAATACCTGGAGCTCAGGCAGCAGATTCGGGTAGGACTCTGTATTGGAGCCCCCCAGGTCGCTGGTATGCAACAGGGCAAGTTCTTTCCAACCCCAGAGCAACAGGCCATTGACCAACGGGAGTTACCGATGGCATTTCTGGAAGAGCGGCCCCAGGAGCTATGGGTGACTGAGTTGTACAGGCTGGTCCAGCAGGAGATAGAGCTGGACAATCGTTATCGGACTCTGCAATGGCACGCAGAGCAGAAATATTTAGGAGAGACAACAGAATGCTCTCCGGAGGGATATGAATTTGGCGGCCCTGGATTGCTGTGGGAGAGCCTTACAGATCGTTTTGTGTTTGGCGATGAAGGGGAATCTACACTTGAGGACCTGTGAGAATACAGAGAGGCTATGCTTGGTCTTGCAGGGGTCTCAGAGCTTAAACCTGATCTGGATTATTTGCTAAGGAAGGAACAGTATCTGGAAAGGGCATACAGGAAACTTCTAGAACACGTTCAACAGCATGCCAGAGAATCAGCAGTGGAAACTCTGGAGATTGCCGTCTCCAAAGCTGAAGCTCTGCTAACCTCTGCCCAGCACCAACAGCAGCTTCAGCCTCCCTGAGAGAAGAGGCAGTCAGCCTTTCTTCCACAATACTGACAGAGACATGGGATTTTCTGCCAGCAACATCTATAGAGTTACCAGAAACTTCTGCAGCTGAAGTGCTGACAACTGGACACAGGGTCCAAGACCTCTGTCCTACACTTGTGGCAGTTCCAGAGGCCCAGGGTGAGAAGGTGATGGTCTTTTCTCCCCAGCAAGTATCCATGCACCTGGAAGACAGTACCAGAGACATGTCATTCCAGCAGCCAGATGAGGGTAAGGAAGGTGAAACAGACGGCTTCCCTTCCCAGCAGCAGATGGCACCCCAAAATGATGCCAGAAACCCAGCAGAATGTCTGGCAACAGGGCCGAGTGCTGCTGGCCTCTGCCCTCAACTAACAGAAATGTGGTCTCCATCTGTATACCCCAGGGATGCTGGGCAGTCAGCCCAGATCCCCAACAGCATGATGAAGTGAGCCCAGCCACCCTGTCTTAACTCCAGCAGCTGAAAGGACTCCAGGGAGAAGGGCCACTCAGCACTTCTCCCCAGCGGCGGGTATGTTCTCTGAGAGAGGCAGAGTTTGGTTGGGTGAGTAATGCTATGTTTGGGACAATTTATTTGGGGTACTGTGTGGATATCGGCATTGGGGGACTGGAACTACTGACTAACTTTGGATTCAACCCATCTCCTCCTGTGTTCGTCTGCTGCCAAAAGGGGAGAGATGGGATGGGAGTTGCTATCCTTGGGGAGGTTGGGAAAACCTTGTTTCAGCTCCCCATGCACCTCCTATGTCTAAGTCACCCTGTGTCTCTGATAGGGGCACAGGGTGACCGGGAAATCCAGTCTGATCTGTATTAATATATATATATTAGGGTTGTCCCGATACCACTTTTTTAAGACCGATACTTTTTTTCAAGTACGCGCCGATACCGATTACCGATACTTTTTTAATGTCATGTGACAGTGACGTACTGATGGCTGGCACTGATAGATGGCACTGACTGATGGGCACTAAAAGGTGGCACTGACTGATGTCTGGGACTTATTGCTGGCAGTGATGGATGGGCACTGATAGGTGGCACTGACTGAGAGGCACTGATAGGTGGCACCCACTGATGACTGGCACTGACTGATGAGCACTGATAGGTGGCACTGATGCAGCACTGATGAGCAGTGCACTGATAGGTGGCACTGATTATGCAGCACTGATGAGCACTTATAGATGACACTGATAGGTGGCACTGACTGATGGCTGGCAGTGGCACTGATGGATGGGCACTGACACATGGCACTGACTGAGCATTGACTGATGAGCACTGACGAGAACTGACTAATGAGCACTGATTGATGGCTGGCACTGATTGATGGCTGGCACTGTTAGATGGGCACTGATAGATGGCACTGACAAATGGCACTGACTGATGAGCACTGACAGGTGGCTGGCACGAACTGAAATAAATGACATGAGAGGAAAAGAAAGGAAACTAAATTATTTTGCTATGCTGCCTGTGATGCCCATCTTGGTACACCCTGCACTGGGCCGCATAAAAGCAGCAGCGGACATCTTGTTACACCCAGCCCGAACTATATGGGCTGGGTGTAACAAGATGTCTGCTGCTGGCTTAATGTGACTGAGTGCAGGGTGTACCAAGATGGGCGTCGGGATTATTAAGCACGGATGAGACGTGTAACGGCAACACGGAGCGTCACTTGCATTACCGAATGTGACGGCTCTGGTCGCTGATCCAGATGAAGCCCTGCACTACCTGCTTGAGGACACGGAGACACGAAGGACTCGCTCTCTGCTCCGCCCTCCGCTCCGCCTGCTGACTCCGCCCACAGACTTCCAGGTATCGGCTAAGGCATCGGGAGCATTTGTGCGAGTACAAGTACTCGTGCAAATGCTCGGTATCGGTCCCGATACTGATACTAGTATCGGTATCGGGACAACCCTAATATATATATATATATATATATATATATATATATATATATATATATGTATATATATATATGTATATGTGTGTGTATATATTGTTGTGTACTCTTTGCTGGGTCGTTTGGGGTGTAGTTGTATTCCATTTTTCTATTGTCTGTATGCCTTGGGAGGAAAGTATATTATGGGATGTATGTCTATAGGGAGGGGGGGATTCCTCCAGCAGCCCCTCCCTGCTGATAAGGCTGTTTACTGATGAGAAGTTTGAAAACACCTGACCTGTGTGTCTATTGTTATTGGACAGTTTACCCCGCTCTGAATGCAAAGGGAGGGGGAGGGGTTATCCCTGAGTGTTACCTCTCTGTACATGTATTTCAATAAACAGTTCATGTTTCAGCTTGCAGCCAAAAGAGTCCTGACTTGTTCCTGGTTGTAATATTCAGGTAATATCTATATTCAGACTGGAGGAAGCAGTATATGACAAAAGCACTCAAGTATATAGGATGTTTTGTTACAGTAGTAAACTCTGTTCTACCACTTGTACCTACAGGCAAGCTTATAGTAAGGCTTACCTGTAGGTACTTTGAATATCTCCTAAACTTTCACAGCTTAGGAGATAATCAGAGTGCAGAAATCACCGGCGTATGCGCTCTAAAGGTCCGGTATACAGTGAACCCGGAACCCGGAAGGAAGACCGGGTGAAGATGGAAGCCCTCTCAATGGTGACAGTGCGACACTGGAGAGCTTCGTTCTAAGCTAAGTCTCTCATAATGTGCTAGTATGTGATGCATATTAGCACATTATGACATGGCCTTGCATGGGATTTTTTTCTTCTATCAACTGCGGTTCCGTACCTCTTTAATGGGTGTCAGATACAACAGGAAAAGTATTTTCCCCAAAGGGGACAAAAATAGCAATTCTCTTTTGGCACTTTGTACCCTCATTGTGGCCGTTCACCTCACTTCTGTGGCAGGTGACAAGTGACCAGCATGAGTCAACAGGAAGTAAGGAGCGTTTTTCACGGGGATTTAGAATGCATTTAAAAAATAAAGAGGTTTTCTACTTGGTACAAAATGAAAAAAAAAAAAAAGTTTTCATCTTCAACACAAATCCTAAGGGCTCATTCACACTAGAATGCTTTCCGGGAAACCTGCATCCCATGCAAAACGCACTGGGTGTACCATCTGCGTCGGGAGTGAACATATTCCTAATGACACCCCAAATGCAGATTGCAAATGCAGTGCATTTTCCTGCACCAGATTGCATGGTAACACAGTAGTTCATGCATGAATGTGCTGAAAATTACACCACTATACTGGTGTATAGTGGTGTAAGCTGGCTACACACTATACAGCTTTTATACCGTTTTCTAGTAGAAATTTTCTTTAGATTTACAAAAACCATATAATATGAGGTCAAACCTAAACACTTTCAAATTGTATGCAATCAGGCAGGCTCTTGTACTACATAGTTTAAAGAGGAGGTCCACCTAAAAAAAAGTATTAAAAGCCAGCAGCTACAAATACTGCAGCTGCTGACTTTTAATAAATGGACACTTACCTGTCCTGGGGTCCAGCGATGTCGGCAGCCGAAGCCGATCAGTCGCTCGGCTCTCCGCAGCTGGCGCCGCCATCCTCTGTCAGGGAATCCCGGAAGTGGGTGCAAATACCTGTATTATACAGGTACCTGCACCCCCCCCCCCCCACTTCAATATTGGGAATTTTAAACTCCTTCCTGCCCTGGCCAATTTTCAGCTAACAGCGATGTCGCACTTTGAATGACAATTGCGTGGTCATGCAACACTGTACCCGTATGACATTTTTATAATTCTTTTCTTTTGGTGGTATTTAATCACCACTGTTCTTTTTTTTTTTTACTAAATAGTGGAGGGCGGCAATGTTGTTATTATTATTATGATGGTTATTTTTGACTGCAAGGGGTTTTGACCACATGGTCCCGCCCACGGGTTCGTCTGATGGGAGAGGACCACATCTGATCCATGACCATATAAAGGGTGACTTGACACTGTATTGGTTCAACTCTGAGGAAGGGAGTGAGTCTCACGAAAAGCATTAGCTTGTGAGTATTCATTTGGCAGTGGCTTTATAATAAATTATTTGGTGGTAATGCAGGAGGAGCTTGCACCCTCTTGTGTGTGTGTATTTTACAGTTTACTGAAGATTTCCCGATCTGTGGGGGGCTGAGGAAGCATTATGCACCTAAGTGGCCTTGTGCATGTTTGAATGGGCTTTGGTTCCCAGTGGCTTATTTAAAACACTACAACACTCAGGATAATTGCTGGGTGGTCATCAACTCCTGTGACCCATGAACAGACCCTGATTGTTTCTGTGATATGCCCATTTTTTCCTTCTGACTGCTCCTGATCTCAATCCCTCCAGTACCAGATTTTCAAGTTGCTTCTTGACTCTGCGCCTTGCTTATCCCTTCGGCTCATCTGCTTTGATACTGACCTTGGCCTGGCTCCTGTTTACGCTCTCATCTTTTGAAGCTGTGCTTCTGCAACCCGCCCATTGACAACTTCTGCCTGTCTTACCACGTTCCAGCCTCCGGCTTCTGCAAGCTCTGTGAGGAAATCCAACATGAGCTCCTATTCCTCAGCTCCTACTTCATTGCAAGATCCAGTTCTTCTGCTGGCCAGGACATACTACAGGCACTTATGCTACTCCATGTCCTGTCCTACCCTATCATCAATCTTGGGGGACAAACAGCATAGGAGGTGTAAGGGAGAGCCCTCTATTCAGTATGGTCTCTATCAGGTACTTGGCACCCACCAACTATATGCAGTGGCATTTTCAGATGGAACAACTGCATTCTGGCCTATATATTGAAATCAAATAATCACCACAGGGTGGCAGTGTGGATATAAGGGTTATAAAAGTCACGTAAAAATAGTATTCTGGTCTATATAGATGAGTAAATTATTCTAATTCCTTTGACATGCTGGTCAATAAGTAGCAGAGGCCTTTGAAAATGGTTCAGGTACAGTGCCTTGAAAAAGTATTTATACCTCTTGAAATTTTCCACATTTTGTCATGTTACAACAAAAAACGTAAATGTGTTTTATAATGGTTTTATGTGATAGACCAACACAAAATGGCACATAATTGTGAGGTGGAAGGAAAATAATAAATGGTTTTCAATTTTTTTTACAAATAAATATCTGACGTGTGGCGTGCATTTGTATTCAGTTTTGTAGAACCACCTTTTGCTGCATTTACAACTGCAAGTCTTTTTTTGCAAAATATCTCAAGCTCTGTCAGATTGGATGGCGAGAGTCTGTGACCAGCAACTTTCAAGTCTTGCCACAGATTCTCAATTGTATTTGTAATGGAAATTTGTAAGTTCCATATATAATTGTATTCTATTTTGTATGTATTACACACTGCCCTCACTGTGCACAAGGCACTAATAATGTTTACATTCTTTCGAGTCCTGATTAGAATTAGCCTGCCTATGATACGCTCCTTGTTACCATAAATGTACAATTGTAATATTAATGTGATACCTACGTAATCATGTGTATAAAAACCTTCAATTGCGTCATAATAAAGCAGAACGGTTATTTGGAAAGATGCTGAGCGTATCTTTTGTGTCTGTTCCCTACTGCAGTAGTTATTATTAATTTGGAACCACTAATCAATATGAGGATAGGAGTTGCTTATCTATAAATTTCCAGGTCAGATTTAAGTCTGGAATTTGACTGGGCCATTCTAACACATGAATATGCTTTGATCTAAACCATTCCATTGTAGCTTTGGTTGTATGTTCAGGGTCGTTGTTCTGCTGGAAGGTGAACCTCCACCCCAGTCTCAAGTCTTTTGCAGACTCTAACAGGTTTTCTTCTAAGATTGCCCTGTATACCATAACATGATGCTGACACAACCATGTTTGGGATGGTGTGTTCAGGGTGATGTGCAGTGTTAGTTTTCCACCACACATAGCGTTTTGCTTTTAGGCCAAAAATTTAAATTTTGGTCTCACCTTCTTCCACATGTTTGCTGGGTCCCCCACATGCCTTCTCGCAAACTGCAAACGGGACTTCTTATGGCTTTCTTTCAACAATGGCTTTCTATTTGCCACTCTTCCATAAAGGCCAGATTTGTGGAGTGCACGACTAATAGTTGTCCTGTGGACAGATTCTCCCACCTGAGCTGTGGATCTCTGCAGCTCCTCCAGAGTTACCATGGGCCTTGTGGCTGCTTCTCTGATTAATTCTCTCCTTGTCCGACCTGTCAGTTTAGATGGACGGCCATGTCTTAGTAGGTTTGCAGTTGTCCCATACTCTTTCCATTTTTGGATGATGGATTGAACAGTGCTCCGTGAGATTTTAAAGCTTGGGATATTTTTTTATAACCTAACGCTGCTTTAAAATTCTCCACAACTTTATCCCTGACCTGTCTGGTGTCCTTGGCCTTCATGATGCTGTTTGTTCACTAAGGTTCTCTAACAAATCTCTGAGGGCTTCACAGAACAGCTGTATTTATACTGAGATTAAATTACACACAGGGGGACTCTATTTACTAATAAGGTGACTTCTGAAGGCAATTGGTTCCACTAGATTTTAGTTAGGGGTATCAGAGTAAAGGGGGCTGAATACAAATGCACGGCACACTTTTCCGATATTTATTTGTAAAAAATTTTGAAAAACATTTATAATTTTCCTTCTACTTCACAATTATGTGCCACTTTGAGTTGGTCTATCACATAAAATCCCAATAAAATAAATTTTACGTTTTTAGTTGTAACATGAAAAAATGGGAAACATTTCAAGGGGTATGAATACTTTTTCAAGACAATGTATATAAAGAGTGACATATCTTGAATACATGTTTTCAAAAGGAAGGAGTAAGGAGAAAAGCGTTTTCTGCGCTTTTACCCATACAAATAGTTATCACTTATTTGTTCTGAATGTTGCGTCTAAAGAATACAAACACACTGATGAAGATTGGAAAAGTTTTAGTGTCTGTTTAAATGGCACCTATATTGCTTTTATTCACAATTATAGGAAGAGGGTCATTGTAAGAGAAATGGGGGGCTGTTTGTTAATCTGTGAAGCAATTAGATGTTGATTCAGCTCAGGGGATTCAAAGATCATTAGAAGGACACTTCATTGGAACGGGCAATATGCAAATTAAACAGGTTATCAGTGTAATTAGTTCTTTAGAAAGATTCAATTGCCCCTAAAATAACTTGCTTTAACTATTCGCAGCTTTTGAAAATGAACATTTGTTCAGAAATTCCTTATTTTAGATATCTACTACTAAAACCTTTTATCTGCATGACTCTAATTACTTTGCAGGAGCAGAACAGCAAAAAGCAATTGACCTGCAGATTATTACAATCCACCAGGGGACTGCGTGTATGATGGGATGGCTGTATTTTAAGATGTATTTTTAATGTGGTCAGTTGCGTTAACCTAGGTCCTCTAACAACTTCATCTCTATATCAGAATTTGTACAACTATAGTATATAATCTTCATGGTTAAAAAACTCTTTCCATTTTCTATCAAAACGTAAGTACCGTATTTATCGGCGTATAACACGCACCTTTTCCCGCAAAAAATATGACAAAAAAGGCAAGCGCCGCTGAAAAATAGCGATCGCTGCCGAAAAAACCCGAAGCGCGGCCGAAAAAGAACGAAGTGCCCCCGGAAAAAGCCGAGCAGACTCTGCTCTGCTCGTAGTTCCGCCTCCCTGCGCTCGCTCCGGAAACAGCAGGGAGGCGGGACCGCGAGCTTAGCCGTCCGAGTCGGCTCGGCTTTTTCCGGGGGCGCTTCAGTCTTTTTCGGCCGTGATTCGGGTTTTTTCGGCGGCGCACGCGACAGCGTCTCGGCGGCGGGAAATTTAAACCCAGAAAACACTGAAAATGACGCTGGCAAGCTACAATGGCACTGGGCAAGGCTGCAATGATGCTGGGCAAGGCTGCAATGACGCTGGGCAAGGCTGCAATGAAGCTGGGCAAGGCTGCAAATGACGCTGGGCAAGCTACAGTGACGCTGGGCAAGCTGCAATGATGCTGAGCAAGCTGCAATGACGCTGGGCAAGCTGCAATGACGCTGGGCAAGCTGCAAATGACGCTTAAATGTAAGTTGTTTTTTTTCCCCTAAACTTCCCTCCTAAAACTTTTTTTCCTTAAAATGCCCTCCTAAACTTGGGGTGCGTGTTATACGCCGGTGCGTGTTATACGCCGATAAATACGGTACGTCATCCTGTAAATAATATTATTCCTTTGCAATTTGCAAGCATACAGTTACATATAGGTACACTGATACCTCGGTTCACGACCTTTCTTTTCACGAACAACTCAGTTCGCGAACAGAAGAGTTCACAAACATTTGCTTCGCTACGTGGACTCCGCTTCTGTTCAAAAACACGAGCCGCGCCCATCTTTCCTGCTCTGACACGTGGTCGTGACTTCCTGTAAGTGAGATCACGAACACGGAGAGACACTGAAAGTGTACTGTGAAGACACTTGCAGTGTTGAGAAGCTTTTTGGTGTGCTTTTTTAGCACATACTGTTCAGTACTGTACATCCTTGTGCACACTTGCTGTAAAGCTTTTTTGTGTGCTTTTTAACACATACTGTAATGTACTGGACATCCAGTATGGCTCCAAAGAAAATTCAGAGCCAGCATGGTGGTAAGAATAAAGTGCGAAGCAGTAATGAAGGTCACAAGACTCTTCAGAGCAAGCATGGTGGTAAGAAGAAGGTAAGAAGGTCTCAAGCAAGGTTAGTGCTCTCTCTCTCTCTTCATACCGTACTGTACTGTACTTTGTTTCATATTTTTGTGGTTCAAAAACAAAAAAAAGTTCAAGAACGGATTAACCTGATTTACATTGAACCCTATGGGACCCTATGGGAAAATTTGCCTCGGTTTGCGACCAATTCAGTTCGCGACCAGAGTCGTTTCACAAATTAAGTTTGTGAATCGAGGTATCACTGTAGTTACCATTTTCTGAAATACATCCACTTTGGTAAAACATTGGACTATTTCTTCCATGGTACAGAGGACATAACTCAGGGACCCCCTGTACAGAAAAAGTTTAGGGTGGAAGTCAGGACGAAGAAGGGTTAGAACCTCCATCAGAGATTTCTTGTTGTCTGGGTCTCTTTTGGCATTTTACCTCTGACCTCCAGTTCTAGTGATCGGTACCCTTGGGACAGAGGTGCAAATATACAAAGACAACAATCAAAAACCTTTCTTTAATTGCAGGGCACTGGCTGTCTATAACTCCATGGAGAGATTTCCCTTTGCTTCCTTGTCCATCAAGAATTGCAGACAGTTAAAATCTAACAATGATCAGAACCTTCTCTACTGTATACAGACAAAAATTATCAACTATTTAAAATATAACTGTTAAATCCGTAAAGTCTCCAATTAATATATACTGTAGCATTTCCATCATTTCACATATACCATTTTTCACTTAAGCCATAATTTCTTAATGACTTTTGCTGTAAAATATAATTGTGCAGAGCAGTCATAATATACAGTATTTCTCTTTGGGAACTATTATATGTATATAATAGGACTTTAGTCGGCCCTCCCTAGTACCACATACATACTCACCTTATCTTCACTGCCCAGCCATTTTGTTTGCTTGTCGAGAGCAGTGATGTAAGTCACTGAATTAAAATAAACGGAGTTACTTAACGCAGTTACTTTAGAGGGTAACGAGTAATCTAACTGATTACTTTTCCCCTCATGGTAATGCAGTTCCCATTACTTGGGCGGAGTTACTGCAATTACATCTACCGCCACTAGATGGCAGTAGTGTAATTCTGGCTTTGCCCATTAATTTAACATTCGCCCTCTTCTGTAGCCATCCGCCCCTTACACGATATAATAATAATAGACCCGCCCCTTGCTTACACGCTATAACAGATCTGCCCCTTGGTTAAAGTAATAATAGAGCAGCCCCTTGGTTACATGATATATAACAATAATAATAAATGCGCCCCTTGCTTACAGTTATACTAGACCAGCCCCTTAGTTACAGGTATAGAATATTTTAAAAAAAGTCAGTTACTTTGCTGCGTAACTAATTACTTTTCCAATGTAGTATCTGAGTTACTAACGCAATTACTTTTTGGGAGAAGTAATTTGTAACTTAACTAATTACTTTTTTAAAGTAAGTTGACCAACACTGGTCGAGAGTGAGGAGAAATACATGATACATCTGTAAATGTGGAGCTGGTGGGTCACTCCCCACTGGTGCTTGTCACATGGATATAGAGCAAGAGTCTTCTGATCTGAGTAAGATCCAAGTGGAGCTTACACAGGGCTTCCTCTATTAGCTCACTGTATTAAAACGCACCAAATTAGTACTGAAAGGAAAATTATTAGGTGCAAATGGGCAGTTAAGTAAACCTGGGTTCACTTTAAGGCTGCATTGACATGTACACAGAGCCCAGGATCTCACAAAAGATCTCCCCCAGTGTACATCATTGTTGGGACAGATCATGGCTTTATGCAATGTATTTCATATAGCAACACTTGTGGAAGTGCAGACAGGAAATACAGTAAGTTAAACAACTGCAACTGAGCACCACAAACCAAAAATGCTATTTTACAGCCCCGGAAGGATTTACCCCCTTCCTGACCAGACCCTTTTTTGTGATACGGCACTGCGTCGTATTAACTGATAACTGCGTGGTTGTGCGATGTTGTACCCAAACAAATTTGACATCTGTTTTTTTTCCCACAAATAGAGCTTTCTTTTGGTGGTATTTAATAACCTCGCGTTTTTTATTTTTTGCGCTATAAAATTGCGCTATAAAGAGCGAGAATTTTGAAAAAAAAGCAATATTTTTTACTTTTTGCTATAATAAATATACCCAAAAAATATATAAAAAAAAACAAATTTCTTCCTCAGTTTAGGCCAATATGTATTCTTCTACATAGTTTTGGTAAAAAAAATCGCAATAAGCGTATATTGATTAGTTTGCGCAAAAGTTATCACGTTTACAAAATAGAGGATAGATTTATGGCATTTTTATTATTATTTTTTTTTAATTAGTAATGGCGGCGATCTGCGATTTTTATCATGCCTGCGACATTGCGGCGTACAGATCGGACACTTTTGACACTATTTTGTGACCATTGGCACTTATACAGCAATCAGTGCTAAAAAAATGCACTGATTACTGTGTAAATGTCACTGGCAGTGAAGGGGTTAAACTCTAGGGGGCGATGAAGGGGTTAAATGTGTTCCCTCAGTGTGTTCTAACTGTAGGGGGATGGGCTCACTAGAACATGACAGAGATCACTGCTCCTGATCACTGGGAGCAGTAGATCCCTGTCATGTTGCTAGGCAGAACAGGAAAATGCCTTGTTTACATAGGTATCTCCCTGTTCTGTCTCTCTGTGCCACGATCGCGGGCCACCGGTGCGCATACCCGCTAGCCATCGATGACGCAGTGACATATGGGTACGTCGTTTTGCGCACCTGTGCCACTTTGCCAACGTATATCGGCGTGAGCCACTCGGCAAATGGTTCATTCATTTTTAAAATTCAACAAAAACCCATCCATCCATGTCTCTATGCTTAATTTTGCTGAGAAATCACTTTGAAAAACACTCCCTAGCATTTCTGGACATGGCCATCTTAACCTCCCTGGCGGTATGATTATGTCAGATTTTTGCGTCTCAAAGTGGTACAATTTGGTGTTTTATATTGTAGGCCTGTAATTATTAGAAATAACTCTCTTAAATTTGTCCCGGGTATGATAAAGTTTGAAACACGAAATCATAAATTATAATAAATAACTATAAATAATTATAACAAATAATAATAAAAAAAAATCATTCAATAATGTAATCAAATTAAAAACACTGAAATTTGCTCAGTTGCAGAATTGTCGCTGTCATTACTTTCAGTGTCTGATGACTAATTTCCACATCATTCACTATCGCTCAATTCTGCAAGTGATTCTAATTTACTTTTGCTGTTTTCTAGCTGGTCTAAAACCGCTTTTGACATAAAGGGGCGCTTTTTGGTTGCCATGGACAATCTCAAGTTTCCAGGCAGAAAAAACAGCATATACAGTATCATTTTAAACTGTAGGCAGGGCACTGGACAAAGCATTTGGGACAAAAGGGATGTGAAATAATTTGATACAGTAATGTAATCTGTATGTGTTTTGTTTTTTTTGCACTTTTTCAATTTGGCGGCGGGCTCTATCCCCGTGCGTCGCGGCGCTCGCAGGGAACGGAGCCCGGCACACTGATCGGTTGAGCGGAGGACACACCGGGGGGGGGGGGGGGGGGGGGGGATTGCAGAATCCTGGGGACAAGGTAAGTAACTTTCCCAGGATACTGCGATGCAATCCCGAGTGTGTTACCACTTTTGGTAATGAAAAATTCACCCTCGGGTTTACCGCCAGGGAGGTTAAGTAAGGGCAAATGATTCATGTAGTAATTATTTCCTTGAACCCACCTGCCCTATGCTCAGGCATGCAGGAGGGTGTGCTTAGCTAAGAAAAACCCCTCCTCCCCTCCTGAAGACTCCTGGGATGTATGACACCATTTGTCTAGGCCTGGGAACCAGAAAGTAACTGTATAAATGTACAAGAAAAGTTTAAAACAAGTAAATATGATATACTTTTCCTATCTATTTACTAATGCAGCATAAGGAGTAAAAAAAAATTGTTGATGTTGATTGAGAGAGTATAGTTCTGCTTGAACAACACAGATGCTGATTTTAGAGACTCTACTAGGAAAAAAACAATTATCTGTGTCTGTAACAAAAAAACAGTAAAACTATTAATTTACTTCTGCCAAATGCAGATTGTCATTCCTCTTTTTTCCATGGAGACCCTATGAAAACTAGTGGTCAGTGAACTATTCCTTCACAATTAGTATTAAGAATACAAACTCTGTGCAGCATTTCAATTAATCACTTTGTTTTACAAAATGATTCTACAAGTACAGATAAATGTTACATTTCCCTTACTGCTATTTTAATTGCTGATCCTGCACCTATGTCTAAGGAAGGCCATACATGGGTCGAATTTCAAAAGAATTTTCTTTTGAAAATCTTATCTAAGAATTTTCGTTCGTATTTCACACCATTAGTGGGCTGCAGCAACTGCCGATTTTCGTGCGGCAATCAAATTAGAGCAATCAGAAATTTTTTGAAAAACCAACGATTTTCAATGATGGGAGAATCGTGCGAGAAATGTAATCGAAAAAGAAATGCGCATGTGCAAGTAAAGAAAATTCCCGGAAAGAAAAGATTCCCAGCCACGATACTTTTCTGGAGAAACATGAGGTGAAATTGAAGAATTACGAAATCAACGGTGGCAACATCGGATCACAAAACGCACACATTTTCAGATTTTCAAAGGAAAATTCTTTCGGAATTCGAACATGTATGGCCAGCTTAACACATTCAAACCTTCCACACTAAATCTTTCTGTAACTTTTAGCCCCCTTTCACACCAAGGGTGTTTTGCAGGCGCTATAGCATTAGAAATAGCGCCTGCAATCCGCCCTAAAACAGCTGCACCATTGTCTCCAGTGTGAAAGCCGGAGGGCTTTCACACTGGAGCGGTGCGCTGGCAGGACGTCAGGAAAAGTCATGCCAGCAGCTCCTTTGGAGCGGTGTGTTTACCGCTCCTTCACCGCTCCTCCACTGCTGCTCCCCATTGAAATCAATGGGGCAGCGCTGCAATACTGCCAGCAAAACGCAGCTATTGCAGCGTATTGCCGGCGGTTTTAACCCTTTCTCGGCCGCTAGCGGGGGGTAAAAGTTTCTTGGACCTACAGGTAAGCCTTAATCTAGGCTTACCTGTAGGTCAAAGTGGTCCCAGAGGGTTTACAACCACTTTAAATATTTCCGCTAGGAATGGTTAGAGAGCAATAACAGTCCACTACTTCTGAAAAAAATGCAGACACTATATAGATACAGCAATGACGAGGCACTGGTAGGTAGGTTGTCAGTCAGGAACCTTTTGTTTTGTGTTGCCGGCAGTCAACAATATGACGTGTCAATGACTTTGTACAGCTACTTGTAGCTTGTCGCCCTGGGCCATAGCCTGTGCTGCCAAAATTCCAGTCTAGGAATGTGTCCTCCACTGCTTGGAAGAAGCACAGAGTCGAGTTTTTGTCTCCATTTGTAAAATGATTTTGTGATAAATAATGTGGTCTACTGGAGTGGTAAATGTGGGACCTACATTTTGGATACTGTGTTGATTATTAACTTTATTTGTGTCTGAATTTATTAGGGGTGGGCAATTCATTTTCCCAAGGGGCCACATGAAAAACTGGGAAAGTTGTGAAGGGCTGAACTTATTACTTACTTACTTATACTTCTCAGTAATAATTTTGGACCTGGGAAAGTTTGTAAGCACGTTATCATATAGAAAACAAACAGCTAGGAATATTAGGGGTTGGGGGTTAGGGGTTAGGGTTTCCCCTAGAAGAACAAGGTTAGGACTCAGGGATTGGAATAGGGACCTCCCCAAAGGTCAAAGATCAGCAGGCGTGTCCCCCAGAGGTCAAAGGTCAAGAAGTCTGCTCATGAAATCGGTCTCTCTTTCAGATGGGCGGTGGTAAAAATTGGCAACCGAGGTAAAGTTTTACTGCTCACCCAGCCACCTACTCAAACTGTAAAATGAAAGCCTAATGGGGCTGTTCACATGCCCCTGGAGCAGAATTTTTAACTTGGAGTGCAGAGTTTAACAAGTGGCACCTCCTTGTCAAACTCACCCAATGAGTTCAATGGAGCTGTAGTGTAGCATTATATTGTGATATGAGGCGGTGAGGAGGTCTTATTCGCCTCTGAAAATCACTGTGATTGGAAAGAACCTGAGATCGGTACAGCTGGAATTTCTGCAGATCCTGACCTGAAGTGAAAATCGGGTGCACGGCTCCTGGCATTCCATAGCCGAGGTCATAGCAGTGGTTTGCTCAGAGCACTCCCGAGAAGTCCCCCCTAACAAGTTGCTTGCTAGCGGGGTTACTCATGCAGGCTTACTCCCGAGCTCCATTGTGTGCGTCTATTGACACACACACAGTGTAGCTCAGCCCCACCCCCCACTCCCTTGTTACTGCATTTGATTGACAGCAGCAGAAGCTAATGGCTCCCGCTGCTCTCACTGGGGTTTATTTACTAAAACTGGTGCAGCTGCACATGGTAGCCAATCAGCTTCCAACTTGAGCTTGTTCAATTAGGCCTCTTTTACACAGGGTGGATGAGTGCTGATCCACCCCGTGGATATCCGTTTGCTCAGCAGGGATCGCCGGAGCGATCTCCGCTGAGCAGGAAGATGACAGGTCCGTCTCTGCACACTGCGCAGGGACGGACCTGTCAGAGCGCCGCTCTCCCCTATGGGAGATCGGGTGACGACGGTCCGTAGAGCCCGTCATCATCCGATCCGATCCACAGATGGATGGAAAAATAACTTTTTCGGATCGGAGCGGGTCAGGGTGGGTCGGATGTCAGCGGACATGTCACTGCTGACATCCGACTCTCCATAGAGGTCTATGGAGTGTCCATTCAGGTCCGCCTAAAAAACTGACAGGCGGACCTGAACGGACCACCCGTGTGAAAGGGGCCTTAAGCTTTGACAAAAAAATCTGGAGGCTGATTGGTTTCTATGCAGAGCTGCACCAGATTTTGCAGTGTCCAGTTTTAGTAAATTAACCCCACTGAGTCCAATGAGGTGGCAGAGAGAGAGCAGCGCAGCTGTTCTTGGATACAGCGCTGGATTCAGATTAGGCTCAGGGAAGTATTTAGGGGAGCAGGGGGGAGCTGCACTCAAAAGTTTTTTTTTTTTAACTTAATGCATAGAATACATTAAAGTAAAATACCTTTAGCCTTTACAACCACTTTAATAGCTATAAGGTTTGCACGACTGTTTTTTTTTCACTCTAGTCATTTGTGGGTTTTTAATATCTGAAAGATGGTTGCAGCTTTTTAAAATTGTATCCTTGTACAATTTTATTGTTTCTAAATGTCTTTTTCTGAGGAAATATGCTAACATATGAAAGCATACTTTCAGTCAGTGAATCAATGACAAATTTTTGGGAAAAAATGTGCAGGAGTATTAGCTATTCTTAGAATCTTTCCTTTTACAGTAAATTTCAGAGCACTTCTCTCAGCTTAAAACCAAATAAACATCCAATTGCACTGCAGTTCAGTATTTTTATTAGATCTCACAAAGCAATGATGACAGATAAGAATGTACACTTCTTTTTTTTTTTTTTAAGTATTAAGCTCCAAAATGCAATCTTTGAGAAATTAAGTTAGATATACTGCAACAAGTTTTTGGCTCTTTAATAAGTTGCCTACTTATACCCCCTTCTTGCCCAGGCCGATTTTCAACTTTGAGCGCTGTCACACTTTGAATGACAATTGCACGGTCATGCAATATTGTACCCAAACAAAATGTTTATAATTTTTTTTCACACTAATAGAGCTTTCTTTTGGTGGTATTTGATTGCCACTGTTTTATTTTTTATTTTTTACTAAATAAATGAATAAAGACACAACATTTTGAAAAAAATTACTTTTTCATAATTTGTTATAACATTTTGCAAACAGGTAATTTTTCTCCTTCACTGATGTGCGCTGATGAAGCTGCACTGATGGGCACTGATAAGCTACACAGATGGGCACTGATGAGGCGGCACTGGTGGGCACTGATAAGGAGGCACTGATGAGGCTGCACTGATAGGCAGCACTGATGGGCACTGATAGGTGGTACTGATAGGCGACACTGATGGGCACTGATAGGTGGCACTGATATGCTGCACTGATGGCCACTGATTGTCAGCACTGATGGGCACTGATTAGCAGCACTGGTGGGTACAGATTGACAGCACTGGTGGGCACAGAATGGCAGCACTGATTAGCAGTGTACATGTTCCTTTTAGAGAAGCTGCATACTAGCACATTATGTGAAACTTTCCTAAAAATGAAGACAGCGTTCTCTCATCACTGACAGGGCTTCCATTTTCATCCGGGCTTCCTTCCGGGTTGGTGGGCTTCAGTCCTTTGATTGGACAAGCCGCGATGACATAAAGCACAGGACTCTGCATATTTCCTAAATACGTTTAGGAGATATTTACTGTACCTTTAGGTAAGCCTTATATAGGCTTACCTATAGGTAAAAATCAACAAAGGGAGTTTACTCCCACTTTAAGGACTTCCCAACTATTCAGAGCAGCATGCAGGTACTGAAAGCATGTAGGTAATGGTTGAACAGGAGGGAGCGGTAAGGATTTTGCTACAACATATCTACAAGGTTGCCTCAGAGGTAAGTGTAATTTACACATTAGACCAACCTTTTTCAACCAGGGTGCCCAGGCAGAGGGAGAAGGTGTCAAGAGGAACCTGGTTGCTCTATGGTTTCCTGGGTCAATAGGGCAGTGATCCGGTAGGCAACCTATGTGACTCGGACATCTTTGGTCAAGCAGAGTCTTTTTAAGACCCTGGTTCCTGGGTTTGGTGCACTTTTAGCATGTGGATAGTGTAGGGACAAGTCACCCATCTGTCAGAAACAGTATTAGTGGCAGTGAAAGGTTCCAGGCACGTAGGGAAATCGTAGGGATCCGTGTCACGCTTACCTCTAAGGTAGGTGCTCCGACACTATAGCTAGCTTCTGTGTTCTTCACATATAGCAGCCCCTTTTCCCATAAGGCCAGCAGGCCTACTGGTACTTGGTTGCCCCAGGTCTTATATACAATGCTATAGCGCCTGGCCACTATGCCAGGGCAGGCACGAACTGAGAAAAGCAAGCAGGTACTTGCAGATGGCAGACAGGTAGAGTGGTTCAATGACAGTCCAGGTACAAGCCAGGCAAAGTTCAGAATAGCCAGGGTCAAAAGATAGGCAAAGTACAGAGAATAGTCCAATATCAAATCTCTCATCTGGTCATTAACAAGGGAATCCAAACAGCAGAGCAGGTAAGACAAACAGGCAGCTTGAGCACATGTAACCAGCGCTATCACAAACATGAGACTGCAGGCTTGTCTGGCTTAAATCAGGTTTGGTCTCCACCCAGAGACTGGCCACATCAATAACCTGGCAGTAGGACAGATGGAGGGGGGGGGGGGGCATCATAGCCAGGGGGCTGGAATGAGACCAGCAGCTGTCAAGGAACATTAGCGTACACGCTCCTGCCAATCCTCACTTCTCTTCCTGGAAACCTCCCGACTTGGGCTTTGACCAACCTTGCTGCATTCTGCCACTCCAGATAGATGCTGTCAGCTGTTTGGGCTTCCTTCTGCTGGGCTTGTTGTGAACTGTTTTGCCTTTACTTCAGTACTTTTAATTGCACCTGGACTGGGTGTGTTATTGCCACCGCACCATGCTGCACCCTCCCACATAGGGTAGGGGAGAATTACAGGTTGGATTTTCATGTTCGGGTGAAGGCCCACTTTGAAGTGGTATAAAACCCAAAAGCAAACATTTATTACAGTATATGGCAGCTTACCAATTCTTAGATGTGATGCTTTCTTTCTTGTAATTTCATGATCTGGCCAGTAAGTCTGTTTTTTTTCAACAGAACATGCTGTCCTGCAGACATAGCACTTAGAGAATTGAGACAAACCATTTACGATTAGAAGGGGTCATTACAAGTATCAGCTTTTATTTATTCATGTAAAACCTTTATCCCCAAAAGAAAAATCTGTTGCTGAACGTATTAGCTGAAATTTGGCTTAAATTTATTAGTGTATTTAAATCTGCTAGCACAACTAACACTACCCTCCCCCAGACAGACAATACTGCTGTCCAAAGATGTCTCTAATACACCTTCATCCAGAGTGTAGGTGCTCTAATACACAACGTTTGGTATACTGGCCAGATTAGAATTTCATTTTTGGTCTTGGGTTTATTACTGCTTTAAGTACCGTATTTATCGGCATATAACACGCACCTTTTCCCCCCTTAAAATCAGGGGAAATCGTGGGTTCGTGTTATACGCCGATCCCCCACTGTCTGGAGCCCCCCGCCGACATTAGCCGAGCCGAGTGTACTGTGTACTCGGCTCCGCTCGCAGTCACGCCCAGTCCCGCCTCCCTAGCCTTTACATCCCGCCATTGGCCCGGTGTTGTGTCCATCATACGAGCCGGGCCAAGGGGCAGGACCGGGGTGTTACTACGAGTGGAGCCGAGTAGCCAAGTACACTGAGCTCGGTTCGGTCTATGTCAGCGGCGGCGGGAGGAGCCGAAGATCGCGGCGGGAGGAGCCGAAGATCGCGGCGGGAGGAGCCGAAGATCGCGGCGGGAGGAACCGAAGATCGTAGCGGCGGGAGGAGCCGAAGATCTCAGCGGCGGCAGTAAATTTTAAAATAAACCATGCTGCAATTTTGGGGAAGGCTGCAGGGGGACAGTGGAAGGCTGCAGGGGGACAGTGGAAGGCTGCATGTGGACAGTGAGAGGCTGTATGTGGACAGTGGAAGGCTGCATTAATGGGCATTTAAATTTAAGTTTTTTTTCCTTAAACTTGCCTCCTAAAAGTTTTTTTTCTTAAACCCCCTAAACTTGGGGCGCGTATTATTCGCCGATAAATACGGTAATTATTGATTTATTTAAAACAATAATTTCCCTTGGCATGGTGCAAACAATTAAAAGTTATATGCATAATAACAAAAGTATATAGAATTGCATGAGAGCTATACAATATATACAGACACAAATGTATTATTGTTCATTCTATGGCTGGCGCTTTATACAACAGACTCCAATTCGGCAATAGGGAAATTATATAATACTATCATAGAACATAAAAAAAAAGATCCACTCTACTAGTTAGAGCTATGTGGTTGCATCAGAACATTATTGTTTGTACGTCTTATGTAGAAATTTCTTCTGCTGCCCTTGTTGCCCTTTTTTAGGAATATCTTCAATCTCTAGCTGTTCACTTATGAATGAAATGCTAAAGGCTATAGCAAGCATCCTTTATAAGACCTGCTTTACAGCACTTTCGTCCACCCGCTGTCCCCATAATAGCCACCAATATCTATTCTACAGAAAAAATTCTGGCAGATTTAAACGTAGTGCTGTCAGCTTTCCATACCATTTCTGATTCTTGACAGCACTTAGCACTTTTTTTTTTTAACTTAAAAGCAATGTTTTTTCTTTTTTTACTTAGAAACTAACAAGCTTGATATATGAAGGATTTTCTAAATCTTGATTTAATAGAAAAAATGAAATCACCCTGAAGGACTGATATACAGTGCATCCGGAAAGTATTCAGAGAGCTTCACTTTTTCAACATTTTGTTATGTTACAGCCTTGTTCCAAAATGGATTAAATTCCTTATTTTCCTCAAAATTCTACAATCAATACCCCATAATGACAACGTGAAAGAAGTTTGATTGAAATCTTTGCAAATTTTATAAAAAAAAAAACACACATGTACATAAGTATTCACAACCTTTGCCATGCCACTCAAAATTGAGCTCAGGTGCATCTTGTTTTCACTAACCATCCTTGAGACGTTTCTACAACTTTATTGGAGTCCACATGTGGTAAATTTATTGTTGATTGGACATAATTTGGAAAGGCACACACCTGTCTATATAAGGTCCCACAGTTAACAGTGCATGTCAGAGCACAAACCAAGCCATGAAGTCCAAGGATTTGTCTGTAGACCTCCAAGACAGGATTGTATTGAGGCACAGATCTGGGGAAGGGTACAGAAAAATGTCTGCAGCATTGAAGGTCCCAATGAGCACAGTGGCCTCCATCATCCGTAAATGGAAGAAGTTTGGAAACACCAGGACTCTTCCTACAGCGGGCCACCCAGCCAAACTGAGCGATCGGAGAAGGGCCTTAGTCAGGGAGGTGACCAAGAACTTGATGGTCATGCTAACAAAGCTCCAGCATTTCTCTGTGGAGAGAGGAGAACCTTCCAGAAGAACAACCAATCAGGCCTGTATGGTAGAGTGGCCAGACGGAAGCCACTTCTGAGTAAAAGGCCCGTGACAGCCCGCCTGGAGTTTGCCAAAAGGCACCTGAAGGACTCTGAGGCCATGAGAAACAAAATTCTCTGGTCTGATGAAACAAAGATTGAACTCTCTGAATGTCAAGCATCATGTCTGGAGGAAACCAGGCACCACACATTACCTGCCCAATACTCACACTGAAGCATGGTGGTGGCAGCATTATGCTGTGGGGATGTTTTTCAGTGGCATGAATTGGGAGACTAGTCAGGATCAAGGGAAAGATGAATGCAGCAATGTACAGAGATATCATTGATGAAAACCTGCTGCAGAGCGCTCTGGACCTCAGACTGGGGTAAAGTCTCATCATCCAATAGGACAATGACCCTAAGCACACAGCCAAGATAACAAAGAGGTGACTACAGGACAACTCTGTGAATGTCCTTGAGTGGCTCAGCCAGAGCCCAGACTTGAACCCGATTAAACATCTCTGGAAAATGGCTGTGCACGACGCTCGCCATCCAACCTGATGGAGCTTGAGAGGTCCTGCAAGGAAGAATGGGAAAAACTGCCCACAAATAGGTGTGCCATCTGGTGCCATCAGGTGTAGCATCATACTTAACCACTTCCCACCCGGCCAATGTAGATATACGGCCGGGTGGGAGCCGTCTACTTCTGAGTGGACGTTCAGGAACGTCCTTCAGAAATAGAGGGATCGCGCGCGCGCGTGCCTGCGCAGCGCCGCGATCCCGATGCGGCCGTGTCACCCGGACACGGCGCATCTCGGATCGGCAGGAGGGCTCGGTGATTGGCCCTCCTGATCACATGACGGCCGTGTCGAATCACGGCCGTCATGTGATGTAAACAAACAGCCGGTTGCTAGGCAATCGGCCCTCCTCTCCTCACACGGAAGTCGTCGTGAGGAGAGGAGAGCGGATCGCTGCAGCCGGCTGGTGATCAGTGAGTATTAGCTGTTTTTTTACTCACTGATCACCAGTCTAGAGTCCCCATAGTAAAACACACATGTCCCCATAGTAAAACACACATGTCCCCACAGTAAAACACACATGTCCCCACAGTAAAACACACATGTCCCCAAAACACACATGTCCCCAAAACACACATGTCCCCAAATAATAAAAACACATGTCCCTCACATATGTCCCAGTAAAATCACATGTGCCAGTGATTATCTGCACACATATGTCCGTGATCACCTGCACACCCCTTTTACATGATCATTTGCGTACATATGTCCGTGATCACGCGAACCAATTATTATACACTTAACGGAATTTTTTTTACAAAAAACATGTAGCAGAATACATTTTGGCTTAAATTTATGACAAAATTAGATTTTATTGGATTTCTTTTAAAAAAGAAAGGAGAAAATATAGTTTTTTTTCAAAATTTCCGCTATGTTTTCGCTTATATCGCAAAAAATAAAAAACGGAGTCGCGAATAAATACCACCAAACTAAAGCTCTATTTGTGCGAACAAAATGATAAAAAATTAATTTGGTTACAGCATTGCATGACCGCGCAATTGTCACTGAAAGTGCGAGAGCGCTGAAAGCTGAAAATTGGTCTGGGCAGGAAGGGTGTTTAAGTGCACAGTAAGCAAGTGGTTAAAAAGACCTGAGGCTGTAATTGGTGCCAAAGGTGTTTCAACAAAGTATTGAGCAAAGGCTGGGAATACTTATGTACATGTGATTTTTTTTTTTGTTTTTATTTTTTTATAAATTTGCAAAGATTTCAAACAGACTTCTTTCACATTGTCATTATGGGGTATTGTTTGCAGTATTCTTAGGAAAATAATATAATCCATTTTTGTAACATAACAATGTGGAAAAAGTGAAGCGCTGCAAATACTTTCTGGATGCACTGTATTATGAACTTCCTTTTGGATGTGTTGTTTATAGTAGCATAGTGATTTTCCACCATACCTTTATGAATTCCTGCAGGAGCCTTTAGGCTTCTTGCACACGATACATGATTTTTGTATGTATTTGGGCAAAAACGTATTCTCACGTTTTCCTTCTGTACGGTATGTAAATCGGCATTTGCGTGCATGTGTGCACATTTGCCCGTATTTGCGCGCATGATGCGCAAATTACTGACTAAAAATGCAGATTTTTCCATTTTTTTTTTTTTTTTAACTGAAGAATACACGGCCCTTGTTTACACACCTGTATGCATAGGCACATTACAATAATTATAAAGCTGCAGTGTGCAAGAGGCCTAAAAGTGCAACTTCACACTTCCATTTAACTTTGATTATCCTCATGCTGTTGGCATTGGTCAATAGATAGGAAAGTTTATCATATTTACTTGTTTTAAACTTTTTTTTTTTACATTTCTTCTGTTACTTCCTGGTTTCTTGCCTAGGCAAATGATGTCATACATCCCAGGAATCTTCAGGATGGGAGGAGAGGAGGAGGGGTCTTCTCAGATATGCAAACTCTTCTACATGCATGCTTGAGCTAGGGGCAGATGGATTTCAGGAAGTAAAAGCAGGGGCGTACCTAGTGCATTTGGCACCCGGGGCGGATCCTATATCTGGCACCACCCCCCCCCACCTTAAAACGTAAAAACACCCCACTGTGCTCCCTGCATACCTCTTTGTCACTGACCCCTTTACATTACACAGCACTCTGGACCCCTTTACATTACACAGCACCCTGCACCCCTTTACATTACACAGCACCCTGCACCTCTGGACCCCTTTACATTACACAGCCCTTGCACCTCTGGACCCCTTTACATTACACAGCACCCTGCACCTCTAGACCCCTTTACATTACACAGCACCCTGCACCTCTAGACCCCTTTACATTACACAGCACCCTGCACCTCTAGACCCCTTTACATTACACAGCACCCTGCACCTCTGGACCCCTTTACATTACACCGCACCCTGCACCTATAGACCCCTTTACATTACACAGCACTCTGCACCGCTAGACCCCTTTACATTACACCGCACCCTGCACCCCTTTACATTACACAGCACCCTGCACCTCTGGACCCCTTTACATTACACAGCACCCTGCACCTCTAGACCCCTTTACATTACACAGCACCCTGCACCTCTAGACCCCTTTACATTACACAGCACCCTGCACCTCTAGACCCCTTTACATTACACCGCACCCTGCACCTCTAGACCCCTTTACATTACACAGCACCCTGCACCGCTAGACCCCTTTACATTACACAGCACCCTGCACCCCTTTACATTACACAGCACCCTGCACCTCTGGACCCCTTTACATTACACAGCACCCTGCACCTCTAGACCCCTTTACATTACACAGCACCCTGCACCTCTAGACCCCTTTACATTACACAGCACCCTGCACCTCTAGACCCCTTTACATTACACAGCACCCTGCACCTTTAGACCCCTTTACATTACACAGCACCCTGCACCGCTAGACCCCTTTACATTACACAGCACCCTGCACCCCTTTACATTACACAGCACCCTGCACCTCTAGACCCCTTTACATTACACATCACCCTGCACCTCTGGACCCCTTTACATTACACAGCACCCAGCACCTCTAGACCCCTTTACATTACACAGCACCCTGCACCTCTAGACCCCTTTACATTACACAGCACCCTGCACCTTTAGACCCCTTTACATTACACAGCACTCTGCACCACTAGACCCCTTTACATTACACAGCACCCTGCACCCCTTTACATTACACAGCACCCTGCACCGCTAGACCCCTTTACATTACACAGCACCCTGCACCCCTTTACATTACACAGCACCCTGCACCTCTAGACCCCTTTACATTACACAGCACCCTGCACCTCTAGACCCCTTTACATTACACAGCACCCTGCACCTCTAGACCCCTTTACATTACACAGCACCCTGCACCTCTAGACCCCTTTACATTACACAGCACCCTGCACCGCTAGACCCCTTTACATTACACAGCACCCTGCACCCCTTTACATTACACAGCACCCTGCACCTCTAGACCCCTTTACATTACACAGCACCCTGCACCTCTAGACCCCTTTACATTACACAGCACCCTGCACCTCTAGACCCCTTTACATTACACAGCACCCTGCACCTCTAGACCCCTTTACATTACACAGCACCCTGCACCTTTAGACCCCTTTACATTACACAGCACCCTGCACCTCTAGACCCCTTTACATTACACAGCACCCTGCACCTCTGGACCCCTTTACATTACACAGCACCCTGCATCTCTGGACACCTGTATGTTACACAGACACCCCCCTCTAACAGTTCTGGACCCCCTGCATGTTACACAGACCCCCCTACAATACAGACCCCCCCTGCACAACGCCCCTACAGTGCAGACCCCCCCTACAGTACAGACCCCCCTTACAGTACAGACCCCCCTACAATGCAGACCCCCCCTACTACAATGCAGACCCCCCTTCAGTACAGAGTGACCCCCCCTTCAGTACAGACCCCCCCTACTACAATGCAGACCCCCCCTACGACCCATAATGTACCTTGGAGTGTCAGCGCGGGACACACAGCAGCGTGTCTACACGTGTAGACTACAAGGAGGAGGGGGAGGCGGAGCCGGCGGCTTCACTCTGCTCGGCTGTATGACACAGCCGAGACAGATCAGAGCCGCGGAGAGCGGCGAACACCCTCCCCCTCCTCTCACCTGCCGCTGCCTGTCACTCACCGCGCCGCTGCACAACTTATATCCGCACTCAGCGCGCTGTCCCCGCTTTCATCGCGGAGGGGGGCGCCGGCCTGACACCCCCCCCAGTGTGTGGCACCCGGTGCGGCCCGCACCCCCCTTAGTACGCCACTGAGTAAATGCTACATTAATCATTTGCTCATACTTAAGATGGCCACATCCAGAAATGCTAGGGGGTCTCTCAAGAAAATAAAGCATAGAGACATGAATGGATGAGGGAGCTTGCTTTGAATATAAAAAATTTATTAAATTGTGTTTTTGGTTTGTGGACAGAACGGACTCTGTCAAGCGGATTTTCCTGCTCAGCAGATAATCTGTCCGCTGATCCCTGCTGAGAAGGCGGATGCCAGGTCTATGTCAGCTCCTCTATGCAAAGTGGATATGGACACAGCCCGCTTTTCTCTATGGCGCAGGCAGATGGAAACGGATCGCCTGTCCGTTCCATTCTGACTGTCATCCGATCAGCTAGGCGGATGGGGAACAGATCCCCATTCGTCTGTTTTTGGCGGCCTGGATCAAATTGGATGCCGGTGGGTGCCTTAAAGTCATTAAGGACAGGGCATGTAATCCTTCGAATTTTTCACCCTTCTGGTGGAGAATACCCTTTCTCTGGTAAAAAAGGGATGGGAGAGAGTTCTCATGGAAATGTGAGTGTGGTGAGTGGGGTCTCAGGGGACAGCCAATAAACTGTCAGTCAGACTAATTTTATAGAAAAGTGTTTATTGTTTTTTTAGATAGATAATAAAGCAATATGATCAATAGATCAGATCAAAAGATAATAAAGCAATCAGTTTGTGTGATACCTGTATTAAAATGATACTAAAGCTTCGCTTTTTTTTACAATAACAAACATGTCATACTTGCCTCCCCTGTGCAGCTCGTTTTGCACAGAGTGGCCCTCGAACCTCCTCTTCTGGGATCCCTTGGCGACTCTTGCGGCTCCTCCCCGCATTAGATAACTCCCTAGGAGAAGCGCTCTCCCGTAGGGGATTACCTTGCGGGCGCGCTCCCGAGTCATTCATTCAGCATCCATAGAAGCCAAATGTATGACTCGGCCCCGCCCCTCCCGTGGCCTGGGTCATTGGATTTGATTGACAGCAGCAACCTATTCAATCAAAGCCGGGACTCCGTGGAGAGAAGGACAGCGTGTCCCCACCGAAGAAGATGAAGGGGCTCAGGTAATTCTAGGGGGCCGGTGACTGCCAGGTGTTTTTTCACCTTAATGCAAAGGATGTATTAAGGTGAAAAAACATGAGCCTTTACAACCCCTTTAATACACAAGTCCATATGTAGTACCCAGCCATATAACTACAGCACTGTTGTAGATATACGGTTTGTAACAAAGTATATAATAGAACAATCTAAACTGTAAGCTACAATTAGATCAATAAACAATCCTGGATTTGTACCAAGTGATCATGGATATTACAGCAGTACACAGCAAGGTCAGAAACAAGCTGAAGTCAGCAAAGGAAAGTCTAAATGTCAAGTCAAGGCGGCCAAGAGAAAAGGGAGACTGAAGGATAAATCATACCAGGCTACAACAGGAAGCCCTGTAGGTCAAAGTTCAACATGCTAGGGTGCAGGAAAAATCTTTCAGCAATGGATTTTGGGAGGGACATACCCCTAAAGCTGTTTTGGTGGACCTAGGCAACTTTGTAGGCATGCACATATGTAAATGCACGCATGAATAAGGCATGCTAGAACATTATACTATATACATTATATATTACACTATATTGGCAAAGGTATTGGGAAACCCTTTCAAATCATTGGATGTAGGTGTTCTAATCACCTCCATGGCCACATGTATATAAAATCAAACACCTAGGCATACAGACTACAAACATTTGTGAAAGAATAGGTCACTCTCAGTGAATTCAAGCTTGGTACTGTGATAAGTTGCCACCTGTGCAATAAGTCCATCCGTATTATAACAAAGTGGAAGCAACTGGGAACAACAACAACTCAGCCACAATGTGGAAGGCCACGTAAAATTATAGGGCTGGGTCAACGCATGCGGAAGCTTACAGTGCGCAGAAGTCGCCAACTGTCTGGAGAGTCAATAGTTACAGACCTCCAAACTGCATGTGGCCTTCAGATTAGCACAACAACAGTGTGTAGAGAGCTTCATGGAATGGGTTTCCATGACCAAGCAGCTGCATCCAAGCCTTACATCACCAAGTGCAATGCAAAGTGTCGGATGCAGTGGTGTAAAGCATGCCGCCACTGAACTCTAGAGCAGTGGAGATGTGTTCACTGGAGTGATGATTCACGCTTCTCTGTCTGGCAATCCAATGGATGTGTCTAGGTTTAGCAATTGCTGGGAGAACGGTACTTGCCTGACTGCATTGTGCCAAGTGTAAAGTTTGGTGCCTGACCTCACAAATGCGCTTCTGGAAGAATGGTCAAACATTCCCATAGACACACTCCTAAACCTTGTGGAGAGCCTTCCCTGTAGAGTTAAAGCTGTCATAGCTGCAAAGGGTGGGCCAACTCAATATTGTACCCTATGGACTAAGTCTGGGATGCCATTAAAGTTCACGTGCGTGTAAAGGCAGGTGTCCCAATACTTTTGGCAATATAGTGTATGTATTTGTGTATACTCTATGTAAGTGTGTATGTGTAAAGTAAACCCGATTCCCAGCACCAGATAAAACAGTGCGGGCTTATGCTCATATTTGTGCATGTGTGCATTGCTCACATGCTAATACTTCTAGGCAAAGAGGCAATAGATGTACTATTCCAGTTCATCGCGCTTGCATTCGTGTGCGCACTCACATGCGCATGTGCGCGTACGAATTAGCCTGCATACTTGGACCCAATTGCCTACTTAAACTGGCCTGTCACCATGAGCAGCTGACTGGTCTTCAGCTTGTACCTGTATTCCTGTGACCTGATCCATTGAACCTGCTTACCTGTGTATAACTCGGCTTTCTCCTGGACTTTGCCTTTGCTCTTAACCTAAACTCTCTGACCTCAGCTTGTTTACTGAACTTATCTTTGCCTGCTGATTCTGTACTGTGCTGCCCAGCTGTTCCCTCCTTGGCCTTCATTTGGCTGGGCTCAAAGGCACCGTGTCACCACGATAATAAAGTCTGAATCTGTCAGGTGCCTGGACTGACACCCATACCTCCCAACCAACCCTGATTCGACGGGACCATCCCAGGATTAGATGTATTTAAATCCTGGAGTCCCAGCGAATCAAGGCTGAGTCCCGGAATGGGGCTGAGTGCCGGAACAGGTTCCGGCACTCGGCTCCAATGACTCACCCAGCACGGGAGCGCGGGCACCTGTTACAACCCGCCCGTGGCTAGTGAGGGGTGTCACTGTCTGGATACCCGCACACAAAGCTTTGTTTGACATCCGGTGTTCTGACGAAAAGAACACCAGCGCCACTCTCCGCCAGCTGCCTCTAACTCACAGCAGAGAGACCTAAACCCGCCCCCTCCTCCTCCTGCTCTGATGTTTTCCGGTACACAGGAGGAGGAGGCGGCCGGGACGAGGCACACCACTCTGATCTGAGCACCATCGATCTCTGTAGCTGAGGTCCAATTTCATGCATGTGTGTTTGCAATTTGTGTATTGTATGTTGTAGAGCATTGTGCTAGTCATACAGGAGTTCAAATGATGCTATTAGATAGGAATGGGTAAGTTATATTTACCAGCATTTCCCTGTTTACTGATGGAAAATAAAAAGCTTCTTGTATTTAGTTGTTGTTTTGATGAAAGCAAAACATAATTGGCCTGTGGAAAGAGTCAGAAAGAGTGGAAAGAGAATAAATACACACCAATCTTCACCATTTTAAAATGGAGATAAGCATACCTCCCAACTGTCCCTGATTTGCCAAACCGCCCCGGGATTTGATCTATGTCCCGGCGAATTGCACAGGAACAAGCTGTGTGTTCTATGCGATTCACATGTAAGCTGGGTGCAGTGTGATTACAGCCCATTCATTTGAATGGACTGTAATCACACCAGACTGCGCCAAAAGTAGTGCGTCCACTGTTTTAAAAAATGTACAGCAACCAAATCACATGGTATTATTGTACCATGCGATCCGGTACATGCAAACACGCTGCATTTCCGTCCGGTGTTTGGGGTATCGTTAAGTTGACATAGACACCTGCAGACACAGATCACAACTGCAGCCCGTCTTCAACGCGGTTCGGGAAATGAGCATGGAATGCAGGAGGGGGAGGGGTATTTGGGCGGTGGAAGAAGATTTGCTCTGGAAAGAGGGAAAATGATTTACACTGGGAGGAGAAGGATCTGTGCTAGAAGGATTGGGGGGGATTGTGCTTGAGGGAGGAGAGAATTTTTGCTAGGAGGAGAAATTGGGGGGGGGGGGGGATTTGCGTGGGAGGATTTGTTCTGGGAGGGGGAGAGAGGATTTGTACTGGGGGGTTAGTACGCAAATTAGTGATGGATTTTTTTTTGGAGGGAAGGGATGGGATGTTTTACTGAAAAGGTAAAGTTGGGGAGAGTTTTGCTTGTAGGGGGGAATTTTGCACACTCCTTACCCCTACACTGTGCGTTATACACCCCTGACTCCTGCACTCTTTTTGTTTTGTTTTTTCCTTACTATGCAATAAACACTCCTGTCCTCTACATTTTGTACTCCTGGACCCTGCTCTCTGTGTGTCATGTACTCTTAAACCCCACAACTGATTAACAGATGCAGCATCGGACCAATGTTACATCCACCTAGGTAAGTATGAATATGGAAAAAAAAAAAACCTTTACCTCTCCTTTAACCACTTAAAGTGGTTGTAAACCCTTACAGACCACTTTAACCTACAAGTAAGCCTAGATTAAGGCTTACCTGTAGGTGCTTGAAATATCTCCTAGACCTGCATAGTAGCCCATTATGCTTTACCTTTGCAGGGAAACAAAGAGGAAGTAAACCCCATCAGGGTTTACTTCCTCTTTAAGGACTGAGCCTATTTTTCAGACTCTGTGTTTTACAGGTTAAAAAACATTTTTTTTTGCTAGAAAATTACTTAGAATCCCCAAACATTATATATATATATTTTTTTTAACACCCTAGAGAATAAAATGGCGGTCGTTGCAATACTTTCCGTCACATCGTATTTTCGCAGCGGTCTTACAAGCGCACTTTTTTTGGAAAATACTATTTTTTATATTTTGTGAAAGATAATGTTATGCCGAGTAAATTGATATCAACATGTCACACTTTAAAACTGCGTCCACTATGGAATATCGATAAACCTTTACCCTTAAAAATTCCATAGGTGACGTTTACATTTTTTTGCAGGTTACCAGTTCTGAGTTACAGTGCTAGAATTATTGCTCTCGCTCTAACGATCGCAGCGATACCGCACATGTGAATTTGAACAGCGTTTTCATATGGGGGCGCTACTCAGGTATGTCTTCGCTTCTGCGTGCGTGCTCGGCGGGACTGGGCTAAATTTTTCCTATTTATTTTGACACAGTCCTTTTAAAAAAAATTGGGTCACTTTTATTCCAATTACAAGGAATGTAAACATCCCTTGTAATAGAAAAAAAGCATGACAGGACCACTTAAATATGAGATCTGTGGTCAAAAAGACCTCAGATCTCATATTTACACTAAAATGCAATCAAAAAAAAAATTAATCTGAGAGAAAAAAAAAAATTCTCCTTTAAGAGAAATTTGACGTCACTTCCGCCAGTCAAGGCTATGGAGCTGAGTGGGGGCCATCTTCCCCTCACTCAGCAGCCAGCCAAACAGGGGGAAGGACGCAATCTTCTCTGGCGTTAACGGCGGGTCCGGGAAGCGGTGGAGACCACCGGAGCGCGAGGGGTTATAGCGTCTACAAAAAAGGGGATAGATTTATGACATTTTATTGTTATTTTTTTATTAGTAATAGCAGCGATCAGCGATTTTTATTGGGATTGCGATATTGCGGTGGACAGATTGGACCCTTTTGCCACTTTTTTTGGGACCATTGACATTTATACAGCGATCAGAGCTAAAAATAGCCACTGATCACTGTATAAATGTCACTGTCAGGGAAGGGGTTAACACTAGGGGGCGATGAAGGGCTTAAGTGTGTTCCCTAGGTGTGTTTCAAAATGTGGGGGTGGGGGGCTATGACTGACTAGAGGAGGAGCCAGATCATTGTTCCTACTTAGTAGGAACAGACGATCTGTTTCTCCTCCCCTGTCAGAACAGGGATTTGTGTGTTTACACACACAAATCCTCGTTCTGGCTCACGTAAATAGAACGCATTAAGATGAAAAAAAAACTTCTGCCTTTACAACCACTTTAAACCACTTTAGAGTCCAGACTTGAACAACTTCACCAGATTTATTGGAAATTTGTAGATTAATTTCTCCACTGTGGCTTCGAATACAGAGGACAGTGAGGGCTTGGTTTAACTGCTTGCTGACCAGCTGCTGCAGTTATACTGCGGCAGGTTGGCACGACTGCGCAAATCGCCATAGCCATATGTCAGCTCTTTAAAACGCTATAGCAGGCACGCGCGCACTCACAGCGTGTCCTCAAAGCCGACGCTCGTGCCCGGCGGACGCGATGTCCTTCAGGGGCGATGTCCGTTGGGCATCGGCGATTACTCGTTACAGACCGAGAACGAGGATGTGTGTGTAAATACACATATCCCAGTTCTCTCAGGGAGAGGAGACAGATCGTGTGTTCATACTAAGTATGAACACCGATCGGTATCCTCTCCTAGTCATTCCCATCCCCCCTACAGTTAGAACACTAGGGAACACATTTAACCCCTTGATCGCCCCCTAGTGTTAACCCCTTCCCTGCCAGTGACATTTATACAGTAATCAGTGGTTATTTTTAGCTCTGATCACTGTATAAATGTCAATGGTCCCAAAATAGTGTCAAAAGTGTCCGATCTGTCCGCCGCAATCTTGCAGTCCCAATAAAAATCACCGCCATTACTAGTAAAAAAAAATAATAATAATAAAAATGTCATAAATATAGCGTCTACAAAATAGGGAATATAACTTTTTCACAAACCAATCAATCATTGCGATTTTTTTTTTTTTTTTTTTTACCAAAAATGTGTAGAAGAATACATATCGGCTTAAACTGATGAAGAAATTCATTATTTTTTATTTTTTGGCGGGATATTTATTATAGCAAAAAGTTCAAAATATTGTGTTTTTTTTTCAAATTGTCACAATTTTTTTGTTTATAGTACAAAATATAAAACCCACAGGGTGATCAAATACCACCAAAAGAAAGCTCTATTTGTGGAGAAAAGGGAACATAAATTTTGTTTGGGTACATGTGACAGACCTGGCCGGGACAGGGGCTGTTGGAGGGGACTGAATGCAAGCCTATTGCCTTGCGATTATGGGCCCTGGCATTTGGGGGAACGGTGCTCTTTGGGCTGCATGCCTGGGGACCCCAGAGCTGGTGTTACTTGGATTCGGGTCCATGCTGGCCCCCAGGACACAGACTCTGTATGTGTATTTGGCATATTAGCAAGAGATGCTAATGTCATGAACTCCAGTCAGCCTGTCTGTTGTGTAAATGAATATAGTCTGGCTTGTAGGAGTGTTTCACCTATTGTTGTGTGTGCTAATTAACCCTGCAATTGAATGAAGGAGTCCAGTGTTGATTAAGATAATTAGCTCATGCTAATTAGGTTAGGTGTGAGTCATCTGTCTGTATATATGTGTGTGACATGTCAAATAAAGTGAAATTCCTGATGTACCCTACACTGGTGTTGTCTGGTGACTGGGTGGGCTAAAGGGTCTTGGATTGTGTGATACCGGACAGAGGAAGCATTTACGGCGGACATCTTGAGTACGAGGTCCGTCACAGTACAACTTCGCACGTCCGCGCAATTGTCAGTTAAAGCGACGCAGTGCTGCTCAGGAAGGGGGCAAACACTTCTGGGGCTGAATTGGTTAATTGCTAGGAATATGTAAATTGTATAATGTCTATATCCTGGTCACAGTTCTACTTTGATACACTTTTAAATATAAGAGCCAGTTATCTTGCCTGGCAGCAGGATAATACACATTGCATACTTTTGCAGTACACCAAAACTTATCACACAAAAATAAGATTCAGTGTATATACCAAGTTGAAATAATAAAGAAGGAACAGTACTCAATCTAAATTCTGTAAAACTAAGCAATAGACCACAAGTCTACAGAACAATACATAATGCTGCCCATGCCCAGATAATTGGCTATCAAATATTGAATATTTTTTTTTGGGGGGGGGGGGGTACTACACATGGCATTGTGGTTGTGTTTGATTCTATCCAAGTTACAAATAGTAACAAGTTATAAATACAAGGTACAAATACAAATACAATTTTGACAATTTTTTTTTTATTATTATAATGTTCATTCTATTGATTTTGTGCGTATGCCACAAAAGCAACAACTGCTTGTATGGAATACAAAAAATAAAGAGGTTGTAAACCTCAGACATGAAATATGAACAAAGCATATATACCTCTAAGCGTGTACTTATCTCAATTAAGAGCACTAGGTGTAATTTCTGTATGCTGCTTTGTTCCTCTGCTACAACATATATTACTTCTGACAAGCTTTCCTGACACCAAGAGAAAAAAGTGATGGGGAGGGATCTCCAGCACACAGTCTGGGATTGACAGCCTCAGCTCTGTTTTTGCGTGCTGTGTGAAGGGGGGGGGGGCTTGCCCGTCCCTCCAATCAGCTCTCAGAGCTCTCCTCACTGAGCTCTGCAGTGTGTGATTTCAGTTCTCTGCCCCCTTTTTTCTAACTGCTCAGATGAGTTTTATAAATTATGGACTTTGAACAGATTTAGAGAAGAGAAGACCACTGGTAAAAAAGTACAACATATGTAAGAGGATTTGTTTCATCTTTGTGTATCACCTGAGGCCAGTCACTTCACTGGGTATATGAAAGGGTTTACAACCACATTAACCCCTTGGAACTAGCTCCTCCTGTCCCTTTAGGGGGTTTAGGATGCCAGGAGGTGAGGTTTTTGATCATGTGACCGCCGTGATTGGCTGTCACAGCAGTCACATGATCAGAAATCTCCCAATCCCAAGCAGCATTTGGGAGCTTTCCATTAGCCGCCAGTAACTGTGTCGGGAGTACGTAAGCCCACCTGAGAGGCCACATATTTATATGTGGCTGGCACCAAGAGGTTAAGGGGAATTTTTCAAATTTTCAGATAGTTTACTTAGTTTAGTTTTACTTAGCTAAGTTTTACTTAGCTCTGGTAGTTCTGACACACTTCCCTTTCTCCCTCATACATCAACTTTTACCTGTCTGTCTGTTACTAATGAAAACCACTAAAAACTTTGCTTGGAGGAAAAAGTGGATCTTTTGCGCTTCAAATTTTTCCACAAAAAAGTAAGAGATAGCCCCCGTCTCAGCTCGATTCATCCAGACCACAACTCCAACGTGTTTCGCCCCATCCTCAGGGCTTAATCATGGAGATCTGTGTGCCATTCGGGCTATCTCTTCCTATTTTAGCAGTATGCTTTGGGACTGGACAGATCTTTACTCAGCCTGCACCCTCACTAGCCAGCGACACCCAACTCATCGGACCTTGACAGCCTGAGTGGGGACCCTTAAGCATTTATCATAGGTGACATTTTTCCACTTTATCCTTTGCTGTGAGTACAATGATTATCGGAGCACGGGGCTTACTCTCCTGAAGCAAGTCAAAAGTGGCACATACTGTATGTGTGGCAGGCGAGAGTGAGAAAAGTGAGAATTGTTCATTAGTTGGATTGCATGTGTGACAAGCTTAAATACTCAACTAACATCAAGACAACAGCTGTAACTGATAAACTTAAAAAAAGAGGAATTTAAATAATTGATGATGTCAAGGGTATAAATATCCTTGTAGAATGTAGCTAAAAAAGATTGATACATTTGCTATTTTTTCATAAATATGCCGTGTTATGTGGTACTCCCACATCTTTATGCAATTAACATTGCTAATTAATTTCTCCTGGTCTCAATTATTTAAACACAAACTTTGAGCTATTTAGACAAGTAATGATTGCAGTCAATAGCTCTCGCTCATAATTGTAATGCACTTAGATTGGCAAGGAACTTTGCTGTAATATCTAGCTAAGTTTACTTAAATAAAAATATAATTTCTGGCATATAGAAATGAGGTCTGTAGAATTGGAGCTAAAGGACAGTCACCAGGGACACCCTGGCGGAGAGGCCCAGCTGTCCCTATCAGTGCATACCAGACATAGCTCGATGCCCAGCCTCTTCTCATTTACCTTATTAGTCCAAAAGGACTTCAAGCCAGAGAGGGCTAAAAGCCCACCGTATTAACTACAACTGGATGGTCCCGTCCCCCCCCCCCCCCCCTACAGAACAAAGAAAAAAGCTTCAAGCACACGTTTGGCACTGAAGATAAAATAATTACCAATCATAATATTATTATTTTAAAACTATGCTTAATGTGAGAACAACAAAAAACATGTAGAAGTCATTTCATCTGTGCCTGGCTGGCTGCAATGGATCACTGGTCCATATACCAATTGTTGAGACTACTGTACTATAATCAATAACTAGGGTAATTCTGATGGCAGAATCATCTTTACAAAATGCAAAAATACATTATGCGAGTTCAAGGTTATCTTGAATAAATTGTGGTAAATTTAATTAAATTTAATTAATTTTGTTTGCGCAAACTGTTGGCGCTATATAAATCCTGTATAATAATAATAATAATAATAATAATAATTAGCAGATAATAAACATTAGATTTTAGATGTGTGCAATACCATATTTTGTTTATCCGTCACCTAACACATAAAATATTTAATCAGTGGTTATGTTAATGCACATAGTTGAAAACAACGAGCAATCTTTTTTGTAACACATTACAGTGGTCATGAGGATGAGTGTCATAAATCATTAAACTGTCTTGTAAGTGATGTTAAGTGGATGGATAGAGCTAATATTGTTTTGTGCATGCACATGGGCATACAGTAAACGGAAGCATGCAGAGGATGGCTAATTGCCCGTAATGTATTGTGTTTAAATGCTTGTCAATCTTTTCCATATATTTATATTCTGTATATATAGGAGAGCAAGCGAGAAAGAGATAATAAAAAAATCTACATGATATGAGTTCTGTGAATGGCCAAGGTGCAGCCTGTAGGACATTAAATACACACCCTTATGCTGCGTTTACATGCCGCGTTTGCGTTTAGAAGCGTTTGAAAATATATATATATATATATATTTTTTCTAAATAGCCAAAAACTAAAAACGATTGTAAACGAAATGCGAGTTAGGCCCCATGCACACGATACGCTGTTAAACGCGCGTTCAGAGGCAGTTGGACACTTTTTTCAACTGCCCCTAAATGCATGCAATGTTATCCTATGTGTCCATGTACACAGTCTCGTTTTTTCCCATTTTTAGGCAGTTGCGTTTAACCTCATTTTTCCAGAAGCAAAAAAATGGCAAAAAAGCAAAAAATTGGCTTTAGACACTTTGCTTTTCCCCGTTTCAGATGCTAAACGCGGCTAAAGGCAGCACCCGAGTTTAGCTGCGTTTGCGTTTATAAGCGTTTTTAAAGGAACCCAATTTTTTGGACCAAAAAAACTCAGAAATATAATGTTAAACCATAAAAAATACTAAATAAATTGGTTTAAAATGTCGTAATTGCTTTAGATAGTTCATAGAGCATATATACTCACTGATGCAATGCCATAAAAAAACTCTATTTTTTTAGGTGGCTTAGACAATGAGGAATGCCTCCACTTCTTTGCTCCAACCCTTCATCCAATTTCTAATCAGTGACTCCACCTAATCTGACCAAAGCATAGCAATGTCTTTTTTTTCACAAAGAAAAACCTGCATACCAATGTCTAGTCAGCCACAACCCCCCACCATATTTGTGAAATATCCAACGGACATTCGCTGTGTCATCAACGGATGGGTCCAATATCGACAAGCTCTGATTCTGGACCTCTCACGCAATTTGCGACGACGTTGCTGCCTCATCAAGAGCAACATAAGGAGCATTTCCTGACATATATTCAAAATGGGATCCATTTCCAAAAAAAAAAAAAACACAGAAAGAGAGGCAAATGCAAGTGTACAACTGCTCTCTCTGCTGCTGCTCACTCTGATCAAAATGGCAGAAATAGTTAATAATACATGCTTTCTGAGCTTGGGGAGGGTCTATATGATGTTATCTTTACAAACGCTTATAGATACAAACACGGTAAAACGCGGCTAAACCTGGCATGAAAACGTGGCACAACGCGCGTTTTTAAACGCAGGTTTCTGGTTTTTAAAACGTGCGTTTAGCAGAGTTTGCATCGGCGTCTCGTGTGCATGGGGCCTTATGCCACGTTTACATGCCGCGTTTAGCCGCGTTTGCGTTTAAAAGCGTTTGAAAAAAAATTATATTTTTTTCAAAATAGCCAAAAACGAAAAACGTCTGTAAACGAAATGCGAGTTACCGCGTTTAGCCGCGTTTAGAAGCGTTTGGTGCTTGAAATGTCTCTAAACTCAGCGCCTGAACTAATTTTTTTTGCTTTCCAAAAAAGGCCTCTAAACTCAACTGCCTAAAAACAACATGGAACCTGTGTACATGTACACATAAGATAACACTGGATGAGTTCAGGGGCAACTGAGAGCATCCAACTTCCCCTGAACATCCGTTTACAGTGTACATGAGGCCTCACAAGTAAGTAACATGTTTGATGCTATATCCCCCAAAAAATTACCAAAATTCAGCGTGAAAGCCAAACTCCAGGCAGCTTTTCTACATGTCATGGGCAAGTATTAAAACTTCTGGGATGTTTAGGGATATTTTCATACCAGTGGCGGCTGGTTCTCAAAATTTTTGGGGGGGCGCAAACAAACAGCCTCACTGTGCCATCAAACGCTGCCACTGTGCCCATCAAACGCTGACACTGTGCCCATCAAACGCTGCCACTGTGCCCCAAGTGCTGCCACTGTGTCCTAAGTGCTGCCACTGTGCCTCAAGTGCTGCCACTGTGCCCCAAGTGCTGCCACTGTGCCCCAAGTGCTGCCATTGTGCCCCTCAAGTGCTGCCACTGTGCCCCAAGTGCTGCCACTGTGCCCCAAGTGCTGCCACTGTGCCCCTCAAGTGCTGCCATTGTGCCCCTCAAGTGCTGCCACTGTGCCCCTCAAGTGCTGCCACTGTGCCCCCTGCCTGCCCTCTGCACTTACCTTGTCTCGGTGTGCAGCGCGCGGTGTCCCCTCATCTTCCAATGTCTTCTCCCGCGCTCCTGTCTTCTGCTATGATTGAATGCCTAGCGTCCAATCACAGCGCCTGTGACTTCAGCCAATCAGGTGACAGGTAACAGACCTGGCAAACTGATTGGCTGAGAGGCGGGTCTGTGTTAGGGAAGCGATGTACAGCAGTGCGCCCGCTGTTTACACTCATGGAAGCCTATTAGAGCACACCGCTCTAATCAGGTCCCCTATTAGAGCTTACAGCTCTAATAGGGCGCTTCCAGAAACACCCCCCCCCCCCCGCTGTAATTCAGATGCCCGGCGCCCGACAAGGGGCCGGACACCTGAATAGGGGGCGGCAGCAGTGACAATAGATAGATTCATGCAATGCATGAATCTATCTATTGGTGATAGAGCGGTGCAGGAGAGGGGGGGCGGCGCTCCTGCGCCCTCTATGCACGCACCGCCGCTGTTTCATACACTTATTTTCATTCTTATCCTGATGATATTCTGTGTCTTAGGAAATGTTAAAGCTGAATTCTAGATATGGATTTTTTTTGCATAGCTGGACCAAAGTAAGTATGCATGTTCCATGCCTGTCCAATTCCCGTGGAAGCGGAGAATCACTGTAGTAGCCACCACTACCACAATGGTCCTTGCTGTCTTCAGCGTCCCATGTTACCCTGCTGCACAGTGAACGTAAAGGGTTGCTTGCTCAGCATGGGCATTGGGCACCATTCAGAGAACGCCTTGTATTTTTTTTCAGTGAATACAAGGCATTCTCTTATTGGATGAGTTGGCGATTGAGATGTCACTGCCTTGCCTTTCCAGCTTGTCCAATCAGAGAACGCTTTGTATGGTGGCATTGGAGCCGGAAGACAAAGAAGATCACTGTAGTACAGATTTACAGCTTTTACAGGGATCGGCCAGGTATGGAACATGCATACTTGCATTGGTCCAAGCTGGACCAATATACACTATATTACCAAAAGTATTGGGACACCTGCCTTTACACACACATGAACTTTAATGGCATCCCAGTCTTAGTCCATAGGGTTCAATATTGAGTTGACCCACCTCTTGCAGCTTTAACAGCTTAAACTTGTCTGTCCACAAGGTTTAGGAATGTGTCTATGGGAATATTTGACCATTCTTCCAGAAGCGCATTTGTGAGGTCAGGCACTGATGTTGGACGAGAACGCCTGGCTTGCAGTCCCAGTCAAGTTCCTCCACCCCAAACTCGCATATCCATGTCTTTATGGACCTTGCTTTGTGTGCTGGTGAGCAGTCATGTTGGAACAAGAAGGGTCTATCCCCAAACAGTTCCTACAAAGTTAGGAGCATGAAATTGGTATACAGTTCCCTTCACTGAAGAGTTCCCTTCACTGGAACTAAGGGGCCAAGCCCAACTTTTCTGTTAAAAAAAGGGGCCAAGCCCAACCCCTTAAAAACAACCCCATGCTATACCCCCCCCCCCTTCCACCAAATGATTTGGACCAGTTTACAAAGCAAGGTCCACAAAGACATGGATGAGAGAGTTTGGAGTGGAGGAACTTGACTGGCCTGACTGCAACCCGATAGAACACCTTTGGAATAAATAAGAGTGGAGCCAGGCCTTCTCATCCAACAGCAGTGCCTGACCTCACAAATGCGCTTCTGGAAGAATGGTCAAACATTCCAATAGACACACTCCTAAACCTTGTGGACAGCCTTCCCAGAAGAGTTAAAGCTGTTAAAGCTGCAAAGAGTGGGCCAACTCAATATTGAACCCTACGGACTAAGTCTGGGATTCCATTAAAGCTCATGTAATGGCAGGTGTCCCAATACTTTGGGTAATGTGGTGTATCGATGCAAAAATAACATACTGGGAATTGCGTTTTAAAGATATGAAAGCATCTATGCAAAGCAATAAATTCTGTTTCAAATTTAGTTTTTTTCTAGCAGTGTAATTAAAGCAGAACATCACCTAAAAGGGGAAGTTCTGTTTGTTTGCATCCTCCCTTTCAGATGTGACAATCTAAGCTGGAAATTCGGGCCACATCACATGTCCCAGAAGACTGTGGGACCATTCACAAAGTGCAACGCGACTCGCGCATGTGCAGTAGGAAACTCTTACTTATGATGCCAGTGCCTGCATCCGAAGCCGATTGAAGTATCGGCTTGTGAGGACATCACTTGATCCCTGGACAGGTAAGTGTCCTTATATTAAAAGTCAGCAGCCTCAGTATTTGTAGCTGCTGACTTTTAATTTTTTGGGGGAGCCTGGAGCTTCTTTAACAGTTGTGTGCAGCTATACATAGAAACCTGATATTTGTTTTGGCCAGAAGACAGACCAAACCTAAATTCTTACTGAGTTTTCATGGGTTACTAACTACTTGCTGCCCGCCATATAGCAGAATGACGGTGGCAAAGTGATTTCAATATCCTGACCGGACGTCATATCACGTGATCAGGATATTGAGCCGCTGCGTGCCCCCGGGGGCGCGCATCGCGGCGATCGTTGTTGCAGTGTGTCAGTCTGACACCCTGCAACTACGATCTCGGTAAAGAGTCTCCGACGGAGACTCTTTACCATGTGATCAGCCGTGTTCAATCATGGCTGATCACAGTGTAAATAGGAAGAGTCGTTGATCGGCTTTTCCTCACTTGTGTCTGTCAGACATGAGTAGAAGAGAGCCGATCGGCTGCTCCTCTGACAGGGGGAATCTGTGCTGATCGATTATCAGCGCAGCCCCCCCGAGGATGCCCACACTGGACCACCAGGGACACCACCAGACCACCAGGGATGCCCAGCACCAGGTATGCCACCCTAGACCACCAGGGATGCCAGTCAGTGCCCACAATGGGCATCACTGATTGGCATGCATTATTGTTTGGCACTGATTGGCATCCATCAGTACAATACATTACACTACAATGCCGCCGATCAGTGCCCACCCATGCTGCCGATCAGTGCCCATCCATGCCGCCTATCAGTGCCCATCCGTGCCGCCTATCAGTGCCCATCTATGCTGCCTATCAGTGCCCATCCATGCTTATACATGCCCATCCATGCTTATACATGCCCATCCATGCTGCCTATCCATGCCCATCCATGCTGCCTATCCATGCCAATCCGTGTTACCTCTCAGTGCCAATTTGTGCCACCTATCAGTGCCCATCCGTGTCGGCCATCAGTGCCACCTATCACTGCCACCTATCAGTGCCACATATCAGTGCCCATCAGTGCCACTTCATTGGTGCCACCTCATCAGTGCCCATCAGTGCTGGCTTATCAGTGCCCGTCAGTGCAGCCCCATCAGTGAAGGAGAAAACATACTTATTTACAAAGTTTTGAAACTGAAACAAAAAAAATACATATTTTTTTTCAACATTTTTGGTCTTTTTTTATTTGTTTAGCAGAAAATAAAAATCCCAGAGGTGATCAAATACCACCAAAAGAAAGCTCCATCTGCTTCTTGGGTGAATATGCTCCAAAAACGCCCAAATCTGCCCGATTCGAGCAACAAAAATGGGTCCAGAACTTGAACTATCTCCACAGAGAATAATGGATTTTTTCCCCTTAAGCGTTTTGTAGCTTCAGGCTTACATACAAAAAAAACAAAACGGACAATCATTCGTCCAAAATTCTCATTGTGTGTTCGAGGCTTAAGTCTTTGCTCACCTTTTTCTTTATTGCACCTGGAATGTATCTGGGCAGGGCTATCGATAGGGATATCTAGGCAGCCAATTCCTACTGGCTCAGTCCCCATCCAATCAGGATCCCAGATGGCAAGGATAACTTTCCACAAATTTTGTGGCAGTGTTGAATTGTAAGTCTGTTAACTTTCTGCACATTTTCACTGGCAAGTTGTACACTTGCAGAGCACTTGGAGCACAAGTTCTAGTTGACACTTTTCCAATTTGTAGCAAATTTGTCTGGCAAGTCTCTAGCAAGAGCAAAGTTGCTGTAGTGAGTCTACAGCAAGAGCTCTGCAAGTCCACAGCATGAAAATTCAGCCACAGTGACCCCTGTGGTGGGATGACTATTACACAACATAAATAAACCAGAACTTGATGCAAACTTGCAGAATGTTTGCAAAGAAAGTTGATCTGGAGTCATGCAATGTGGCTGCAATTGTGCAACAAACTTGTTTGTTTAGCAATAGTCTAGCAAAGTCTAGCAATAGCTTAGCAAGTCATTTTCAAACTTGCAGCTTGCTATCTGGGATGGAGGCAAGTTCATAGCAGGGGTGCATGTGGATGTCACATACATAGCTCCAAACTATCCCTGATTTCGAGGGCCTGTCCCTGATTTGGAACAATGTCCCTTTGTCCCTCCTTCCTCCTCATCTGTGCCTCATTTTGGTCTGGTCTATATAGTTGTATATAAAATGCAATATTTATCTTTCAAAAAGTGTTTCCCAGTGCTAAACCTTTAATCCAATTACTAAATTGCTGTGTTTGTAAATGTCAAATGTCAGTATAAAGAAATAATAGTGGTAAATTGTGGGTTTAACAATTTTTTTTTTTAATAGATTTCCTTTAAGGGGCGTGGCAAAATGAAGCTTGTAGCGTGGGAAGTTTGGCAAATCAGATGTGAGCTGTGCACAGGGTGCCATGACAACCCACAAAGGAGGGGCCTCTGGTGGCCAATGGGCACACCCCCTCCCTCCAGGTGAAGCTTCCTCATAGAGATGGTAACAGCCCAGATATTGTGGTCTATAAAGGAAGTGTAATGGGGATGCAGGGAGTACAGAGTGCAGATAGTGGGTGAGGAGGAGTACAGGGAGTACAGAGTGCAGATAGTGGATGAGGAGGAGTACAGGGAGTACAGAGTGCAGATAGTGGATGAGGAGGAGTACAGAGTGCAGATAGTGGGTGAGGAGAAGTACAGGGAGTACAGAGTGCAGATAGTGGGTGAGGAGGAGTACAGGGAGTACAGAGTGCAGATAGTGGATGAGGAGGAGTACAGAGTGCAGATAGTGGGTGAGGAGGAGTACAGGGAGTACAGAGTGCAGATAGTGGGTGAGGAGGAGTACAGGGAGTACAGAGTGCAGATAGTGGATGAGGAGGAGTACAGAGTGCAGATAGTGGGTGAGGAGAAGTACAGGGAGTACAGAGTGCAGATAGTGGATGAGGAGGAGTACAGAGTGCAGATAGTGGGTGAGGAGGAGTACAGGGAGTACAGAGTGCAGATAGTGGGTGAGGAGGAGTACAGGGAGTACAGAGTGCAGATAGTGGGTGAGGAGGAGTACAGAGTGCAGATAGTGGGTGAGGAGTAGTACAAGGAGTACAGAGTGCAGATAGTGGATGAGGAGGAGTACAGAGTGCAGATAGTGGGTGAGGAGGAGTACAGAGTGCAGATAGTGGGTGAGGAGGAGTACAGGGAGTACAGAGTGCAGATAGTGGATGAGGGGGTGTACAGAGTACAGATAGTGGGTGAGGAGAAGTACATGGAGTACAGAGTGCAGATAGTGGGTGAGGAGGAGCACAGGGAGTACAGAGTGCAGATAGTGGATGAGGAGGAGTACAGAGTGCAGATAGTGGATGAGGAGGAGTACAGAGTGCAGATAGTGGGTGAGGAGGAGTACAGAGTGCAGATAGTGGGTGAGGTGGAGTACAGGGAGTACAGAGTGCAGATAGTGGGTGAGGAGGAGTACAGGGAGTACAGAGTGCAGATAGTGGATGAGGAGGAGTACAGAGTGCAGATAGTGGGTGAGGAGGAGTACAGAGTGCAGATAGTGGGTGTGGAGGAGTACAGAGTGCAGATAGTGGGTGAGGAGGAGTACAGGGAGTACAGAGTGCAGATAGTGGGTGAGGAGGAGCACAGGGAGTACAGAGTGCAGATAGTGGATGAGGAGGAGTACAGAGTGCAGATAGTGGGTGAGGAGGAGTACAGAGTGCAGAGTGCAGAGTGCAGATAGTGGATGAGGAGGAGTACAGAGTGCAGATAGTGGATGAGGAGGAGTACAGAGTGCAGATAGTGGGTGAGGAGGAGTACAGAGTGCAGATAGTGGGTGAGGAGGAGTACAGGGAGTACAGAGTGCAGATAGTGGGTGAGGAGGAGTACAGGGAGTACAGAGTGCAGATAGTGGATGGGGAGGAGTACAGAGTGCAGATAGTGGGTGAGGTGGAGTACAGGGAGTACAGAGTGCAGATAGTGGGTGAGGAGGAGTACAGGGAGTACAGAGTGCAGATAGTGGATGAGGAGGAGTACAGAGTGCAGATAGTGGGTGAGGAGGAGTACAGAGTGCAGATAGTGGGTGTGGAGGAGTACAGAGTGCAGATAGTGGGTGAGGAGGAGTACAGGGAGTACAGAGTGCAGATAGTGGGTGAGGAGGAGCACAGGGAGTACAGAGTGCAGATAGTGGATGAGGAGGAGTACAGAGTGCAGATAGTGGGTGAGGAGGAGTACAGAGTGCAGAGTGCAGAGTGCAGATAGTGGATGAGGAGGAGTACAGAGTGCAGATAGTGGATGAGGAGGAGTACAGAGTGCAGATAGTGGGTGAGGAGGAGTACAGAGTGCAGATAGTGGGTGAGGAGGAGTACAGGGAGTACAGAGTGCAGATAGTGGGTGAGGAGGAGTACAGGGAGTACAGAGTGCAGATAGTGGATGGGGAGGAGTACAGAGTGCAGATAGTGGGTGAGGAGGAGCACAGGGAGTACAGAGTGCAGATAGTGGATGAGGAGGAGTACAGAGTGCAGATAGTGGGTGAGGAGGAGTACAGAGTGCAGATAGTGGGTGAGGAGGAGTACAGGGAGTACAGAGTGCAGATAGTGGATGAGGAGGAGTACAGAGTGCAGATAGTGGGTGAGGAGGAGTACAGGGAGTACAGAGTGCAGATAGTGGATGAGGAGGAGTACAGAGTGCAGATAGTGGGTGAGGAGGAGTACAGGGAGTACAGAGTGCAGATAGTGGATGAGGAGGAGTACAGAGTGCAGATAGTGGGTGAGGAGGAGTACAGGGAGTACAGAGTGCAGATAGTGGGTGAGGAGGAGTACAGGGAGTACAGAGTGCAGATAGTGGATGAGGAGGAGTACAGAGTGCAGATAGTGGATGAGGAGTACAGAGTGCAGATAGTGGGTGAGGAGGAGTACAGAGTGCAGATAGTGGGTGAGGAGAAGTACAGGGAGTACAGAGTGCAGATAGTGGGTGAGGAGGAGCACAGGGAGTACAGAGTGCAGATAGTGGATGAGGAGGAGTACAGAGTGCAGATAGTGGGTGAGGAGGAGTACAGGGAGTACAGAGTGCAGATAGTGGATGAGGAGGAGTACAGAGTGCAGATAGTGGGTGAGGAGGAGCACATGGAGTACAGAGTGCAGATAGTGGATGAGGAGGAGTACAGAGTGCAGATAGTGGATGAGGAGGAGTACAGGGAGTACAGAGTGCAGATAGTGGGTGAGGAGGAGTACAGGGAGTACAGAGTGCAGATAGTGGGTGAGGAGGAGTACAGAGTGCAGATAGTGGGTGAGGAGTAGTACAGGGAGTACAGAGTGCAGATAGTGGGTGAGGAGGAGCACAGGGAGTACAGAGTGCAGATAGTGGATGAGGAGGAGTACAGAGTGCAGATAGTGGGTGAGGAGGAGTACAGAGTGCAGATAGTGGGTGAGGAGGAGTACAGGGAGTACAGAGTGCAGATAGTGGATGAGGAGGAGTACAGAGTGCAGATAGTGGGTGAGGAGGAGTACAGGGAGTACAGAGTGCAGATAGTGGATGAGGAGGAGTACAGAGTGCAGATAGTGGGTGAGGAGGAGTACAGGGAGTACAGAGTGCAGATAGTGGATGAGGAGGAGTACAGAGTGCAGATAGTGGGTGAGGAGGAGTACAGGGAGTACAGAGTGCAGATAGTGGGTGAGGAGGAGTACAGGGAGTACAGAGTGCAGATAGTGGATGAGGAGGAGTACAGAGTGCAGATAGTGGATGAGGAGTACAGAGTGCAGATAGTGGGTGAGGAGGAGTACAGAGTGCAGATAGTGGGTGAGGAGAAGTACAGGGAGTACAGAGTGCAGATAGTGGGTGAGGAGGAGCACAGGGAGTACAGAGTGCAGATAGTGGATGAGGAGGAGTACAGAGTGCAGATAGTGGGCGAGGAGGAGTACAGGGAGTACAGAGTGCAGATAGTGGATGAGGAGGAGTACAGAGTGCAGATAGTGGGTGAGGAGGAGCACAGGGAGTACAGAGTGCAGATAGTGGATGAGGAGGAGTACAGAGTGCAGATAGTGGATGAGGAGGAGTACAGGGAGTACAGAGTGCAGATAGTGGATGAGGAGGAGTACAGAGTGCAGAGTGCAGGTAATGTAGGGAGCGCGGAGGGGTGGGGGTAGTAAGTGAAGTGGAAAGAGGGTTAAGAGAGAGTAGTGGGAGGTGCAGCGTGAGGTGTAATAGAGCATACAGGCGATGCAGACAGCTGGGTAATGGGGAGTGCAGGAGGTGCAGAGTACTGGATAATGGAAGGTGCAAAGGTGGAAAGTGCAAAGGTGTAATAGGGGAGGTGTAATAGGGGATGTGAAATAGGGGATGCGTGTTGTGCAGACAGAAATATAATGAGGGGTGCAGAGAGTGCAGAGTGCTGGGTTGAGGAGGTTTCCGGGGGGGGGGGGACTGTGCAGGATAGAGGGGGGTGCACTCTGCTGGATAAAGAGGAATGCAGGGGGTGCACTGTGCTGGGTAATGAGGATTTAGGAGGTGCACTGTGATGGGTAATGGGGGATGCAGGGGGTGCAGAGAATATGGTATGCCAACACACAAGAATGTCCAAAAAAGGGACATGCAGTAGTGTGTTACCATGTGTTGTATTGCAATGCCGTGGCAGTGTCATAGCTGCGTTGCCTTAATAAGTTGAAATGCCATTCAAAATGAATAGCACCACAATACGCTTATTCACGTAACATGATGTGTTGCAGTGTTCACACTGCATCACAAAAGTATGTTTGACCCTCAAGGAAACGCAGGTCCTGTGGCACATACCACAAACCACATACCACAAATAGATTCTCTCTTTAATATTGTGGAGGCCACTTTTTTACATATAAACATGTATAAGGACACAGTAAATATTTAGTAGTCAAACCCTCAATATCTCTTCTATTTATCTCAATATACATACGGTACATAAATGAACACGACAATAATATTCTAAGAAGCATGTTAATTTGAAATTTGTAGACAATATGTTGAAATGAGGAACTGTCACTTTCTAAAAAATAAATGATAGGGTTACTTGGCACAATAACAGCAGAGTTTTTTCCGAACTGTTTAGTGACACCAAAGCAGAGCTGGGGGTTATCTAAACTATTAGCCTGCCACTAAACCATCGACATGACACAGATCAGGCTTGACTGCTGGAACACAGACCTGCCATCTGCCTTGACCCAGAGCTGCCTATTTTAGGCCGTGTCTCAGCAGGAAGCATTCTGCACTACCCACACTAATACCCCCGGCTTTCTACACTGAACTTCATCTAGATCTAGTCTATAACTATAAATACATATTTATATATAGTGTATGATGGGGTGAGAAGCTTAGTACCATAAGAAATACCAGGGCATACTTGAATAATTCTTGTAGATGATTAATCTATCGGACGGAAGTCAGAAACATAGTCATCAATGGTTGAGCAATGAGTGTTGTGACATCTAATGAAATCTTTCCTAATCCAACTAAATGAAGTTCATTACAGACATTAAAGGAAATTTGTAATGAGGAAATAGAGTTGCCTGGGAGTCAGTATTTTCAGTCATTGCCCTGCAAGAAGTATACAGATCAGGATCCTGACTTATTATGACACTAAACAATATCCTTATTCTTCTAATAATCATTACACATTCACTACTTCATGGCCCTGTAATCTATTTTTCATTAAACTGTTTCATGCTCTGTTTTGATATCTTCTATTAACATCCTCTATGAGCCCCTGAACCTCTCATTTTCCCCTCACTTCCATTTGTTTGACAGGAGCAGTGCATATAAGTTGCAGTCATGTGCACTGCTCTATGCACACTACAAATCCCATAGTCCATAGTCCCTAGTTCATCCCAGGATCAGGCAAGAGAGGGTGGCTTTGTTCCTACATACAGTGGGACCATGGGGAATGAATGTAGCCATCCTCTAGCAGGAAGTCAGATCACAGCAGTAAAAAAGGGAATTTGGAGATTTGGAGGCGGCTGAGAGCAATAGAAGGTACTTTTTTGAGTTTTGGAATACATACTTGAATAGATTTTGTATTCTTAATTTAAGTTTAAAGTGGATGTAAACCCCAATTTGTATTTTTATTTTTTAATTAAGGCATGCACCTTGTACAATGTAGGATTTCATGTCATCTATGCCCAGTCTTGCCATGAAGAGTTAATCCAGCTCTGAGCAGTCCTCTTATCTTTTTTCAGTGAGATAAAAACTGACAGACAGAGAAATAGGAGTCAATTCTTCCCCCTTGCTGTGAGTGACAGGTGATTTACATATCTCATGTACGAGCCTGCCTGAGAGAGACATTCTGTGTACTTCAGATCCCCTCCTCCTTTCTTCTCCAGCTTTCCCAGGATTGGCTTCTCCACACCTAAGCATGATTGGGCATGCTGAAGTCATGTGGTGACTTTTCTGGGTTTTGACTGGATGTCATAGCAGAAGTTCAGTGCAAGAAATACACAGGAGAAAATGCATGTTGACAAGGGGAATGTAGAGGTGGGCGGGGAGTCTACTGACATCACGACTCCACCCACCAAGCTCCGGACAACAGACCCACCCACAGAATCTGCAGTTTTTCGGGTCTCATAACAGACAGAGGGGAGACATTTGACAGGTAAGGATACATGCAGGAGGCATGTATATCCTTATAGATAACCACTAAGGCAGTAGTTTAGAAAGGATGAGAGTGGGTTTACATCCACTTTAATGTCATATTAACTATGACTTTGGTTGCTGCATGTTTGGCCCAGATCAAAAGTATTGAAGCTAGAGACTGCCAAGCAAATAGCATTTTCAGAAGTAGGTCAGTAAGGGGGGCCCCTATAATTCTGTTACCACAGGTTTCCCTTAAAGAGACACTCCAAAGTGATAGTTGTTTAAACTGTTGCTGTATCTTGTTGATTGAATTAATTAATCACTTCTTTCTAAGAAACCTTTCACACTGGGGCGATTTGCATGCGCTATAACGCTGAAACGCTGAAAGAACCGATGCTGTCTCTCCAATGTGAAGGCCCCCGAGGGCTTTCACACTGGAGCGGTGCGCTAACAGGATGCTAAAAAAAGTCCTGCTAGCAGCATCCTTGGAGTGGTGAAGGAGCGAAGCGATCCTGCCCATTGAAATCAATGGGGCAGCGTGGCTATACCGCGGGCATAGCACTGCTGCAGCAGCGCTTTGCAGTGATTTTAACCTTTTCTCGGCTGCTAGCGGGGGGGTAAAAGCGCCCCGCTAGCGGCCGAATAGCGTCACGAAATTGACGGTAGATTGCCGCTAAAAATAGCGGCGCTTTACCGCCAACGCACTCACCGCCCTAGTGTGAAAGGGGCCTTACTCATGTGTTCCCACATGACCAGATCTCTGTTCCTGAATATCCAATTTTTCAATCGGCCACCTTACAAGCAATGCCACCACCATTGCTTGTAAGGTGAACAGGCAGTGAAGCTTAACAGCCAGTTCTCTACTGCGCATGTGCGAAGCACACTGCGCTTTGTGAATGGCCCAATGGTGGGGCAAGGAGGAGGGGGGGGCGAACTTCCGGGTTATCTCGCAGTGGTAAGATCGCCCGGAAGTGCGAGCGGGTACCTGTCAAAAACAGGAGGAGGCTGATAAGCAGAGCTTCCACTTTAAGTTGGACATACAGGGTTGATTTACTAAAACGTAAGGGTACAAAATCTGGTGCAGCTGAGCATGGTAGCCAATCAGCTTCTAAATTCAGCTAGTTCAATTAAGTTTTGACAAAAAAAAATATGGAATCTGACTCTTTGACTCTAAATAGCACAGATGGGTGATTCCCCCAGTTGGTCTATTATATTCTAACAGCTGCTGACAAGGGCTGTTAGAACACCCAAACAGTGACTGTGTTTAACTGGATGCAGCAGCTGTTTGACTGAACGTTTTTCAGCAGGCTTCTTCAACAAAATTTGATCGATCCATTGACTTTTGTTGGATGGAGCAGGGCCAGAAGGGAAACCCACTGAGCGAATTTTGTCTGGTTCATCAGGAACTGTCCACAATTCGCTCAGTGTATGGCCAGCTTTACTCTCCTTTTTGTTGTTTCAATTATTTTATGTATGAAGGAAAGAATGCAGTTGAAGGAGAGTGAGATGTCTTTATGCAGCAGGAGGAGCGAGACCGAATACCAAGGAACATAATTAGGAGCTACAGAGAAAGATCTCACCACTGTCAGCATCTGCACTAAATTGAAGTATAATTACTGGGTGGATCAATGCTTCAAAGTGTAGTTACATGTCAACTAAGGGATCAGTTTACTAAAGAAGTATAGGCTGTTCACTTAGCAAAATCAACTTTTGTGTGCAAGAGAATTTTCTCTTAGCTTAGTGAATGAAGTGAAGTTGTGCTGACTTCTAGCATCCAATCAAGCAAAAATTTTTTTTTTTAATTTTCCTTGCTCCTGATTGAGTATTATTTGCATAGCAAATGTTCACCGCATTTACTAAGCTAAGTGAAAAGTCCCTTTACATAGTGAATGCCATCTACTCCTTTAGTAGATCATCCGCAATACGTCCTTTGTTTTTGTTTTTTCAAACTGTAACGTCTTCTTTGGCAAAACATAATTTTCCATCTGACGTACTTCTTTTTCTTTCTTTTTTTTTTTTTGTTTAAAGCTGAACATACAGACTGCAAAAGAAGAAAGACAGACTGCATATGTAAACAACCACAGGAGGGGTTAACAGGGCTTCATTATCAGGGACAGAAGGCTTAGGACATCTTAATGCCTGACAGCAGCACCAGGTGACGGGACAGCTGAAAGAGCCTTGTCACAATCTGAGGTTGGCCATATGACAAGGAATGAGGAGCACTCCTGGGAATCGCTCATTCTTTCTTTTGGCCTTTAACCCAATGTGTACCATGAAGTTTCACACAATGTCTGGGAACGTTTCTTTCTTTTAATACAATGACAGACACATACGATATGAGATATTAAGATAAACAGTCAGAAGATGGACTGATGGCAGCCAAATCCCCCACACTGTCATTTCTGTGCCAACAGAGGGATAACGTGGGTGGCACATTGTAGGATACATCTGGATATATTGCATATTATTATACTCAAGTACACATATCAGTATACCCTCCGATTATAAAACAGATCTATTGTGCATGCCACCACTCACCTCTCGAGCTATCTGATTCAAGGCATGGTCCTCAGCAGACAGTCTTTCCCGGTTGGGGTGTCTTTTCCTACCGGTGCCCTGGGTGCCCATCTTAGCTCCGAGCTGGCAGTGGTAAGAAGAGAAGGGACAGATCAGTTCGATATCCACATGCAGACCTCGTTAGGTAAACCCACAGCAATAGAGCAGTCCACGTCAAAGATTGTATCAGAGCCAATTTGGGGATGAAGGGGGTTGCGTTGGCCTCCACAGCGTGGTCTCCTATAATCCCAATGACAGTTAATACAACAATGTATGCTGCTTTTTTTGGCTAAAGCGGTAACGCATTCCTGTCTTCTTTTTTTATCTGGTACTTACAGTGACAGTGTGTCTCTCCTTATCTTCACAATACAGTGTATTTGCTGCCGGTATATGTGTGTCTATGGTTCTGTTGTCCTTGTCACAGCGTGTCCTCTACTGATCCCGTCCCTGCTGATGCTGATATTGTTTCCTTAGCTCTGGATGCAGATACCTGCCTGTCATGTCTCCTGATGACACCAGATCTAAGCCCACTCTTGTTATACTATCCCCCCCCCTACTCAGCTACTGTTCCGAGCACTGAGATTGCAAAAGGAAATGGGTCAGATGCTCTTCCTCTCTGCAGGGTACTCCTCTATGTCTCCCTCCTCTTTCTCTCACCTCCTCATCTCTCCTCTCCCCCCTGAGCTCTGCAGCTGACATCAGAGGGTGTGGAAGAAGGACATGCCAGGGGGAGGATTTTATAGTAGACGCACAATTTGATTTCAGAGAACAATCCATACATTCTTACAATGAAACCATCCATCACATTAAGGAATACATTAAACCAATGACAATTACACTATCACCACTGGCTATATATATATATATATATATATATATATATATATATATATATATATATATATATATATATATATATATAGTATCTCACAAAAGTGAGTACACCCCTCACATTTTTGTAAATATTTTATAATATTATATATTTTATATATATATATATATATATATATATATATATATATATATATATATATATATATATATATATATATATATAATATTTTTATAATTTTCATATGACAACATTGAAGAAATTACACTTTGCTACAATGTAATGTAATGAGTGTACAGCTTGTATAACAGTATATATTTGCTGTCCCCTCAAAATAACTCAACACACTATTAATGTCTAAACCGCTGGCTACAAAAGTGAGTACACCCCTATGTGAAAATGTTCAAATTGGGCCCAAAGTGTCAATATTTTGTGGGGCCATCATTATTTTCCAGCACTGCCTTAAAGCGGGGTTCCACCCTAAAGTGGAACTTCCGCTCGTCGGATTCCCCCCCCCCCTCCGGTGCCACAATTGGCACCTTTCAGGGGGGGGGGGGTGCAGATACCTGTATAATCCAGGTATCTGCACCCACTTCCGGGAACAGCTAGCCGCAGATGCTCCGCCCCCCGTTGTGTGCTGGGAAACACACAGTTCCCAGGACACAACGGGGACCAGTGAAGACGCGCAGCGCGACTCGTGCATGCGCAGTAGGGAGCCGGGCAGTGAAGCCGCAACGCTTCACTTCCTGATTCCCTGAAAGAGGATGGCGGCGGGGGCGTCCGAGAGACGAGCGACTGCTCGTCATCTGCTGCCGACATCGCTGGACCCTGGAACAGGTAAGTGTCCATTTATTAAAAGTCAGCAGCTGCATTATTTGTATCTGCTGACTTTTACTATTTTTTTCTAAGGTGGACCTCCTCTTTAACCCTCTTGGGCATGGAGTTCACCAGAGCTTCACAGGTTGCCACTGGAGTCCTCTTCCACTCCTCCATGATGACATCACGGAGCTGGTGGATGTTAGAGACCTTGCGCTCCTCCACCTCCCATTTGAAGATGCCCCACAGATGCTCACAAGGGTTTAGGTCTGGAGACAAGCTTGGCCAGTCCATCACCTTTACCCTCAGCTTCTTTAGCAAGGCAGTGGTCATCTTGGCAGTGTGTTTGGGGTCATTATCATGTTGGAATACTGCCATGCGGCCAGTGGCGTCACTAGGATTGGTATCACCTGGTGCGGTAAAACATGGTGTCACCTCTCCTCCTCCCCATTGTTTAAAGAACTATGTGCGGAGTGACCCTCACCCCCATATACCCCCTCCCAGCGCAATTCCTCTTTCTCCTTTCCCCATCCCCCCACTCAGCAAAAATCCTCACCCCCCCCCATATGCCCCACTTCCAGTACAAACACTCCCTCTCAGCACATATCATCACCCTCAGATTCCCCCTTTCAGCACAAACCCCCCCTCTCAGCACAAATCATCATCCTCATATATCCCCTTACAGCACAAATACCCCTCTCAGCACATATCATCACCCTCATATTCCCCATTTCAACACAAATCCCCCCTCCCAGCACAAATCATCACCCTCATATATCCCCTTTCAGCACAAATCATCACCCTCATACCCCCCTTTCAGCACTATTCCCCCCTCTCAGCACAAATCATCATCTTCATATTCCCCCTTTCAGCACAAATCCCCCCCTCTCAGAACAGATCATCACCCTCATATACCCCCTCTCAGCACAAATCATCACCCTCATATTCCCCCTTTCAGCACAAATCCCCCCTCTCAGAACAAACCATCACCCTCATTTACCCCCTTTCAGCACAAATCATCACCCTCATTTCCCCCCTTTCAGCATAAATCCCCCCCAAACCGCCCTTCTTACACAAATGGTCTTACCACCCCCAAAATCTCCCCTCTGATCAAAAATCCACACGCCCATATACCCCTACCAGTATAATGCCCCGTACACATGGTCGGAAAATTTCCGATGGAAAATGTGTGATCAGATCACGTTGTTGGAAAATATGATGTGTGTGGGCTCCATCTGACTTTTTCCGTCTGAATTTCCGGCGCACAAAGTTTTAGAGCTGGATGAAAGCTGGATCTCAAATTTTCCGAGAACAAAATCTGATAGCGTAAATTCTAATTGTGTGTAGACAAGTCCGACGCACAAAGTGCCACGCATGCTCAGAATAAATTATGAGACTGAAGCACTCGGTCTGGTAAAACTAGCGTTCATAATGGATATAGCACATTCGTCACGCTGCAATGTTAAAAATTGTTTAATGCAGCGCATTCTCTTTTATAATGCTAGAAGAATGATGTTTTTCTGCTCATATTCACACAGACTTCTCACAAACTTCTTTCTTTATTCTTTCACCTGATTTCATGAATAGAATATTTTTATTTGTCAGATCTCCCGAATCATTTTTGACTTTTATGTTTTATTTTATTTTTTTAATTTTGTGGTTGTTTTTTTAATCAAGATCTCCTTTTTTTTTTTTTTTTTTGGTGATCTCCATAATTTTTCTGTGTGTTTTGTGTGTCAACTTACTGCAACACCATTATTATCTTGTATTTTATAATCTCGAGGAGGTTGTTTGGTATTGGTGTCCCTTATTAATTTGACTTTGTATTTTTGAAATGTACCTGCCTACTCCCAAATAAACTGTCCTTTTTTAAGTAAAACACATAGACAAGTATTTCTTTAACAAAAAAAACTTTATTAGGGGTCATAACCAAATAAAGAGGAAGGCAACGCTGGAGAAATTGCTGAAATTGGCGAAGCCTTTGGCCCCCAGGGCAGACATCAACTATTTTAAAGGTAAAATTGGTGGCCTGAGGAGTCCATATATAAGGGAGTACAATCTGGTCCAGAAGTCCAAGAGATCAGGAACAGCAGCAGATGACATCTATGTCCCCAGGCTGTGGTCATACAAGAGCCTGCATCTTTTGTCAGACCAGACTGAACCCAGGCCATCGCTATCTAGTCTTTCTTCCACGCTTCCTTCCAGGCTGTGGCTGTGGTGTTGGAGGTGTGGCAGAAGGAGGAGGAGGACGAGGAGGAGGATGGTCCAACTCACACAGGTGGGTTTTTTGGGGGATTTTGCCCCTCAACCCCTTGTTTCGTGTGAGGTAAATTAGTTCCTCACACATGAGGCTCTGCCCCTCCCCCATTTTCTCCAGTCTGCAAGCAGCCAAGGAGGCAAAGGCCTCTTGATGAGTGGGGGTTATTTTGAGGGCAGCAGAAGCCTCCCCAATCAGCCTTAGCTCTGACTCCTCCACCTTCTTCCCCTTTCTGGGCCTTTTAATTGGAAGGCGGAGGGGAGGCACCTGGGGTTCTGTGAGGCTCCTAGGCCTGCCCACCTCCTGGCTGCCACTAACCCCTGCCTCCTTCTGACTGCCACATTCCACAGCCACCTCCTCGCTGCCACATTCCACGGCCTCCTCCTGGCTGAGGTCTTCCTGTGTATGAAAAAGGGACATACTTTTAGTTTTTGGTTCATCAATCGCACACAATTTACAGCTCATGACTGTTGCAAATTGAATGTTAACAAATAGAAAAGACTATCCTTCTGTGCCCAGCATTTTTCATTCTTGTCCCAATTATTTTTGGCTACTACTGTCTATTGATATGTAAAACACTTTATTAAATCAGCAATTAGTGATCAATAATCACATCTAGTTAACCTCATTCTCTTTAACTTTAAAAATATGTAGAACAATACTATACCTGGCTCAAGCTGGGCTCCACTTCTTCCTGGCTGGAAGTCCCAGGGTGGGCATCGGAAGCCTCAGCTGGGGTGGAATGAAGCGTGGAAGGTAGGGTTGAGAGGGATTTCCTGACCTCAGTCTGGTCTAACAGAAAATGCAGTCTCTCATAGTACCACAGCCTGGGGACATAAATGTCATCTGCTGCAGCTCCAGATCTCTGGGAATCCTGGACCTTCTTGCACTCCCTCAGATATGTACTCCTCAGGCCACCAATTTTGGCTTTTAAATAGGGGATGTCTGCCGTGGGGACCACCGGCTTCACCAACTGCAGCAGTTTCTGCAGCGCTGCCTGCCTCTTTAATTTGTTGTTATAATGGGGGTATTTCACCTGCCATAGACAGGGCAGCTCCCTGTACTTATCTATGAAAGTAGGAAGAAAATTGTGGTCCTCGAACCCATCCATTTTCTCTGCAAGACACAACACAAGACAAACTCTAATGTCAGGTTAAACTCTCCTAATCTTGACCCAATATAGGCCTCAATCTATAAGCAGTATAGGCCACTGATATTCCAAGTTTAAATTGTACCTTCGTTCTAACGATCGTCGCTTCCGATACTCCGTCCTCCACTCACAGATCATACGTACGACGCAGGCGTGTTACGTTTTATATACACTGCGCATGCGTGAAACTCCGCCCGCCCCTGGCGTTTATTTCTAGTCTATTCCCCGCCCCTTCTCTTTCGGCGCAATGGGGAGAGCACATGGCAGAGACACAGCAGGTGCATGCTAATTTCCGCAGCGAGGAGGACGACGAAAGGCCGGAGGCAGAAATGTCGCGATCCTGGAGGAGAAGATTTAAGGCCTCAAATATGTCCTTTGTAGAGATGGTGGACATATTGAAGAGGAACGACTATGATGGGAAGTATGGACCTTTCCCAAACCCAAATGTGAGAAAGGCCAAGATCATGACAAAAGTTGTGAAGAGTCTGCAGAAGAATTTTGGGGTACAACGATCCAAGGATCAACTGAGGAAACGCTGGTCGACCTGGAACTGAGGGAGCATGATCAGTACAGAAAGATCAAGCGAGTTCTTCTAAAAAGTAAGTATTTGTCGTATGTTCATATTATTATTATTACTTGCATACTGCTCCATGTGCTTTTCTTTAGTGTTGTACAGTTTAAAATGGCCACTTTCATGTTCATGGGTTCAATCGTTCATAGTAAACATTGTTCGTTCGCCCACTTAAAATATGATGTTTTGTGAAGTTAAAGTTAACTACATTTGTTCAGCCCTATTTCTAGTCAAAGGAAGTTTGTTGTCTAGAGGGGTTTGTAACTAGAATGAAATGCAAACTTGATTCAGTGTAAAGGAGAGGACACTCAGTAGCTGTTTACACATCTGGCCTCAGGAGCACTAGTGTGGGACACCAGAACACCCTTTTTATTAGGGTGTCCCACACACGTGCTCCAGTGGATACTATAGGGGTGTCTCCATATGTGAAACTTGCACAAAATAGGTAAGTATTCCAGCTTTAGAAAAATTCAAAAATAATGTTTTCAGCTTTGAACTCTGCAAAAAAAGACAATTGTACGACACTTCCAAGAAATGTTTCATATTCATATTTCTGCCCTCAAATATCAGTGTGCTAAGTATTCCTTTTTTACATTCTCATATGGTAGAGAAGAAATGGGACGTCTGAGGACACCAGGGACCCCACACCTCCCAAAGAAGGGGAAATACCAACACCAGAAGCAGAGGAGGAAGGAGAGGTTGTTGAAATTGGCAAAATTGTCACCCCAACAGGTGAGTGTCTGAGACCACAGCTTCAGGTAATATATGGATGCCTGCATTTTTATAATACATGGTGTGTTTTTTTTGTTTATTTGTAGGTGATGTGGATGTTGTGGAAGAAGAATCTCATTTTACCAGTGAAAGTGCCTAGATCCTCATCATCATTGATGTTTTATGGAAAATCTGAAACACATAAAACTATCTAGCATCGAAGGGGAGTCCTTCCACATTCTCCTCTGGAGGTGGCAAGCCCAAGCTGCCACTCTTGAGACGCCAGTAGAACTATGTCTCAGAGATCACTCCACCATCCGACATCCGGCCATTTTTTCCCCCACGTCCACATACAGGAACTCGTAGGTAGCTGACACCACCGCCCACATCACTATACTATTATACCCTGTGGGAGGTCACAGTCTGCCATTCCTGTGGCGTTGAAGGAAACTGTGGAGTCAAACAAGATTTTTTTTTTTGTAATTTTGCACATCAACATTGCAACTAGATTAGACACAAACATTTTTGGCCAAGATAAGTATAATATTTTTTGAAATGAGTATTTAAAGACAAAAGTATAAGGTCCACTTATCAGATTCCTCACCCCATCTGATGGCCCATTGCAACACTTTAGGGGGGGGTGTTTCGGACAGGAAACCCTCTCCACTACATTGAGAGCTGAATGCATAAATAATGTGTGTTAACTTTGGCCAGCCCCCCCTTACTTACACTATTGGCAGCCCACTGGACAGGTAAGAAGTGTCATAATAAAAACAAAAAAAATACACACTGAACAAATTGAAGCATGTTTTTACATTCTGCTATTACCTATCAAGATAATAATAGGAGAAAAAAAACTTTAAACAGTATCATTTAAAAGTATTCAGGCAGGCCCTTGCACTACATGCTTTGCTGAATTCATCCATAAAATCTGACCACAAAAGGTAGGTATAGTGTGTATGGGTTGGCAAAGTCAGCAGATAGAGGATTGTTATCAGCTGACTTAGCGGTTGGGGGGGGGGGGTTCCAAATGAGTTTGGGACACCAAAAAAAAAAGCCTCTGGCACTCTGCATGAATTTAAGGACACACATAACATTTGGACACATTTTAGAGGGTGTTTAGGGGAAAGCACTACTATGGAGCTGACAAAATACATTGCTAAGTGACTAGGCTATAGGTGTATATGGGCACAGAAGAGCATGCTGGGGAGGTTAGTGAAGGCAAATATGCATGAAGGACAAAAAAGGAAATTTAAAAGCTTCCAGCATGCATGAGGATAAAGGGGCACAGCATATTACAATCATGGTAATTAGGGAATGATGAAAGAAATACAATACATTAGCAAACATTAAATACATAGAATGTGATGTTAAAGGAGAAAACTTACCTTCATATAGTCCTTCTGCAGGACCTGAATTATGGCAGAACAGGTCTCTGGAATAATGATCCCCAGATCCTGGGGGGAGATGCCTGTCGAGAAATTGAGGTCCTGAAAACTTCTCCCAGTCGCCAAGTACCGCAACATGGCAACTAGCCTCTGCTCCGGAGTGATGGCTTGCCGCATGCAGGTATCCTGCCTGCTGATATAAGGGGACAGGAAAGCCAACAGACGGTGAAAAACGGGGTCCATCATCCTGAGATAATTTCTGAAATCATCAGGATTGTTCTCCCGGATCTCACAAAGCAAAGGCATGTGCGAGAATTGGTCAAGCTGGAGCAACCAATTCTTGCTCCATGAACTCCTCCTCGCCCTGTTCATGGACTGGGCTTGGGTCCAGGGCCGGATTTCCCACAAGGCCACCGAGGCTAGGCCTCGGGGGGCGGCAGGGGTGCAGGGGAGACTTCTCGGCTTTCGCGGATGCCGCCCCCCGGACGCCGCGAGCAACACATTATAGCAGGCAGCATCTTTCCCGGGCACACAGCACAGAGCCGAGTGCACTGAACCCGCCCCTCCTCCTCCTATGTTTTCCTGTACACAGAGGAGGAGGAGGGAGCAGCACACCGCTCTGCCACAACAACGCGGCTGATCTGAGGTAGGATTTTAGCCGCATAGACTCATTGCCGACAGTCCTGCCAGTGTGCCCCCCGCAAGCACCAACAGCAGACCCCCCTCTCTCTCCGCTCAGCCTGAATCCGCTCTCCCGAGTCCCGCCAGCAGCACCTCCCCCGCTCATGCAGCTGAATGTGCTCTCTCTCTTCTGCCAGGTCTGTGACAATTTCTGTGGGACCTGCAGAGGAGGGAGGCATGGGGGAGAAGAAGGGGGATGTTATGGGATGAGGGGGGGACACAAGAAGGATGAAGCTGGGATGGGATGAGGGGGACAAGAAAGGTGGAGCTGGGATGAGGGGGGACAAGAAAGGTGGAGCTGGGATGGGATGAGGGGGGGACAAGAAGGATGGAGCTGGGATGGGATGAAGGGGGGGACAAGAAGGATGGAGCTGGGATGGGATGAAGGGGGGACAAGAAGGATGGAGCTGGGATGGGATGAAGGGGGGACAAGAAGGATGGAGCTGGGATGGGATGAAGGGGGGGGGACAAGAAGGATGGAGCTGGGATGGGATGAGGGGGGAACAAGAAGGATGGAGCTGGGATGGAATGAAGGGGGGGACAAGAAAGATGGAGCTGGGATGGGATGAAGGGGGGACAAGAAGGATGGAGCTGGGATAGGATGAAGGGGGGGACAAGAATGAGGGTGCTGGGATGGAATGAAGGGGGGGAGGCAAGAAAGATGGAGCTGGGATGGGATGAAGGGGGGACAAGAAGGATGGAGCTGGGATGGGATTGGGTGATGGATAGAGCCGAGATGGGATCGGGGGATGGTTGGAGCTGATGTGGGATCAGGATGGGAAATGGACGTGGGATGGATTGAGCCGGGATGGGATTGGGGGATGGATGGAGTTGGGATGGGATCGGTGATGAATGGAGCCAGGATTGGATCGTGGTGGCGGATGGAGTCGGGATGGGATTAAAGGAATATATGGAGCTGCCCCCTGCATTCTATAGATTACATACTCCTGTCCCCTGGATTCTGTACATTACACACTCCTTTTTTCAGTCTGTACAATTAAAGCCAGTTATTTTCAGTGTTCTCGTGTGTGGAGATGTTTTTAATCGATCTATTGTAGCAGTCATCGATAAAGGACGAGAATGGTGGTGCGTGTGTGTGTGTGTGCGTGGGGGGTGAGGCGGCATTGAAGGACCCGGCCTTGGGGCGGCAAAGGTAGTAAATCCGGGCCTGCTTGGGTCAAAGCTAAAAGCCCAACACCAAGCCCCTGCACAGCACGAACTTTACGACGAGTACGTACACGCAACATGGCTTCAAAACGGTCAGCTGGTCAGAACGGACTAACAGAAAGCACTGAAAAACAGCAAGGCCTGGAAAAACGAACTGAAAATCAGCAACGAGCGGACAAGAATGCACTGAAAATCAAATACGGTACTATAAATAGCACGCACTGACAAACAAATGCAAACTGACTACACGCACTGATAAGCACAAACTGAAGAGCAGTAACGATCTGAAGCACAAGTCTGAAAAGTGTGAATCGTCTCTAACTAAACTTCTACTAACACGCGATAAACACGAGATCAGCAGAAGGAGTCCAAAGGGTGCCGCGCGTGGTGCTGAACTTCCCTTTTATAGTCCCGTCATACGCAGTGTACGTCACCGCATTCTTGACAATCGGAATTTCCGACAACTTTGTGCGCCCGTGTGTATGCAAGACAAGTTTGAGCCAACATCCATCAGAAAAAATCTGATGGATTTTGTTGTCGGAATGTCCGATTGTGTGTATGAGGCATTACACCCCTCTTCTTACACAAATTCTCTTATTCCTCCACCCAAGCCACCCTCAGCACAAGCCCTTTTATATAACCCCTCCTCGCCAAATCCCCCCTACAAGCACAACCCCCTCTCCCCCACCACCACCACAATACAAAGGTAGTCACCTCCAGATTTTCCCAGCAACAAAAAAAAATTCAATCCCTCCCAGCATAAATCCCCCTTCCTCTTCTTGCACAAATCCTCAGATTCCGGCCCACAGCACAGACCTTCCCAGGCTCCTCCTCCTTCAGAAGACACGTCAGAGCAGAGGAAGAACCTGTGGGAAACTTCCCTTGGCGTTCTGACACTGCTATAAACATGCAGCCGGCTAGGACAGATACCGTCTGCTAAAGTGTCGGCAATCACTGCGGTGGAGACCCGGGGACACCCTACAGTAGATGTGGGCAAATGCTCCATGCTGGATGTTTGCCGACACTGTAGCAGCCCACTGGCGCTCCCCTCCATGCTAGCACACTGTGCCCAAGACTGGAGCCCATCCCGCCCCGCCTAGACCCAGCCCCTGGTGTCACCCCTCTGGCGGGTGTCACCTGGGTGTGGCCCACTCCCTCATAGCAATGCCACTGCCTGCGGCCCAGTCTACGAAGGGAGGGGATCATGCTCTGCTTCAGTATGACACAGTACATGTTGGCATTCATGGTTCCCTAAATGAACTGTAGCTCCCCAGTGCCGGCACCACTCTTGCAGCCCCAAACCATGACACTCCCACCACCATGCTTGACTGTAGGCAAGACACACTTGTCTTTGTACTCCTCACCTGGTTGCCGCCACACACGCTTGACACCATCTGAACCAAATAAGTTTATCTTGGTCTCATCAGACCACAGGACATGGTTCCAGTAATCCATGTCCTTAGTCTGCTTTTCTTCAGAAAACTGTTTGCGGGCTTCCTTTTGCATCATTTTTAGAAGATGCTTCCTTCTTGGACGACAGCCATGCAGACCAATTTGATGCAGTGTGTGGTGTATGGTCTGAGCACTAACAGGCTGACCCCCCACCCCTTCAACCTCTGGAGCAATGCTGGCAGCACTCAAACGTCTATTTCCCGAAGACAACCTATGGCTATGAAGCTGAGCACGTGCATTCAACTTCTTTGGTTGACCCTGGTAAGGCCTGTTCTGAGTGGAACCTGTCCTGTTAAACCGCTGTATGGTCTTGACCACTGTGCTGCAGCTCAGTTTCAGGGTCTTGGCAATCTTCTTATAGCCTAGGCCATATTTATGTAGAGCAACAATTATTTTTTTCAGATACTCAAAGTTCTTTGCCAATGAGGTGCCATGTTGAACTTCCAGTGACCAGTATGAGAGAGTGAGAGCGATAACACCAAAGTTAACACACCTGCTCCATGTTCACACCTGAGACCTTGTAACACTAACAAGTCACATGACACCGGGGAGGGAAAATTGCTAATCAGGCCCAAATTTGGACATTTTCACTTAGGGGTGTACTCACTTTTGTTGCCAGCAGTTTAGGCATTAATAGCTGTGTGTTGAGTTATTTTAAGGGAAGAGCAAATTTACACTGTCATACAAGCTGTACACTCACTACTTTACATTGTAGCAAAGTGTAATTTCTTCAGTGTTGTCACATGAAAAGATAGAATAAAATATTTACAAAAACGTGAGGGGTGTACTCACTTTTGTGAGATACTGTGTATGTATATATATATGTGTAGCGCTGTGATTCTTTACCATGTAATAGATAATGCTACTAAAATTGGTATTTGACTCCCTCTAGTGGTGTGAATAAGAAGTTTATTCTTCACATAAGAATAGGAGCAGGAAGTGTCTTAATTGTGTGATCAAAAGGACTCACTTACCCACAATGCTCACCCACCTACCCATGAACATTAGGTGACTGAACTGCATGCTGGGAGGATATAAAAGGGCGATTTTTCAGGAGGCTTCTATGCTTCTTTCTCTTTGGGCCTGGGAGGTGTGATCTGCCTGCAGGGACCTGTGGGTGTGTGTCTGGAAGAGCCGCGGCCTGCTACGGTGCGGAACGGAACTGCTACTGCCGGAGAGGCCCTCAGTACAGAGTGCTGGAGCAGCGGTGTGATCAAACCGGAGGAGCCAGGATATCTGACGAAGCCATCCGAGGTTTCCCGGTCATCGTGCAGAGCGATACAGTGGGGCGGTGTGGCCAGAGCGGGACTGAAATCACCGGAGCAGAGAAATCCAACTGTCCAGGCCTGGTGTGGTGAGAGGGCTGTTGCCCAGAATTTATATAAAGCACTTAACACACTATAGAGTAGTCACTACAGTGCTGCTGAGACCTGCAGTCCCACAGAACCGTTCAATTAGACTGCTCAATCAGGCCTCAAAGCCTGTATTTCACTAGAAACTGGCTGACGGTCGGGGTGCATTCTCACAAAAGGAAGTTATAAGTGCATTTCATATTCAAAGTAACTGTTGTTCACTATTTTACGTTACATTACCATATGCAAACCCTATGAAATACAAATACTGCAGTATAATGGCTAGCTGACTTCACAAACTTTTTTTTTATTATTAAAACATGTCCCCCAGGGCAGGACCCGGATCCCTATAACCATTGTATGCCCAATTACTTGCATATAAGTCTTCAAAATGGGCACTTTTGATGTTTGATGTTCGGGTCCCATTGACTTTAATGGAGTTTGTTATTCGGGTCCGAACTTTCAAGGTGTTCGAAAGTTCTGGTGTGAACTGAACAGGGGTCCGTTCGGCCCATCCCTAATGATGGGTTGCATGCCAGGTAAAGGTACGAGGGAGATGACAGTCATTAACCACTTCAGCCCCGGACCAATTGGCAGCCAAAGGACCAGGCCCCTTTTTGCGATTCGGCACTGCGTCGCTTTAACTGACAATTGCGCGGTCGTGCGACATGGCTCCCAAACAAAATTGGCGTCCTTTTTTTCCCACAAATAGAGCTTTCTTTTAGTGGTATTTGATCGCCCCTGCGGTTTTTATTTTTTGCGCTATAAACAAAAATAGAGCAACAATTTTGAAAAAAATGCAATATTTTTTACTTTTTGCTATAATAACTATCCCCAAAAAATATATAAAAAAAATTTTTTTTCCTCAGTTTAGGCCGATACGTATTCTTCTACATATTTTTGGTAAAAAAAATCGCAATTAGCGATTATTGATTAGTTTGCGCAAAAGTTATAGCGTTTACAAAATAGGGGATAGTTTTATAGCATTTTTATTAATATTTTTTTTTTTACTAGTAATGGCGGCGATCAGCGATTTTTATTGTGACCGCGACATTATGGCGGACACATCGGACATTTTTGACACATTTTTGGGACATTTGTCATTTATACAGAAATCAGTGCTATTTAAATAGCACTGATTCCTATGTAAATGACAGTTGTAGTGAAGGAGTTAACCACTAGGGGGCGGGGAGGAGTCAGTGTGACGTGTTGTGTTTTTTTTACAGTAGGGGGGCGTGGCTGTACGTCTGACGTCATTGATCGGTTTTCCCGATGACAGGGAACAGCCGATCAATGACAGACAGAGTAGGAAGCGCGGGGAGAGGTTTGTTTACACAAACCTCTCCCCGTTCTTCAGCTCCGTAACCCGATCGCGGGATACCAGCGGCGATCGGGTCCGCTGGTTCTGCGGCCGTGGTCACGGAGCTCCCGACCGGGTCGCGAGCGCGTGACCCACGGGCAGGCAACTTAAAGGGGACGTACCCGTACGTGCTTTTGCCTGCCCGTGCCATTCTGTAGACGTATATCTACATGAGGCGGTCGGGAAGCGGTTAAATATTCAATAAATTTGCACAAGTTTATATTGAGATTTTGGACACTTTTCTCATACCCCCCAACTGTCCTTGATATTGAGGGACTGTCCCTGATTTGAAGCAATGTCCCTCTGTCCCTCATTCCTCCTCATTTGTCCCTCATTTTGGTCTGCTCTATATAGTTGTATAAAAAATGCACTTTTTATCTTTCAAAAAGTGTTTCCCAGTGCTACACCTTTCATCCAATTTCTAAATTGCTGCATTTGTACATTTTAAAAGCCAATATAAAGGAATAGTAGTGGTAAAAAAAGCACTTGTGGATTTAATTAACCATTTTTTGGTTAATCCACCTTTAAGGGGGTGTGGCAGAGGGGTGTGTCCTATGCCTACATACATTTGCTGGTAGGTGTCCCTCATTCCCATATCAAAATGTTGGGAGGTATGTTTTCTTATTCCATCAATTGAAAGTTTGGTGGTGATGATGACATCATTTTTTCAGGATGTAATCTGATGCAGATGTTTATTTTAGAACTGCAAAGTACATGGTGATTCCATAATATTTTCCTCAGAATTATTTTTTTCCTCTGCTTGATCTGCAAAAACAATTGCAACTGACTAGTTTTCTTTCTTTCTTTTTTTAAATCTTTTTAACAGTTTCTTAAAGCCAGAAGGTTGGAATGTTAAATGAAAATTTGTCTGTGATAGTTTTTTTTTTTTCCTACACAATTAATCAATTGCTTGGTGATTCCATACTTATTGGGGTTACATATGTTCTGTTTATTCATCCTAATCTAATGACAGCCTAATACATACTAGTGTTCTCTATTTACTCTTTCGCTTCATCTGCATTACCTGTCAGACGTTACCTCCAAGTTGTGACTCATGATACACAAGCACACTGACTGGACAGGGAATTCTGGTTCCTTGCATCACGACATTATGCCCTCTGACTTTTTTTTTTAATTGCCCCCCTGAATCAGATAAGCTAGATCTTGCACTGCTTTTAATTGTGTCAAACCCTTTAATTGCAGCTTTATAGCTAATACATGAATAAAGTATAAAGGGCAACCATGGTAACTTTCAAAGAACAGAGCAAAAGCAGATTTTTCATTGCTTGCTGTGTGCAGTCAGTTTTGTAGCAGATGCTTTGCTTTATTTTATGAAATTTGCCAGGGAGCGGCACATGACACCGATTGAACAGAATAATTTTAATCTATATGGGCCACTTGGATTATTTGTAAGGACTTTTCTAAATTTCCAGCCCCCTTCCCAAACGGACTTATTTCTTATTATAAGTTCATCTTGGATGCAGTCCTTTACATTCACTTTTCCCTGTCCTCTGCCCACCCAACTCCATGCCCCTTCCATTTTTTCCCATTTAAAAACATCTTTGTCTTTCTATATTTATACCTACCTTTTTCTTTCCCTCTCTAACCATCTCTCATTTTTTTAGAAGGATGCAAGTATAAGGCCTCATTGACATAGGTACTGAGACTCATATACTGTAATTGGTTCACTAGGTACTGTGTTCTGCTTATCGCTGCTTAAGCGGGAAAGAACCTATTTCTTTGGAACTTTCTTGCTTTCTCCTTAATTTTAGATTTGATTATAGCAGCTGTTTAGTTTAATTTACTTCTTATCTTGAGCGCTGGATAAGTGACCCTGTTTGCTTTTACTGATTGTATACACGTTTATTGTATTGTTCATTGGAATGTGTATCTTGACAAAGATTCTTGATCCAATCTCCATTGTATTCAGTGGAGTTGGGGTTGATTGTTTTGGTCTGCTCAGGATTCCTAGGCTGAGAGTTTGATTGCTTCCCCCTGCCTCTGAAGAAGCTTCCAGAGCATAGGTATGTAGATTCAAATGATCAGCTGAATATTTATCATGCCCTGGCAAGTCCCTTAAAGGGGGCATCCAGAAGCTTCTTCCTTGTCAGGGAGGGTTCCAGTACTTCTGGGGCTGCTTCCCCTAGTTGAAGTATCACTAAGTCTAGATACCGCCATTTGGGCCTCAGCATTTGCTGTGTTAAGGGCCTGATTCATACTTACTCTAACACTGAGAACGGAGCAATCGGACACCACCGGTCGCTCACAGCTCCATGAACAGAGAGCTGGTGAATGTCAGTCACCGCTCTCTGCTCCTCTGCGCTCACTGGAGCGCTGGGCTGTGAAGGGGGCGGCAGCGGCCATCTCAGGCTCCCAATAGCTTGCTAAGAGGCTGAGCTGGTGCCGTTCCAGGCATGTGGGCGGATTTCGACTTCATTGTCGCGTTCTTGCCGGAGCCTCAATCGGCTTTGTGACGTCAACCGACAACGGGGTTTGATCTACATATCAGGGTGCCAGACTATGAATTCCAAGGGAGGGGGGGGGGGTTAAGAATGTGGTTAGAGACAGAGGCTCTAATAGGCTTTAAAAGAGGGTGGGCAGAGGCACTATAAAAAGATGCAATGTAGGTGCGCATGCGCGGGATTCCGGAGGCAGACGTGCTCTGAACTTGTGCCGCACGCTCTGACCCAATAAAGCAATATACAGCGCAGGCAGCGGGGACAACGCACCGGGAACAGTACAGTGACCACCCCGGGCCGGTAATGAACTGGAGGGCACAAGGCCAGCCTAAAAGGGGACAGTATAAGCAGCCCAAATCAAACAGAGGAGAGGAGACACGTGGCGGAAGAAGCTGCTGGAAGACACCACAGCCCGCCACCGAGATTGGGTAAGTCCCACGATGCCAGCCGCCCGAGTGGGTGGTTGTTTGCTACCCCCCTAAAAGAAATACCCACCAGCCTCCATTGAGTCCCAATCTCTGATCAGTGTGTCTTTAGTTTCTCTTCTGAGCACATATAATAGCTGGAGTTGGACATACTAAGATTTTTTGACTGATGTTCATCTGTGAAGATTTGCACAAGTTTTGTTTTAAAGCTTTTTACGATCTGCAAAATGTAATTTGGATCAAGTCACTGTCTGCTAATTCTACTCCAAAATAGGGTTAAAACAGGTGGTGAGGAGGCATGACATTGCTTTCTCACTGACTGTCAATTGCTTTTCACAGAACTGGAAGATTCAGATGCATGTCTAAATCTACCCCGAGGACCCGTTCCCACCAAAATACGTTGCAGGAAAGGCATGTTCCATGCACCTTTCCCATAGTGTGTGTGAACATGCTGTCCTTGTGAGGAGCACGTGAGTTATTTGTTACACAGCGCATTTGCGACCCAGCAGGACCATGCAGTTTGGTGAAGTGAAATCTGAAAAATTTGTGCTTGCAATACTGCTTGTGAGTTCTGCTGTGTTTTGCAGCCCATTCAAATAAATGGGCTATCAAAACCAGACTGCATGGGAACACAGAGAACACACATGTCCAGTGTGAACCGACCCTAACACTTTATGGAGATGTCAAGAGCATGATAGAGTTCAGTGAGGGTTATCTATGTGGATTTTATTGAAGGAAAACATCTACAAAGAAAGTTTCAGAATTGCGACATAACTAGAATCAGCTGAAACTTCCCTATTGGACTTTACACCTGCTAAATTACCAGTCATATATGCACTGTACAATATGAAGAGTACATGAAGACAATAATGTGGGTCACTGGCTGATCGACTTGATAATGTGACTGGGTCCGGAACAGCACAGGTAGGACGACACTTTGTATATAATTTATAATCCTGCTGTCAGTTTAATTATATGGGGATCTTTAATATGCTGTCTTTTAATAAATAAAAGGGTTGAAAATGCAAAACTTAATCAGTTGGGCTAATTTTCACATAATTGTCATAATGTTAATAACAGCGGGACAAAGTCAAAAGCCCTCAGACACTATGCCTTTTTTTTCTAGAAAACAGGAAGCATTGAGGGGAATTTATGAAGACTGGAGAAGTCAGAATCTGGAGAAGCTGTGCATAGCAACCAATCAGCTTCTAGCATTCATTTTCAAAGCTTAACTAAACAAGCAAGAGATAGAGGCTGGTTGGTTACTATGCACAGCTACTCCAGATTTTGGCTGCTCTAGTTTTAGTAAATTCCCCCAACGGAAAAGACATTGCACTAGAATTCATTAATATAGAAATTACTCTGGTAATGTGAATATTATGAAATTTGTGGTTGTTGTGACATGATCAATAGAATAAATATTATATGTTTTTATGAAATATCACTCAGCTAACTTAATCCATATATTTTATGACTATACTTAAAGTGGTTGTAAAGGTTTTAGGTTTTCTCTGCATTAGGGTAAAAACCTTTTTACGGTGCAGCTCCTCCCCACCCCACTCTAAATACTTACGTGAGCCTGAAATTGATCCTGCACTGTGCCCGGGAGCAGGGGTGCTGCCCTCTCTTCCTCCTCACTTGACTCAGTGAGAGCAGCGGGAGCCATTGGCTCCTGCTGCTGTCAATCAAATCCAGTGAAAAGGGAGCAGGGGCAGAGCCAAGCCTCACTGTCTGTGTCTATAGATGCTTGCTGTTTATTCTACTCGTGGAATAAGAGATACCGGTCGATTCTGCTAATAGTGAAGCCCTACACTGTTTTTGTAATTTCACCGTGAGTGTGGGGAGAGGATCCCCAACCTGCTGTCACAGTGAGGATGGAGGGGAGGGGGAGGGTTGCAGCTGCCGCATCAGTAACATGTTACATGTTATACTCCGAATAGAAGAAGAAATGGCTGCACATCGATAGAATTCCAAATGCCGTTTATTGATCACCAAAATTACATCAAAGGACACCAACACACAAGTCTTGTAGACACGTTTGACACAGTACAATTGTGCTTAATCATTGTTATACCCCGACTACAAGTTTAACATATGACTATAACTCATCCTTTGAAAAATATGAGAGGTAAGGCTAAAGAAAAAACCCTCACAAAATACAGTTAAAAAAAGATGCAAAGTCACCTAATACATTTTTGATTGCTATTTCTCCGGGCCGAGTTTAAATAGCTACTTATAAGACTGTCTGACCTCTGCCTGCGTCTGACTAGACTTGTCAGTTTTTCCAAGATCAGCACAATGGATCCCAATATCATGCGGTTCTAAAGAGGTGATTAGGGATGGGCCCGGTGTTCGATTCAAACCCATGTTCGAATCGAACATCGGGCGTTCGACCGCTCGTCGAGCCCAGAACTATGTGGGCCGTTCGCATCAAATTCGTGTGATGCGAACGGTCCACAATGCACTGCACCAGTCGCAGTGCATTGCTGGCTGCGGGGTCACAGTGCATGCTTGGCCAATCATAGAGCCAGCGGCGAGGAGAGCAATGATTGGCCACAGGCAGGATGCCTGTGGCCAATTATAGCTCAGGGGGTTTAGTACACGCCCCACACTATATAAGGCCGCCGCGCCGGCGGCCTAGTGTAGTGTGTTTCGGCGTTAGTCAGTGACTGTTTCAGTCTCATTATCTGCTGTGATTCATTCTGCACTGGGCTGACAGACAGTATCTGCTGTGTTATTCATTCTGCTGAGTGCTCACAGTATCTGCTGTTTTATTCATTCTGCTGAGTGCTGAAATTATCTGCTGTGATTCTGGGGATTAGTGTAGTGTGTGCGTGCTGTTAGTACAGCATTGCAGTATCACATTAAACCACCTTTACCCTTCTGGCCTGTTGTCATCTAAGGCAGCCAGCCAGCCATCGCAGGAGTTAGCGTGTGTGTGTGCTGTGTGAGTATAGCACAGCACACAATAAACCACCTCAGCCTCTATCTGCCCTAAGGCCCTGTTGTTGTCATCTAAGGCAGCCAGCCAGGCATTTGCAGGAGTTAGCGTGTGTGTGTGTGTGCTGTGTGAGTATAGCACAGCACACAATAAACCACCTCAGCCTCTATCTGCCCTAAGGCCCTGTTGTTGTCATCTAAGGCAGCCATCTGCAGGAGTTAGTGTGTGTGCTGTGTGACTCCAGCACAATATACACTACCCACTACAATGCCTGGAAGACTGACAAGGAGAGGCAGACAGTCCAGAGGCAAGAAAACAGGGCAAGCAGGCTCTGTGTCTAGAGACAACAGTGCTGGTCGTGGACGTGGTGCATCGTCATCAGCATGTGGCCATGGGACACGCTTGTCCTTCTTTTCGGCAGCTGGACATGTTGAGCCGCATCATGCCGAAGGCTTGGTAGAGTGGATGACCAAGCCCTCCTCATCCTCTCTCACCCAGGCTCAGGGTACTGGCAAAGCAGCTCCCAACGCGTACTCAAGGGCATCATCAGGCACCCCTTCCCTAGACCCACCATGTCCTCCTGAGGAGTCCTCCGAACTGTTTGAGCACAGTGTTGGGTACATGCTCCAGGAGGATGCCCAGCGTTTTGAAGGCTCGGATGATGATACCCAGCTAGAGGAAGGCAGTAGCGTGAGCGCAGAGAGAGGGGATGCTCAAGGACAGCAATCTGGCAGTCATGTTCCACCAGCTGCAGCTTACTGCCAGGTTTGCTCCAGTGGTGAAGAGGAAGGGGATGATGAGGTCACTGACTCCACGTGGGTGCCTGAAGGGAGAGAGGAGGAGGAGGAGGAGGCGGCACATCTCCAACGAGGCAGGATGCCCTCCGGGGGCCAGCTTGAGGCCAGCACACCAACTGAATCACACCGCAGACCTCCGCCTGTGCAGGGCGCTGCCTCTGCACGTTATTACAAAATGTGGGACTTTTTTGAGACGAGTGCATCAGATCGCACCACTGCTATTTGCAACATATGTCTCAAGCGTATCTCGCGTGGCCAAAACATCAGCCGCTTGGGCACCACAAGCATGACCAGACATATGTTGACCTGCCATGCAGCTCGTTGGCAATCGCACATTAAAGACCTACACCAAAGAAAAAAACGGACCTCTCCTTGCTCCTCATCAGCTGGGATCTCCAACCCCACTATACCTTCAGTCCTCTCTGACAGCTGCACTGAGAGGAATGAAGGTGTAGAATTAGGTGTGTCACAGCCAAGTACTTGCGGGCACTCTGCTAGCAGTACACCGACGTCCGATTCTACCAGGCAAATTTCCCTGCCCCAGCTGCTGGACCGTCGAAAGAAGTTTACTCCAAGCCATCCACATGCCCAGCGGTTGAATGCTAGCTTGGCTAAATTGCTAGCACTTCAACGGCTGCCTTTTCAGTTGGTAGACTCGGCCCCCTTCCGTGAGTTTGTTCAATGTGCGGTTCCTCAGTGGCAGGTTCCCAAACGCCACTTTTTCTCATGGAAGGCGATTCTGGCTCTCTACCGGCATGTGGAAGGCAATGTCCATGCCTCGCTGGACAGGGCGGTCAGCGGTAAGGTGCATATTACCGCTGACTCATGGTCCAGCAGGCATGGACAGGGACGTTACCTGTCTTTCACGGCCCATTGGGTCACTCTTTTGGCAGCTGGGAAGGATGCAGGACAAGGTGCAGTAGTGTTGGAGGTTGTTCCGCCACCACGCCTCCAAAATGCTACTACTGGTTGTGACACACCTCTCTCCTCCACCCCTCCACTTCTTCTTCCTCCATGGCCTCTTCGAGTGCTCTGTCCTCGGAACCAGCGGTGCTCCGTAGGCGTCCAAGGGGCTACGCAAGTACGCAGGCAAAAAGATGCCATGCCGTGCTTGCGCTGGTGTGTTTGGGGGACAGGAGCCACACTGGGGCAGAGGTTCTGTCAGCTCTTCAGGGGCAGGCCGAGAGGTGGTTGACGCCACGCCAGCTTAAGCCAGGAATGGTAGTTTGTGACAATGGCACCAACCTCCTCTCTGCCCTGCGACAGGGACAGCTGACCCATGGGCCCTGTATGGCTCACGTCCTTAACCTGGTGGTGCAGCGGTTCTTGGGCAGGTACCCAGGCTTACAGAATGCCCTGAGGCAAGGCAGAAAAGTCTGTGTGCATTTCCGCCGATCATATAATGCCAGTGCTTGGCTGGCTGAGCTGCAAAAGGAGTTGAACCTGCCCAAGAACCGCCTTATATGTGACATGCCCACCAGGTGGAACTCAACGTTGGCCATGCTGCAGCGACTGCACATGCAGCAGAGGGCCATCAGTGAGTACCTGTGTGACTACGGCACCAGGACAGGGTCAGGGGAGCTCAGATTTTTTTCCCCACGCCAGTGGAGCATGATCAGGGATGCATGCACTGTCCTGTCACCATTTGAGGAGGCCACGAGGATGGTGAGCAGTGACAGTGTATGCATCAGTGACACTGTACCTCTTGTCCACCTGTTGGAGCATACGCTGCGTGGGATAATGGACAGGGCACTTGAGGCAGAACAGAGGTAGGAAGAGGAGGACTTCCTTGCCTCTCAAGGCCCCCTTTATCCAGACAGTGTTCCTTCTCTCCCACCCATCACACAGGAAGAGGAGGCGGAGGAGGAGGAGGATTGTGTCAGCATGGAGGTGGAGCCTGGCACTCAGCATCAGCAGCAGCAGTCTTTTAGGGATGATTTACAGTCCCAACAAACCAGTGGACTTGTACGTGGCTGGGAGGAGGTGGCTGCGGATCATGTCGTCCTCAGTGACCTAGAAGACTCCGGACCGAATGCCTCAGCTAACCTACGTTGCATGGCCTCCCTGATCCTGCAAAGCCTGCGGAAGGATCCCCGTATTCTTCGGATCAAGGAGAGGGACCATTACTGGCTGGCCACTCTCCTTGATCCACGGTACAAGGGTAAGGTTGCGGACCTTATCATGCCGTCGCAGAGGGAGCAGAGGATGAGACATCTCCGGGAGGCCTTGCAGAAAGGTCTGTGCAACGCGTTCCCAGGGACTGGGAGGTTACAAACTCCTGGTCCTGGACGACGAGTTGCTGAGGCTTCGGTCAGTAGCAGAAGGAGCGGTGGGGAAGGTGGACGTCTGACCGATGCGTTTAGACAATTTTTTTGTCCGCAGCCCCAAGGTATGATCGGTTCCAGCAACCATCGCCAGCGTCTTATATACATGGTGCAGGAATACCCAGGGGCAAGGTCAGACTTGGACACCTTTCCCACCAAAAATCCTCTGGCTTACTGGGTCTTGAGGATGGATCACTGGCCAGAGCTTGCACAGTATGCAATTGAGCTACTGGCCTGTCCTTCTTTCCGAACGCACATTCAGTGCTGCTGGAGGCCCAATTTTTCAGCCCCTGTTTAACAGGGGCGTGTAATTACAATTTTTATGCAATGCTTTGCAACAGGTCTCATTGCTGTGCTCCAAGTACAGTATCTGTGAGGGGTTGCAGTGTTGTGGCACCAGCACCAGTGCCTAAGGCCCAATTTTTCAGCCCCTGTTTAACAGGGGCGTGTAATTACAATTTTTTATGTAATGCTTTGCAACAGGCCTCATTGCTGTGCTCAGAGTACAGTATCTGTGAGGGGTTGCAGTGTTGTGGCACCAGCACCAGTGCCTAAGGCCCAATTTTTCAGCCCCTGTTTAACAGGGGCGTGTAATTACAATTTTTTAAGCAATGCTTTGCAACAGGTCTGACTGCTGTGCTCAGAGTACAGTATCTGTGAGGGGTTGCAGTGTTGTGGCACCAGCACCAGTGCCTAAGGCCCAATTTTTCAGCCCCTGTTTAACAGGGGCGTGTAATTACAATTTTTTATGCAATGCTTTGCAACAGGTCTGACTGCTGTGCTCCAAGTACAGTATCTGTGAGGGGTTGCAGTGTTGTGGCACCAGCACCAGTGCCTAAGGCCCAATTTTTCAGCCCCTGTTTAACAGGGGCGTGTAATTACAAATCTTGATCTAATAGTTCACAGCAGGGCCCATTCCTGCTCCCACCAAGAGTATTTGTGAGGGCTTACAGTCTTGTGGCAACACTGTCCACCACCACCACCAAAGGCCCAATTTTTCTGCCCTGTTCAACAGGTGCATGCAATTACAATTCTTGATCTAATAATTCACAGCAGGGCCCATTCCTGTGCCCACCAAGAGTAACTGTGAGGGCTTACAGTGTTGTGGCAACACCATCCACCACCAAAGGCCCAATTTTTCTGGCCCTGTTCAATAGGTGCATGCAATTACAAATTTTGATCTAATAATTCACAGCAGGGCCAATTCCTGTGCCCACCAAGAGTAACTGTGAGGGCTTACAGTGTTGTGGCAACACCAACATCTAATGGGGCAAATTTCTGCAGAGTATATACGGCAGGCCCCTACTTTCAAACATCCAACTTACAAACGACTCCTACTTGCAAACTGAAGGAGAAAACAGGAAGTGAGAGGAAATCTACCCCTAGGAAGGGAAATTCTGTCCATGCCATTTTTCTCAAAGATTTTCATCCATATTGCCAGGACAAGACATGACATTAAAGCCGCAAGCAGTTTTAAATGGCTTCTTTTTTTCCTTTACAAATGTCATTTTTTGCATGGACAGTTCTAAACACGGGAAACACATGCCACTTCACAGGCATACTTTAGACACCCTCCAGGTACCATATTTAACCACTTCAGCCCTGGACCAATTGGCAGCCAAAGGACCAGGCCCCTTTTTTGCGATTCGGCACTGCGTCGCTTTAACTGACAATTGCGCGGTCGTGCAACGTGGCTCCCAAACAAAACTGGCGTCCTTTTTTTCCCACAAATGGAGATTTCTTTTGGTGGTATTTGATCGCCCCTGCGGTTTTTATTTTTTGCGCTATAAACAAAAATAGAGTGACAATTTTGAAAACAATGCAATATTTTTTGCTTTTTGCTATAATAAATATCCCCCAAAAATATATAAAAAAAAATTTTTTCCCTCAGTTTAGGCCGATACGTATTCTTCGACATATTTTTGGTAAAAAAAATCGCAATTAGCGATTATTGATTGGTTTGCGCAAAAGTTATAGCGTTTACAAAATAGGGGATAGTTTTATAGCATTTTTATTAATATTTTTATTTTTACTAGTAATGGCGGCGATCAGCGATTTTTATTGTGACTGCGACATTATGGCGGACACATCGGACATTTTTGACACATTTTTGGGACCATTGTCATTTATACAGCAATCAATGCTATTTAAATGCATTGATTCCTGTATAAATGACAGTTGTAGTGAAAGAGTTAACCACTAGGGGGAGGGGAGGAGTTATGGGCTGTGACGTGTGTGTTTTTACACATTAGGGGGCGGGGCTGACGTCTGACGTCATTGATCGGCTTTCCCGATGACCGGGAACAGCCAATCAATGACAGGCAGTGTAGGAAGCGCGGGGAGAGGTTTGTTTACACCCAGCACTCTACACTCTAGCTATCCCCCCAGCACACTGACCCCTCTACACCCTAGATATCCCCCCAGCACTCTAACCATATACCATAAGATACCCTTTGTATTGTGACCCCACTACATCCCTGATACCCCCTACACTGTGGCCTCTCTACATCCCTGATATCTCTAGCACTATAGCCACCCAAGCTACCCCAAGCATTGCTACCCCCTATACACCCCAGATCCCCCCTCAGCATCATTTTCCACCATACACCCTTGATATCCCTTTTCCAGTGGAAATACAGTGCATGTAAACTCTTGGCTATGTGCCCAACTCCAACACTGCACTCGCCTATACTAATCAACCAGGCAGAAGGAAGGACGGAGGAGGGAGCAACCCTCCGGGCATCCCAAGTCCTTCGGTGCAAACAGTGCTGGACAGCTGGGCTCACCATGACACCATCTACAATGCTACTTCTGCAGGTGGGCTCTCAGTGCTGCCAACTCGGCAGCTCCCACTCCAGCTCCTTCCACGCAGCCTTCGAGTCCTGAGCATTCATGCATGGGGCAGGGTCAGAGCATCACTGGCGCTCCGGCCCTGCCCCTCCCTGCTGGCTGTGAAATAATAGGTATCATTCTGCACAGCATGACGCACCGCTGGCAGCCTGCCTCCCCTGTGTATCCATCTCTCTCAGTGCCATCATGGGGCCCCCAATTTTCGGGGCAGTGTGGGCTCAAGGACCAGCTGCTTTGGGGAAATTGCAGGAGCTCCCCATGCAGCTGGGGCCCCTGGGCAGTGCCCAGGTGTGCTCACTCATTAAGACAGCCCTGCACATAATTACTGCAGTTTTTACCTTTAGGTTATTTTTTGTGCTGCAAGGAAGCACTTCCTGGTTTCTGCCTTAGGCCAGGCCCCCTGGGATATGCTACATCACAGTTATCCTAGCAAACAGTGTGTTACTAAACTGCAACTTTGCAGCATTTATGCGGCTGATTTCTGCTCATGTGCACAAATGCAGAGGGTGCTATAGTGTCTATCTAGCAGAAATTGATGGCCCTTCTGTGATTGTGTGGAAACTCCCTGCCAGGCTTGAGCAGATGTACAACAAGTCTCTGCCAACCCCCAAATACCTTGAAGAGACCGTGGCACATTTTTGCACATGCCTTTTTTTTGTAGCAGTGCAGAAGGTGGGCAGACAATCTCTGCAGTTAAGTTCTGCTTTAAGGGCTCATGTTGACAGGTATTATTTTTCAGCACTTGATTTGCATTTAGAACACACCTTAAAGCAGTAGTAAAACACTGGAAAAATAAAACAAAATTGGGCCCCCCTGCAGGTTTAAGTCATAATGTACTAGTATGCACCGCATACTAGCACATTATGACAGACTTACCTAGACAGAGTCCTCCAGCGCAGCGCTGTCATGGCTCCCCAGTACTCCATCTTCACCTGGTCTGGGTTTTTTTTGGACTCCAGCTATATGAATGGCCGGGGCTGCGATGATGTTACTCCTTTCCATGTGGGTGGGAGCCCTGGCCCCGGCACAGAACGCTGAAGGTGCAGCATGGGTATGCTGTCCCTTCAGAGTGCATGCGCTGGTGATGTCATTAGCTGCGTTCTGTGTGAATATCTCCTAAACAGTGCAAGTTTAGAAGATATTAAATGTACCTACAGGTAAGCCTTATTAAAGTCTTACCTGTAGGTACAAGTGAAAAGGATACATTACTTCCACTTTAAAGGCAGGTCATCAAAATCTCATTGACATTAACTGAGCAGTATATATGGCATGCCAGAAACTGTATCTGATCTGCTTTGTGTTGTGCTGCATTTCTTTAGATGCTGCATGTCATATTAAGGTATATTTGAACTGCAGGTAAAGCAGGTCAAACACAACCTTTTACAGTCAATTGCTGCATTCTCTATTCGAATGTAGCTGCATATGTTTGAATGAAAATAAAGTGTTTGACTGGAACACCCCTTGGCATGATTCCTAAACAGGCATCCACACCTGTGCTGCACCAAAAACTACAATCCTATGTTTAATTTCATACTATATTAAATAAAGAAGCCACACTGCAAGTAGGCTACAGGCATTTAAATGATTATTTTCCTGATTACTATATAAAAAATTGTTTAAAACAACATTATTCGTGCCTATAAAAACTAGGTTCTCCTTTCCTACACTGGAAAAATTACAGCAAGTGTACCAATTGCTCTTGGAACCTGAACACTTGCCTTTGGAACACTTCATATGTGTTTATTTTTAGAAAATAGGGTGGCTTATAAAAGAGGTATAGAAAATGTGGGTATGCATTCATATTCTAACCTATACTACATGAAAGACTGCTAGAATCTGATTGCTTGCAGTAGACAACACCCCCACTTTCAACTTTCACCATTGAGCCCTGGTTCACATTGATGCTACTTTGAAATTGCGCTGCTTCAAGTGAAGTAGCGCGATTTCAAAGTAGCAAGGTCAGCGCGATTTTAGGTGCTACTTGATAGACATCTGTGTGGCTTCATGCATTCAGTCGCACTTGAAATCGACAAAAGTAGTGCATGAACTACTTTTGCAAATCGGTGCGGCGCCACAAAATCGGTGTCACACCAATTGGAACGGTGCCATTACCGCCAAAAGGCTGCGACTTGTCATGCGATTTGATCTCTCGAATCGCATGATAAATCGGTCCAATGTGAACCTAGGCTTATAGTTAGTAGTCCACTATCAAGGTTCCAACTACCATTGACAATAGTTAAGTGGAGCGGAGACTGCAAGCCAGGCCTTCTCCTCCACATCAGTGCCTGACCTCATAAATGCGCTTCTGGTAGATTTGTCAAACATTCCCATAGACACACACTTAAACCTTGTGGACAGCCTCCCCAGATCACCGTAGGTTAACGAAACTGCCAGATACTGACAGTTTGTTTCACTGAAAATTCAATTTACAGTTCTCTAAGTTCAGGTAAAGCTATTATTATTATTTACTAGTAATGGCGGTAATCAGCGATTTTTAGCGGGACTGCGACATTAAAGCAGACAGAACGAACACTTTTTTGGGACCAGTGACATTTATACAGTGATCAGTGCTATAAAAATGCACTGATTAATGTATTAAATGTGTTCCCTGGGAGATGTTGCTAACTGTGGGGGAGTGGACTGACAGGGAGTACAGAGAGATCGCTGTTCCTAATCACTAGGAACAATATCTCTCTACTCCCCTGTCATAACGGGAAACTGTTTGTTTACAATGACAACTCCCCGTTCTGGCTCTCTGTGGAGCGATCGCTGGTGGCCGGCGGACATGGCAGCCACCAGCCACGTGCATCGGCTCCGGAGCCTACTATTGCCATTAAAGAGACCACAGCAGGGAACTGCAGCGACTGGTCGGCAATCGGTTAATGTACCTGTCACAGACACAGTCACATTCATAATAGCTTCACAGGAGAGACATGCCCCACTCTGAGTTCTGGTGTACCTCTGCATGCCAGCTCAGAGCTGGTCTTAATCTCCATCAGTTTTCTAATCTGCGAACTGGCAGTAATTCTTTAAGAATCTGTTATGCCGCATACACGCGGTCGGAATTCTCGTCGGAAAAAGCTCTGATGGTTTTCCCGTCGGAATTCCAACGGAATTTTGCTCAAACTGTCTTGCCTACACACGGTCACACCAAATTCCGACGGTCTGTAACACAGCGGCATAAAACACGTTCAACAGCACTATAAAAGGGAAGTTTAATGCTTCCGAGCATGCGTCGAATTGTTTCCGAGCATGCGTCGGAATTTTGCGTGTCGGAATTGCCTACACACGATCAGAAAATCCGATAGAAAGGTTTTCCATCGGAAAAATTGAGAACAGGTTCTCAATCCAAAGTCCGTCAGAAATTCCGACAGAAAAAGACCGTTGGGCATACACACGGTCGGAAAAGCCGATGAAAAGCTCCCATCGGACTGTTTCCATCGAAAATTCCGACCGTGTGTACGCCGCATTACTGCCATAGAGACAGGTTTCTTAAAGTGTCTGGTAGTTAAAACAACCTGATCTTGCCTGTTTTGGAAATGTTACTTGCCTGAATTTGTCACAGATAAATTCTAAAGGAACTACGGCCAGAAAAGTGGTATCAAGGCTTTATTAAAATCCCTTATTGGGGTGTGTAAATCACTGCCTTTTTGCATCAAGGAAGCAAGCGGAGAGCCTAAGAAAGATAACATTTTGCCTAAAGCTCAGTCTAGTGGCTGCAAGATAGTAATATACAGGATTTCATATTTACTTGACCAAAAAAAATAAGTTTGTTTTATTTATGGTTATTTATTTATGATAAAAAAGTAATGTACAAACTAGTGTGCACTTCCTTCAAATAGGCTAGGGCAGTGCTCACCTTCCCTAACCTCCTTTTTAAACATATGTGTGACCTAAATAATTAATAGCTTGTTTTAATGATCTTCAATGCATGATCTGTTGCTTGCAGGAATGGAACATGACACGGGCAATATTTCTGAGGAAAGAGCAGTTTACACCTACAAGCTGGTGCTACTGGGAAGTAGTGGTGTGGGAAAATCCAGCATAGTTGTCAGGTACTTAAGGGATGAGTTTCGGGATACTGACTGCACTACTGGATGTAAGTAAAACATAAAAGGCCTTATTTAAGCGTATAAAAGTAGATGTGTCTAAACTTTTTTGTACCTGTACTAATAAAATAAAATGTAGCTTGTCCATCATGAAAGCTGAGATGCAACATACTGTTGTATATTAAAATACTGTATAGTTAAAGTGTTACTAAACCCACAACAGTAAACAGTTGTCTGATCTGCAATGTACCTGTGTTCCTGAAACTTGATCCTGGTATTCCTGTGTTTGACCTGGCTTGCCTCTGAATCTCTCCTACCTTGACCCTGGCCTGTATCTGGACTTTGCTTCTTGTTGCTGATCTCTGCCTGTACCCTGTCTATTAATTGCCTGTCGTCTATGCCTGCATCTGATCGTCTGTTAGCAACCTGGCTTGTCTGACCCCGCATCTGGTGTCTCTTCTGCTCTGCATGTACCTTCCTGGTCCCTGCTGCCACCAGCCCAGAATCTGCTGGCCTGCCAACGCCTGCCGTTTAACCTTCTGGTCCACCCTTGTGACACATCCACCACACAGAAGATGATTCAGGCACCCATACACCACCACGCTCTCGCGGCCACTGTTACAACATCGGTGGTCCCTGAGGTGGGGTTGTACGAGAGGCCTTCCCTCTGCACATCAGGCTCAATCTTCAGGTACGTGACAGCTAGAGAATTTTTTTTTCTTGGGGGAGTGAATGTGATCAGAATAGGGCCAATCAGCATTGTCCAGACAGAAGGTCGGGAGTCATGCAGCCTCATAGGACAATCAGGGGAGAATGAAAACTCCTCCTACAAGCTTTAAAGAGGAAGTAAACCCTGATGGGTTTACTTCCTCTTTGTCTCTCTACAAAGGTAAAACATAATGGACTACGATGCATCGCATAGTAGCCTATTATGTGTCACTTACCTGACACAGGAGCCAGCGATGTCACCCCTGTCCCCTGTAGTACAAACCGGCCATCTTCTTCCGGGTATTGCTGCTCCGGCGCTGTGAGTGGCCGGAGCAGCGATGACGTCACTCCGGCGCATGCGCGCGGGAGCCGTAAGTGACGGCATGTTTGCCTTCACTTGCAGCGCACCCAGTGCGCCTGCGCCATTGTCTATGGCGCGCATGCGCCGTATATAGCGGTGCCCTTTCTTTGTAAAATATCTCCTTAACCATGCAGGGTTCTGGGTTTAGTAACACTCTAAAGAGTAATACAACTTGTTAAAAAATGATAATATTTAACAACATGGTACTGTATTTAAATATTATTAATGAAAATGTGTCAAAAGGTTGTAAATGTCTGTTAACTGTAGGAATAAAAAAATAAAAATAAACGAATAATCCATATAAATCTGAATTATTTCCAAAATTCAGTAGAAAAGAAAGTCTTCAAATTAAGCATTTTACATAAAAGGATTGATTTATTATCCCAAGAAAAGCATCAAGGTTCATAAAATAAACGTATTTTATGTGGCAATGCTCAAGCATGTTCTTCTCTAGACTATACTACTACTAACATTACTCTGGACTATGAAAGTTGTAAAAAAAAAAAAAAGCATTATTATCAATATTCTTAAGATTTTTTCCTCACGTATACTATATCTTATTTACCTTTTTTCTTGATCTCTTAGGTGCATTTTTTACACAAAGAGTTTACCACCAGGGAAAACCCTTGAACTTTGAGATTTGGGACACAGCTGGACAGGAGAGGTATCATAGTGTGTGCCACCTATACTACCGTGGTGCCAGTGCTGCCTTGCTGGTTTATGATATCACTTCCAAGGTGCATATTATTCAGGTCTATCACTGATCCTTCTAAATAATAATCATTGTTAAAATTAGAAATTTACAAACTGTTTTATGCAAGAGAAATTATTCTGCTGACTTGGAAGGGCACATCACTCCTATGGTTTATCTAATTAAAAAGGCTCATTGATGACCTTCTGCCTAAATGAAAAATAAAAGTAGAACTTATCCCCAAAAATGTTATAAGAGCTGGCAACTGTGGATAATCATTTGGTGACGGCAGTTTGACATTGGGAATAATCCCACCCCCTTTACTTTGGGTTCTGCTAATTAGTTATGTGTAATATTTAAATATTTTACTTCTACCAGTTCATAGGTGCAGGATGTATAAGTGTGTGAATCAGCGGCAGCCCGTCCATAAGGGATGCATACTCTCTATGCGCCGGCCCCTAATCTCCATACGGGGCGCTGGATGCATAGAGTTCTATGTTTTTTTTTTTTTTGTGTGAACCACATAATTACAGCTGGAGGCTCTAATTGGCTTCAAAAAGGTTGGGCTTGGGGCGCAGAGCTCTGTGCCCTGAGCCCACCCACTTGTGATAATAGTGAATCAACATTCGTTATTGTCTTCCTGCTTCTCCTCCCGGACAATCAGGACAGGAAGTGGGTTCTAAGGCCGGATTGGCCGGAAGGAGAAGTCGGGGAAGCCGCCTGCGACCTGGATGGGGTAAGTGTGGGGCTGGCAGGCTTGCGAGTGGGGCTGGCGAGCGGGCTTGCGAGCGGGGCTTGCGAGAGGGCAGGGGGTGGGGCTTTTGTTTGCCGCCCCCCAAAAAATGGAGCACCAGCCACCACTGGTGTAAATGTACACGTATGTAATATGTTCTCTGTTATCACACCTATGAGTGTGCAGTTTGGCTAAAGTCTACAATACTTACCTCTGCTTCAACAGTTTGACACTCGTAAGGTCCTTGGCTGTTGCTGGCATCTTATCCCTGGCTTCTTCTGGGTGCTGGTTTTTGTCTGTTGCTGATTGGTTGGTGCTGGATGACGTCACTCCTGCTCATGTACAGAAATTCATGCACCCAGTACACAGGAACTGTGCCAGAATTTAAACTGAGTGACACATGTGCAGTTCGGTGTACATTTTAAAGAAGAGCAGGCAGGCAGGTTTATTTTATTGCAGAAGATCTGCAATAAACAGCCTGTCTGCTCGCAGTTTTTTAATTTTAAACTTTAGTTTAAATGCAAAATTCTTAAATAAACTCCTTTAAATTGTTTTAAATATCATTAGTTTTTCTATTACAAAGCACTGGCAACAGTAGCAATGCAACAGTCTGCCATAGTTGTTTCATTAATGGAAGGAGCAAGTAAAGCAGAACTTCTCAAAGATGCATTTAGTGAATCCTGCACCTCTGCAAGTGCAGTGGCACTCATTTTCCCTAGATATTAGTGAATATATTAAAGCTCTGCTGATTTCCATCATCCAATCACGTGCAAGCAAAAATGCTGTTCCTTTTTATTGCAAAAGTTAAAAAGCAATACCATGAATGAGCAAGAATTGGCTGCACGCCCCGATGAAAGTACAAAAATGGAGAGAATTTCCCTGTGGGGTTTTGTATTGCAGCAAACAAATCCAAAATAGTTTATAAAAATTGTTTATTACAAAAAATAGTATACTGTACAAAAGCCTAACTGTCCCTTAGGACAGCTCTATGACAAAGACTGGCAGGCATACATATTATGCATGATTCTACAATTGTACTATGAACATTAAAAAGTAGCAGAGTAACTGTAGAGAATCATACAAGAAAAACTCCAACACGTTTCGACCATATATAGGAAGGCCAGCATGGTGGCCTGCAATTATGGGAGGAGCCCGGAGGGTATAAATACCAGACCTCTCCACGAGGCTGGTGTCGGTTCTAGCGCGCCGTATTACACGTCACCAGGCCGACAAGCAACTCAGTACACGTTCCTGAGTTGTCCGACGCTCCTCGTTCCAGATTACGGATTCGATTCCCGATCGCACCCCCAGTTCGTTCCGCTTCAGCGTCGCAGGTAGGATTTATGCTTTTTCGTCGCTACGTCGAAACCCCCGTTTTTTCCACTGAGTCATTTCAACTACCATGCTATTGTTTGTTTGTTTTCCACCCCACAATTCACCCCACTTCCACTGGTTTGTTACGCCCGCTACCCAGTGCAAGCATCCCCTCACTCACCCGTTCACCACAACACCTCCCCCCCCCCCCCCCCTGTTTTTGCCCCCCCCCCCAAAAAAAAAAAAAAAAAAAAAAAAACACACACACCCACCAGAGCATCTGTCACTGCCCTCCCCACGCACTTCTTGCAGTCACCGCAAGTTCGTGTAAATGGGCCCCCATACCTTGCAAAATAAAACACACACACACCCACCAGAGCATGTCACTGCACTCCCCACGCACTTCTTGCAACCACCGCAAGTTCGTGTAAACGGGCCCCCACACCTTGCAAACCTCAGCAAGACAGTCCACTCCTTGCCTTCCACGGCAACCCAGCCAATGTGAGGCACAGCCGCCCCCCGCACATCTTGCTTCACCGCAGGTTTGTGTCACGGCTCCCACATCCACCTCCTACATACCTCTGCAATCGTTGCAGCTCGATCTCCATTGGCCTCGCTGCCACAACTTCCCCAGTAGCAAACTTCAGCTACTCACGCCTTTCTCTATCCCTTTTCACCTTTCCCTTAGGTCAGTAAGTCGTCCCTTGGTCTCCTATACAACAGGATCGGACCACCCCTTTCTCTTTCCAGGTAATTTCGAGGGCTTGCATCTCTTCACCAGGGGGTCAACTACGGCCCCGAATCAGCTCTTGCAACCCATCCCTCACAAATAATTTCATGTCACCCCACCATAGGCACCAGGTCTCCCAGGCTAGACCCCAACAGAGACTCTATCACTAGGGCAGCAAGCAGGTGCGTAGGTTGTCGTTGTTTCAGTTTTCCATTCTCTTCACACACCTTTTCACTACATATCCCTGTCACACATACTTATTCGGCTCAGCACCAGGCGTTAGTAACTGTCACATACTTCTATGCATGTCACACTATTTTCGAAGCACAAGCCTTCACTACGCAGACAAGGTCACCTAATCCCATGACTTGCTGGCAGTGCAAGTATTAGCTGACCGAACCTACGTCATATTGCTACAGATCGAAACATTCCTACTTAGCAAACCAATCAGTAGCCACTCCCCCCAGTGCCGCCCTGGGGGGGCTCTGGTTAACCAGTCCGTGCCGAGCACAGACGGACACCCGAGCATCGGTTACCTGGCCAGTCACCTCCTGGCTTACCTCGGTTGTCACGCATTCTTTGAGTTCCACAGGCCAATGAAACAAACTCACCCAGCGCTCACGCGCATCCCCGATTCTCACCATACCGTCGAACGGTATCCTGCTTCGTTTCACACATCTCCCCTTCCCATCCACGCAGAACACCATAGTTTTGATAAAAATTTCCAGGCGTTAGTAACTGTCACATACTTCTATGCATATCACTCTATTTTTCGAAGCACAAGCCTTCACTACGCAGACAAGGTCACCTAATCTCATGACTTGCTGGCAGTGCAAGTATTAGCTGACCGAACCCACGTCAAATTACTACAGATCGAAACATTCCTACTTAGCAAACCAATCAGTAGCCACTCCCCCCAGTGCCGCCCTGGGGGGGGGCTCTGGTTAACCAGTCCGTGCCGAGCACAGACGGACACCCGAGCATCAGTCACCCGGCCAGTCACCTCCTGGCTTACCTCGGGTGTCACGCATCCTCCGAGTTTACATATAGGCCCATGGAACATCCCACTCAGCGCACGCGCGCAAACCGTTTGTCCCCAATGCCCGTCACACAGGCATCCCGCCCTGCCCCCCCTCCCCCCTTCATATTTTCCGCAATCCACAAACACAGATACATCCTCTCCTGCCCTTCAAAACTTAAAACTCAAAAAAAAAAAAAAAAAAGTAAACGAGAGAAACATGCATCCCCCCCCCCCTTTTTTATTCTAGCAGACGCCATGTCTCTGGCCGGCAGCGACAATCTCAACCCCGCCCCATCACCTCCCGAAGCGGGCCCGGCAGACAACTTCGCACAAGCCTTCAGAGCTTGGACCATCCCCAGACTCTCAGCCGAGCTGAGGCGCAGGAACATCCCCTACCCCATCACGGCCAGGAAAGCTGAACTGTTCAGGCTACTGTTCCCAAGCCCATCCCCACCAAACCCACCAGACACGCAGGCATCACTACAATCAATTGCCTCGGCAGTGTCCCAGCTACACACGCTGGTCTCCTCCCTATCAACTACCATCTCTGACGTCCAGGCCAGAGTGGGGACCTTGGAGCTCCAGCAAGTTACCCCCACTCCACCAGCTGTCGCCCCCGCCACCCCCACATCATGCATTACAAGAATCCGGACCCGATCCGACTATGTCCGCTATCCCTCACTGGTCTCAACTAACCCCAGTCTGAGTCACCACCTTCACGGCGCCACCAGTCTCATAAACCTCTCATTGTCACACAACACGCTGAAAGCCTACCAAGCTGCTTGGAGGACGTACCTACGGTTTCTGGACACATGCCACGGGGGGTCACCAGGGGACCTCCACCATATCCTAGCCTTCATTTCCCACTGCTACACTCGGCTGGCGTTATCACACAATACCATCAAACTTTATCTAGCCGGTATCCAGCACTTCATTTCCTTACAAGACCCTTCTAAACCATCTTTGTTCGCTTCCCACGCAGTCAAGGCAATCCTGCGCGGCATCCTCAAAAAACAGCCGCAGGTCAATGCCAAACGCCTCCCAGTAACCGGTGCCATTTTCCGGGATTTATCGATCATGCTCTCGCATTCCCCTTTTGGCCTTTTTCCCAGCCTGGTCATCCAGGCTGCCATGTACCTGGCCTTCTACGGCTTCTTACGGCCCAGCGAGTTTTCAGTTACTGGCCCTAGCTGCAAGACGCTACGCAGGCGGCACCTCGTACGCCATCAGACCTTTTTCATCCTGCACCTCGAGGCATCCAAAACGCAGCAGACTGGCCCAGGCATCGACATCAAACTGTTCGAAACTCTCAACGCCTGGTGCCCCGTGGCAGTTCTAGATCAGCTACTAGCACACCTACCTGATCCCTCACCTGACAGCCCGTTGCTACCATTTCCGGTCAGACCCCTTAGTAGCAATCAATTCGTCACGCACGTCAGGATTCTCCTCCGCAACTTAGGTCTTGACCCAGCGAAATTCTCAGGTCACTCCTTTCGCATCGGAGCAGCCTCCGCGGCCTCCCGCAATGGAGTCCCCGATCACGTGATCAGGAGGATGGGACGATGGAAGTCCACCTGTTTTGCCCGTTACGTTCCCGATCCCCAGACTGAAATGTCCCGGGCCTTCAGTAACCTTGCCTTGTAGCATTTGCCGCTACCAAACAAATAAACCATTACCGCCCTAAAAACAAGTCTTTTGCGCCCTTTTCTTAACTACTCTCCTAGCAGAAAGGGCCTCACGGCCCAGCTCACCAGGGCTTACCTTACGGTAGACCAGGGCACACTTCAGGTCTAGTTTGTTGTCTGTCTTGTGGCGTGTTTATGTTTTGCTCCTTCACATCGTTATGGACCGAGGGCTCCGACCATAAATAGGAAGGCCAGCATGGTGGCCTGCAATTATGGGAGGAGCCCGGAGGGTATAAATACCAGACCTCTCCACGAGGCTGGTGTCGGTTCTAGCGCGCCGTACCCGCCCACCCATTCCCTTTCTCAGAACACTCTGATATGGTTCTCTACAGAAACAGCCATTACTTCTCAGGTAAGCGCCCTTTTCTTAACTACTCTCCTAGCAGAAAGGGCCTCACGGCCCAGCTCACCAGGGCTTACCTTACGGTAGACCAGGGCACACTTCAGGTCTAGTTTGTTGTCTGTCTTGTGGCGTGTTTATGTTTTGCTCCTTCACATCGTTATGGACCGAGGGCTCCGACCATAAATAGAAGAAGACTATATATGGTCGAAACAGCTGCTATATGTGAATCTATAAGATTGTAAATATTCACGTTCAAATAAAAAGCTGGTAACACACTTATTTCAGGAAAGGGTTAACTAACATAGTCTCAAATATTCCATTCTGAAGTTATTATGATTTGTACTTCTAGTTTATACTGTATATTTACAGTAAAAGATGCCAATTTAGAAGACAGTTACGGTGTTGCAGTTTATACCTTTAGCAGTTCAGTAAATCGCTATAATATACAATATGTCCTTTTGATGTTTGAATGTTGACTCATCCAAATAAATATGTAATAGGTATACTTAAGAATGTTATTGTCATTGTGAAATGGTAGTTCTCAGTGAAGCAGATATCATACAATGCATGGGGGGTTATTTACTAAAACCGGAGTATTCAAAATCTGGTGCAGCTCTGCCAATCCAAACCAAACCAAACCAATCAGCTTCCAGGTGTTATTGCCAAAGCTTAAAGTGGTGGGACACCCTGAAAATGAAAACTTGAAAAAATGTTAGTAACAATTTAAAATAAAATAATAAAAAAAAAATATATATTTTTTTACTTACCAGAAATGGCTGTTGCTAGGCAGATCGTCCTAATCTGCCTCCTCTAGCGCCGCGGTGATCTTCTCTCCTTCCGTCTTCAGGTGAATGGGGCGCGGTGTGTTATGGGAACTGTGTCCCACAACACACCGCGTTCCCCATTCACAAATAAGACTCGCGCATGCGCAGTAGGCCGCGCGCCGACTCGCGCATGCGCAGTAGGCCGCGCGCCGACTCGCGCATGCGCAGTAGGCCGCGCGCCGACTCGCGCATGCGCAGTAGGCCGCGCGCCGACTTGCGCATGCGCAGTAGGAAACGGGAAGCCGTTTCCCTTACTGAGGATGGCCGCGCTGGATCCGGATCGCCGAGGGACATCTCGGCCTCCACGAACGACATCGCGGGCGCCCTGGGAGGGTAAGTGTACTTATTAAAAGTCAGCAGCGACTTTTTTTTTAGCTGCTGACTTTTAAAAAAAATTTTTTTAAGGTGAAACCCCGCTTTAACTGAACAATCTGAAGTTAAAAGGTGATTGGCTACCATGCACAGCTTCACCAGATTTTGAGTGCACCTGTTTTAGTAAATCTACCCCTAGGTCTTTACATATCCTATTTTATATCCTGTTTTATATTTGTTACAAATGAATTATCACCCTTTTGCTCCCATCTCTCCTAGGAGACATTTATGAGGGCTCAGCTATGGCTTCAGGAGTTACGGAAGTATGTCTTCAGTGAGGAAATGGTCATTGCACTTATTGGAAATAAGACTGATCTAAATTCAAAAAGGAAAGTCTCACATGAGGTATAATTTTCTACAGAAGAACAGTACAAGCTGGTGTGTTCGTGTATGACAGCTGGTTGTGTGACTCATGGGACTCTTGTACTATGATCAATATACACTTGCCAGCATAGCATAACGACGGACTGTAACGAAATTATTCCAAAAAGTGATATACGACTTTAAATACAACCTTCCTACCTGCACCTTGTGTTTTTTTACATGCATAACATGTGCATTGATCATGTAGTTTCATGAAGTCATTTGTTGCCCTGTACACACAGCCTATAGTAGAGTAAGGCCGGCCATACAGGGGTCAAATCAGCAGAAGCCGGACGAGAGTCAAACTGTTAATGGGCGTGCTGAATGTACCAAGTTGATCGATCAGCTTGGGTACAACCAGCCTGCTGGATTCTCTTGCAACTTGAATGGCAACTGAAGATAAATAGGAACCTTTCCCACAGTACCTGGATCTCTCAGACTTCTTGGCGATACTGCGCGAAGTGTGGATTCTTTAGTGTCCATACAACTCAGCTCCCAGGCTCTTACTGAGCAGCCAGCTTGTTGGCCCTCCTCCGAAGAGTCCTCCCCTGGTCACTTGTACGAGTTGCCGTGTCCCTCCAATACCAAGAGCACACCGGGACGCCTTTTGAATCCTCCTTCAGTTACTGGGCCTCAGACTAGCCAGTTCCGAGACTCGGGAACAGACGGATCCCTTCCCCAGACCATGAGGGCCTCTGGGGCTGGTCAGAGTGACCGTGCTTGCGGAAAGGCAAACACTCATGGGCCCGGGACCCCTCGCGGGGCTGCCCCGGACCAGAACCAGGAATCAAAGCAGCAGCCGAACCCTGAACACGTGACTTCAGCACCTTAAATACCCCTTCCCAGACTACGCAGTGGGGCCAGATGCGCCCACTGATTGGCTCCGGGAAAGATTGTTACCTAACACGTTCAACCAGGCCTGGTTCTCGGCCTGTCATGGGTGCCTCACTGCACCTGTGACCAGGCAGAACCTTAGTACAGCCCAGTCAGACTGATGCCATAGTAAATCCTGTACAATTAACCCCCAGAACTCCATTATAGTTCTGAGAAAAACTAAATTTGCACTGACTATGTTGGGTGTCTATTCCAGCAAAGTCCCACTGCAGCCCCCATCACAAATGTCACTGTGTGACATTTCAATAAAGTTTTAAAAAAGTGAACAGTGTGATATGCTGCAATTGGATTGGCACTCCTGTCATCCCTCTGCACAGGAGCCACTACATTCTAATGCAGCTGCTGGTGTGAAAGTACCCTAAAGGTCGTAGAAGTTTGTTTATGTTTTTATAATTTCTTTTTTTTTAACGTTTATAAATGGATTTGTGTTTGTTAGCAAATCCATTCACAGTTCTGTTCTCTGAAGTGAGTGCAGTGCTCAGTCCCCATTTTCCTCACTTTATACATTCAGATGAATGGCTTTGTTTACCTTTAAACCCATTCATACATAATCAATGGGCCTGAAGATAATCATAGCCTTTCATACCAGTGATCTAAAGGCGGCTCTGAGGAAGGGACAGCACTGGGGACAGTGCTGCTGGCTTTTTAGTACACTTGCCCAGACAGATTGGGACTTTTCAAGGTTTGCTTACCTGTCATGTCTGCTTTTGGGACAGGAGCAGTGTGTGTGTCTGGGGAGCAGGTGTCCAGGAGGGTTTTATGGACTGTTTATTTACAGAGTTGAGATTTTGGAATTTCTTATTCACAACATTTAGAAGGGATTTTTAATCACTTTGAATTTTGAGGTTTTGATTTTTGGGTTTTTGTTTGTTTTGTTCTCTCATTTGATTATATTTGAACGATTAGATTTTTTGCACTTTAAGGAATACACCCATTAAGTTTTTGGTATCATAACACATTGCACCTCGTCACACAAGCCAATTTATATTGAAGGCATTTTCATTCATTTAACTTATATTATCATATCTATTTATTATATATTTATTTTTGTGTGACAAGTACTTTTGCACATGCCACTTTAAGTTGATCAAAAACACAAGTCAAATATTACATTTCAGTATATCGTGCAGCACTTTATTTAGTTTATTGCATTATTTGGAGCAGTGCCATTACCATCATCATTCAATTCCCTTTTATTTTCAGACCTTACTTAGGTAGGTGTTCTGGTGGAGGCAGCAGTTCCTAGCTTAACAGTCATACCATCAGCATGGGCACTCCCCTCTATACTCATATCCAGGGGTGTAAGATGACAGAAGAAAGATGAGGGTAAGGAGCGGGTAAGCAAACCCTGCAAAGTCCTGATCTGACAGTGCTCCTGTATTAAGAAGCCGGCAGCTGTGTGTAAAGGAATACAGAAGTGCGGCTCTGGCAGGAAGGAAAAGCTGGAGAGGGAGAAAGAACACAGCCTGCACCTTGTCCTGTTTCTCTTCTTTTTTCCTAGACACTTCTAGCACTCGGCTGAGTGGGTTGTGTTATCTCTCCCCCTCCTCCCTTCTGCTAATACAATGCTCCTGTATGTCTGTGAACACTGCTTCCAGCTTCTGATTACATGAATGCTGCACTGGCACGTAGGAGTGGGAGGGACAATGCAGCCCGCACCTCCTCCTGGCTCTCTCGTCCTTTTGTGGCCACTTCCAGCTCTGACAGGAGTAGTGATGCCACTGCAACTACTCCTGTCAGCCTTGTAGCAGAATGAGCTCACCACATGGTGCCCCCATCCCTACAGTATAGCGCTGCACCCGAGTCACTCATCCTGCCCACCCCTTTGCCCCAGCTCTGCATGAAGGTCTACATTATCTAATGTTCCTTCAGTGTGTATGTTAGGAGGGTTAGCGTTTAAGAGTTCAGTGTGATTGGCACATTTATTGTTTTTTTTAAATGGGAAAGTCGAACCACGATGTGATTTAACACTTGTGGAAGTTTGTTTGTTTGTTTACATTTTCACCTGGCAACAGTTGTATAGTTCAATTTTAAAATGCACCCATGGTCAGTTGTAAGTAGCTAAACTGACCTCACAGGTCAAAATCTGGCAACTTCAGGTACCCACACAAACCTCTGAGCATTATCCTCCTGCAAGGTGCTTTTAGTTGGTAAAGGTCATATATATTTTCACTGACTTACAGTGCCTTGAAAAAGTATTTATACCCCTTGAAATTTTCCATATTTTGTCATGTTACAACCAAAATTGTAAATGTATTTTATTGGGATTTTATGTGATAGACCAACACAAAGTGTCACATAATTGTGAAGTGGAAGGAAAATGATAAATGGTTTTCAAAATGTATTACAAATAAATATGTGAAAAGTGTGGCGTGCATTTGTGCTCAGCCCCCCTGAGTCAATACTTTGTAGAACCGCTTTTTGCTGCAATTATAGCTGCAAGTCATTTTGGGTAAGTCTCTACTAGCTTTGCACATGAGAGTGACATTTTTGGCCATTCTTCTTTGCAAAATAGCGCAAGCTCTGTCAGATTGCATGGCGAGTGTCTGTGAACAGCAATTTTCAAGTCTTGCCACAGATTATCAATTGGATTTGGGTCTGGACTTTGACTGGGCCATTCTAATACATGAATATGCTTTGATGTAAACCATTCCATTGTAGCTCTGGCTGTATGTTTCTCAAGTCTTTTGCAGACTCTAACAGGTTTTCTTCTAAGATTGCCCTGTGTTTGGCTCCATCCATCTTCCCATCAACTCTGACCAGCTTCCCTGTCCCTGCTGAAGAAAAGCATCCCCACGACATGCTGCTGCCCCCACCATGTTTCACAGTGAGGATGATGTGTTCAGGGTGATCTGCAGTGTTAGTTTTCCGCAACACATAAAGCTTTGCTTTTAGGCCAAAAAATTAAATTTTTGTCTCATCTGACCAGATCAACTTTGTCCACATGCTTGCTGTGTCCCCAAAATTGCTTCTCGTAAACTGCAAATGGAACTTCTTATGGCTTTCTTTCAACTATGGCTTTCATCTTGCCACTCTTCCATAAAGGTCAGATTTTTGGAGTGCACGACTAACAGTTTTCCCATGGACAGATTACCTGAGTTGTGGATCTCTGCAGCTCCTCCAGAGTTACTATGGGCCTCTTGGCTGCTTCTCTGATTAATGCTCTCCTTGACAGGCCTGTCAGTTTATGTGGATGGCCAGGTCTTGGTAGGTTTGCAGTTGTGCCATACTCTTTCCATGTTCGGATGATGGATTGAACAGTGGTCTGTGACATGTTCAAAGCTTGGGATATTTTTTTATAACCTCACCCTGCTTTAAATTTCTCCACAACTTTATCCCTGACCTGTTTGGTGTGTTCCTTGGCCTTCATATGTTCACTGAGGTTCTCTAACAAACCTATGAGGGCTTCACAGAACAGCTGTATTTATACTGAGATAAAATTACACACAGGCGGACTCTATTTACTAATTACGTGACTTCTGAAGGCAATTGGTTCCACTAGAGTTTAGTTAGAGGTATCAGAGTACAGAGGGCTGAATACAAATGCACGCCGCGCTTTTCAGATATTTATTTGTAAAAAATTTGGAAAACCATTTATCATTATCCTTACACTTCACAGTTATGTGCCACTTTGTGTTGCTCGATCACTTAAAATCCCATTAAAATACATTTACATTTTTGGTTGTAACATGACAAAATGTTGAAAATTTCAAGGGGTATCAATACTTTTTCAAGGCACTGTATATAAATCGCAGGTATTTGATTTTTGCTAAGGAAATTGTAAATTTGCAGACTAGAATGCTCGAAGTTTAGACCCCCCTAAGACATCTAGGGGTACGTGGAGGCATCTGAGGATGCCTACTTTTGATACCGGAGGGTAGCACACTTAATTCTGTCTCTGCAAACTGTAGGATTAAAGAGAAAAAATCCAATTGTGGTCCAAATCTGTATGCCATGACATTGTAAGTCATAAGATAAATTTCTCTATATACATTTATCAACACATAAACTCTTTCAGTGTATTGTGTTACTTTCAGGATGCTCAGGCTTTTGCTGAACAGGAAAAACTGCTGTACATGGAAACATCAGCAAAGACAGCAGAAGGAGTGAGCCAAGCGTTTGAAGCTATGGGTGAGTGTATACTTGATAAGACCAAGGATCTGTAGATGGCTATAGAGAAGATTTAGATAAGCAAGTACAATCCAATCATTAACCACTTCAGCCCCGGACCAATTGTCAGCTTAAGGACCAGAGGTCTTTTTTCAATTTCGCACTGCACTACTTTAACTGGTAATTGCGCGGTCATGCAATTTTGTAACCAAACGAAATTTGTGTCCTTTTCTTCCCACAAATAGAGCTTTCTTTTGATGGTATTTGATTGCCTCTGTGATTTTTATTTGTAGCGATATAAACGGAAAAAGAGCGAAAATTTTGAAAAAAAAAGAGATTTTCTACTTTTTGTTATAAGAAAAATCTAATAAACTCAATTTTAGTCAAACATTTGGGCCAAAATGTATTCAGCCACATGTCTTTAGTAAAAAAAATGCCAATAAGCGTATATTTATTGGTTTGCGCAAAAGTTATAGCGTCTACAAACTAGAGTACATTTTCTGGAATTTACACCGCTTTTAATTTATGACTGCCTATTTCATTTCTTGAGGTGCTAAAATGCCAGAGAAGTACAAAACCCCCCCAAATGACCCCATTTTGGAAAGTAGACACCCCAAGCTATTTGCTGAGAGGCATGTTGAGCCCATTGAATATTTTTTTTTTAGTCCCAAGTGATTGAATAAAGACAAAAATAAAAAAGATTTTTTTTTTTTTTCAAAAAGTTGTCACTAAATGATATATTGCTCACACATGCCATAGTTATATGTGGAATTGCACCCCAAAATACATTTTGCTGCTTCTCCTGAGTATGGGGATACCACATGTGTGGGACTTTAGATCAGATATTGATCTGTTCAGATACTGTGCCACTAAGGGAGGTGTATGCTTTGCGCGTGGGTGTTTGCGGTACTGGCACTAACCTGGGGCGACGCAGACCTTATTTGACCCTAAAACCTAATTGATATCACCCGCCGGGCGATCAGGGGGTTAAACCGTTTTTGGGTAATAAATGGCGGGTGCCCTGACAGTATAAAAAACAAGCTAACTAACCAGCGTCACCCGTAACAGTAATACAAAAAAAAACTGGCTACCTAGCGGCACCAGTGACACTAATGCAGCGATCAGAAAAACAATCGCTTAGTGACACTGGCAAAAGGGGGTGAAAGGGTTAACTAGGGGCAATCAGGGGGTTAAACCTTTATTAGGTAATATATGGGGTACCTGACGCTATATAAAAACCTGACGGGGAACCTAAATAACGAAATAACTAACTGGCTAACCAGCGTCACCAGTGACACTTATACGGTGATCACTGGTGAAAGGGTTAACTCTAGGGGCAATCGGGGTTAAAACCTTTAGGTTGTAATATGGGGGTACCTGACCTATAAACCTATTTATGAACCTATATAAACCTGGCGGTTAACCTAAAAAAAAACTGGCTACCTAGCGGCACCAGTGACACTAATGCAGCGATCAGAAAAACAATCGCTTAGTGACACTGGCAAAAGGGGGTGAAAGGGTTAACTAGAGGCAATCAGGGGGTTAAACCTTTATTAGGTAATATATGGGGGTACCTGGCGCTATATAAAAACCTGACGGGGAACCTAAATAACGAAATAACTAACTGGCTAACCAGCGTCACCAGTGACACTTATACGGTGATCACTGGTGAAAGGGTTAACTCTAGGGGCAATCGGGGTTAAAACCTTTAGGTTGTAATATGGGGGTACCTGACCTATAAACCTATTTATGAACCTATATAAACCTGGCGGTTAACCTAAAAAAAAACTGGCTACCTAGCGGCACCAGTGACACTAATGCAGCGATCAGAAAAACAATCGCTTAGTGACACTGGCAAAAGGGGGTGAAAGGGTTAACTAGGGGCAATCAGGGGGTTAAACCTTTATTAGGTAATATATGGGGGTACCTGACGCTATATAAAAACCTGACGGGGAACCTAAATAACGAAATAACTAACTGGCTAACCAGCGTCACCAGTGACACTTATACGGTGATTACTGGTGAAAGGGTTAACTCTAGGGGCAATCGGGGTTAAAACCTTTAGGTTGTAATATGGGGGTACCTGACCTATAAACCTATTTATGAACCTATATAAACCTGGCGGTTAACCTAAAAAAAAACTGGCTACCTAGCGGCACCAGTGACACTAATGCAGCGATCAGAAAAACGATCGCTTAGTGACACTGGCAAAAGGTGGTGAAAGGGTTAACTAGGGGCAATCAGGGGGTTAAACCTTTATTAGGTAATATATGGGGGTACCCGACGCTATATAAAAACCTGACGGGGAACCTAAATAACGAAATAACTAACTGGCTAACCAGCGTCACCAGTGACACTTATACGGTGATCACTGGTGAAAGGGTTAACTCTAGGGGGCAATCAGGGGGTTAAAACCTTTATTTAGGTTGTAATATGGGGGTACCTGACCTATATACCTATTTATGAACCTATATAAACATGGCGGTTAAAATAAAAAAAAAAATGGTTACCTAGCGACACTAATGCAGCGATCAGAAAAACGATCGCTTAGTGACACTGGCAAAAGGGCGTGAAGGGGTTAACTAGGGACAATCAGGGGGTTAAACCTTTATTAGGGGGGGGGGGTAGGGGGCTACCTTGGACCTAAAACTAACTGCCCTGACAGTTATTGCAGTCACACTGACACTAAATGCAGTGATCAGTAAATAAATGATCACTGCAATTAGTGACACTGTGACTGGGGGGGCAGGGGGTGATCTGGGGGGGTGATCAGGGGGTGACAGGGGGCTGGAATATGTGCCTATGTGTACTGGTGTCAGTGTACTGTTTGTGCACTAACCTTTACACGATCTCTCCTCTGCGTTCCGGTCACATAGACCGGCGCACCGAGCGTGACATCACTTCCGCCTTCCTGTCTATACAATAGACAGGAAGGGGAAGCTTTTCATTCGCCAGGAGCGATCGCGAGGGGGTGGCCAGAAACCACTGGCCGTCCCCTCGTCCCGGATCACTCCTGAAGCGATGCCGACCGTCTCTGCCGGCGGAGGGGGTTCCGATCGGACACCCCACCCGCCGGAAGAATGTCACGTACAGGTACGTGATTTTGCCTGTACGTGCCATTCTGCCGACGTATATGTACATGGGGCGGTCGGCAAGTGGTTAAACAGTCTTTTTGGAACACATATATATATAGACTAATATTTATTTAGCTGGCCCGAGATCTTTTGTAGACCCAGAAATGCCCCTGGTGGGGGCCCCTCATGTTTTTTTTGCACCAGGTCCTGAAGATTCTAGCTACACCTCGTGTAGACCACGTGTAATCACACCAGCCCAAGACCTCCACATCCAGCATCTTCACCTCCAAGATCGTCTGAGACCAGCCAGCTTCTGCAACAATCAGTTTGCATAACCAAAGATTTTCTGTACAAACTGTCAGAAACAGTCTCAGGGAAGCTCATCTGCATGCTCGTTGTCCTCATCGGTTCTCGACCTGACTGCAGTTCGTCATCGTAACCAACTTGAGTGGGCAAATGCTCACATTTGATGGCGTCTGGCACTTTGGAGAAGTGTTCTCCTTATGGATGAATCCCGGTTTTCACTGTACAGAGCAGATGAAAGACAGTGTGTATGGTGTTGTGTGGGTGAGCGGTTTGCTGATGTCAACATTGTGGAAGGAGTCGCCCATGCTGGCGGTGGGGTTATGGTATGGGCAGGCGTATGCTATGGACAACGAACACATGTGCATTTTATTGATGGCATTTTGAATGCACAGAGATACCGTGACGAGATCCAATTCCTGAGGCTCATTGTTGTGCCATTCATCCACGACCATCACCTTATGTTGCAGCATGATAATGCATGGCCCTATGTTGCAAGGATCTGCACACAATTCCTGAAAGCTGAAAACATCCCAGTTCTTGCATGGCCAGCATACTCACCGGACATGTCACCCATTGAGCATGTTTGGGATGCTCTGGATCGGTGTATACGACAGCGTGTTTCAGTTCCTGCCAATATCCAGCAACTTTGCACAGCCATTGAAGAGGATTGGTTCAACATTCCACAGGCCACAATCAACAACCTGATCAACTCTATGCGAAGGAGATGTGCTGCACTGCACGAGGCAAATAGTGATCACACCAGATACTGACTGTTTTTCGGACCCCGACCCCCCAATACAGTAGAACTGCACATTTTACAGTGGCCTTTTATTGTGGCCAGCCTAAGGCACACCTGTGCACTAATCATGCTGTCTAATCAGCATCTTAATATGCCACACCTGTGAGGTGGATGGATTATTTTGGCAAAGGAGAAGTGCTCACTAACACAGATTTAGACAGATTTGTGAACAATATTTGAGAGAAATAGGCTTTTTGTGTATATAGAAAAAGTCGTACATCTTTAAGTTCAGCTCATGATAAATAGGGGCAAACACACAAGTGTTGTGTATATAATTTTGCTCAGTGTATATCTGAAAATTTATATCATCATATAACAGGTGTGGCGATGATCAGGGACACTGACTGGTGACAGCACGAAAAAAAAGAATGGGCTGTTATTGTCCCTGTCTGTACTATGTGATCGAATTGACCAATCACAGCTAGAAAAACAGTTGAGCACATTGGATGGCATGAAAGAAAGCCATCCATTGTGTACAACTGTCCAGTGACCTGCTGTGATTCGCCATGGTAGTCACATGGTACCGGCAACGAGCCGGTACTCTGATCGCCCATGGGACATGACCAGTTACAGATCTCGCCACCACACGGCCCGCAGCCGCAGGATCTGCGCTTTCCTAAGAGGACATCATATGATGTCCACTCAGGATGACAAAACCACTGCCCAGCCGTCATTATGCTATAGGCCGGGTGTTAAGTTAATAAAACAGCCACTTGTAGCATGGATTTGAAGTTCGTGTGACTGGTTGACAATGCAGAAGCACAATTAGGAGAAGAGACAGAGGAGTTTATTTACTAAAGGAAAATCCACTTTGCACTGAAAGTGCACTTGGAAGTAAAGTCGCTGTAGATCCGAGGGGGACAAGCAAGGAAAATAAAAAACAACTATTTAGCTTGCACAAGATTGAATGATAAAATCAGCAGAGCTTCCACTCATTTTGAGCGACTGCCCTTGCAAGTGCACTTGCAGTGCAAAGTGGATTTGCCTTTCGTAAATAACCCCCAGAGTGTTGCCACCCTATAACAGGAAGTTCCTGAGCAAAATCCTTTGACAAGATCATCAGGCATTATTTAAAGGAAAGCTGCAGATTTCGAAAGATTGAAAATTACTTTTGAAAGTACATTACCATGTTAAAGTTTATATGAAGTTTTGTTGATTGGGTTTACATCTACTTTCTTTTTAGCTGGTAAAACAAGTTATCATTGTATGTGTTACAGAGGAGGTTTTCAGCTCTCGGGTGCTGCCGCCGCTATTCGTGGTAGGGGAAACCGGCAGTGAAGCCTTTTAAATTCACAGCCAGTTCCCTATTGCGCATGTGCGAAGCGTGCTGCGCTTTCTAACTGCCCCAGCGGCGGAGGAAGGTGGAGGGGAGCCAAACTTCCTGCGGCGAGGTTGGGACGGGTACTGGTTAAAAACAGGTATCCCCTCCTGAAAGGTGTCAAATGTGGCACTGGAGTCGGGGGGAGCAAACAAGCGGAGCTTCCCCTTTTGGGTGGAGCTCTGCTTTAAGTCCATTAAATGGACACTGTCAAGCTATGGTCCTTCATAATTTCCTTGTGCTGCCTGTAAATCCTAATAATCTTTATACTGTTCCCCTTTCTGCAGCCAGTCAACTTCTCATCATGGATCACCATAAACAGGACAAGGCACGCAGGAGGGATGCAGACATCATCATGCAAGGAGCGCAAAACACTGATGGAATACACAGATGCTGCAATTTCCAGTAGACCATTAGTCACAAAGGAGAATCATTTGTACTAACTTGCTACATCCTGTGTAGCTTGTGGTATTCAGGTTTAATTACCCAATTAAAGAGAAGCCATTGGTGCCACGAAGGACACAGATATTAATCCCATTCTTTTTCCTACATCAGGCCTATTGTCCTGAGCTGTCAGATGAGCGAAGAATAGAAAGATAAATTGTATTTGGTATTCGCCACATTAAACTGGCACCACAGAGAAAGGTAATTCAAGAAAGAACTTGAAATAAATTAGATGTTATTAATTAAAAAAAATGCTTAATGAATACCTCTATGCAATTACAGTGAACTATACATTTGCACACACAAACAAAAGACTGGAGTGATCAAAAACATAATTTTATTAAAATGGATTTTTCAATTGGTTTTATTTTGGTTGATATAAAATATTTTATTTGGAAGGAAGTAAAGATGGAGTTTCTGATTTACAAGTGACACAAATGTAACAAAGAATATTATAAAATGAAAGCAATAACAAACAAGAGATTTATGTTATTTATATATATATATATATTTATACTGTATACGGATGAAACAAGAGGTTTTGGTACACAGCTTTGTCATTTATATGATAGCTACCCAAAAAGAGCACTCAGAATAACTGATTTAACCATAATTCTATTGATGGCTGGTGGTGGACTGGAGTTTAGGCACACACATGTTATATACAGTAATGACCACAGAGCAGGATTTGATGTAATAATTTATCAAAGCTATATAGAATAAATATTTATATACTGGGATCTGATCAATTCTGATTCCATAGGATACAGTAGAATGTGCCATTTATTAAAAAGGTCTGATTGAAGATATTTGTTGCCCCAAGTGAACTATTAGGCCGCGTACACACAAGCAGGTTTTTCCGTCGGAAAAAACATCCAAGAATTCCGCTCAAGCTTGGCTTGCATACACACGGTCACACAAAAGTTTGCTGAACTTTCGACCGTCAAGAACGCGGTGACGTACAACACTACGACGAGCCGAGGAAATTAAGTTCAATGCTTCCGAGCATTCGTAGGAATTTTGCGCGTCGGAATTGGTACAGACAATCGGAATTTAAGATCAAAACTTTTTCCGACTGAAAAATTGAGAACCCGCTCTCAATATTTTGCTGGCTGGAATTCAGTCAGCAAAAGTCCGATGGAGCATACACACGGTCACATTTTCCGACCAAAAGCTCTCATCGGACTTTTGCTGGCAGAATTTCCGATCGTGTATACGCGGCATAAGATTCTTCCTCTCTTCTCTAGCCCACATTAGAAAAAAAAAAACAAAAAAAAAAAAAACAGCAGAAAATTGCTATGACACTTTTATATGTGTGAACTATTGTTGGTGATTTACAGGTTGGTGGAACCTGCTCCTTACTGCAGTTTGGGGACATGTGGAAGGGGAATAAGGGTGGAGATTGATCCTCTGTGGTGTTTTACAGGTCTTTTGAACCCCCCAATTATACAAATCTTCTCTTACCCCTGTCAGGATTGTGATAGGTTGGCTCAGTTTCTTTGCCAAGTTACAATGATCACAATTATAAGGGAGTTGTCCATATATTCTCATGGAGAATCTCTGAGGAATAACATATAGAAATAGTGTATTGTGAACTTTCTTGCAGATTACATACAGGAAATGAAGGAGAGTTGAAAACAAAAGGAGAAGAGAGAGAGACAGATGTGCCATATGTATAAGCCTGCAAGAGCTGGAGAAACACCTTTTGACATGAAGGCTTAACATGGTATTAAACCCAAAAACTAAAGTGTAATATATTGTAGCTTACAAATCCTTAAATGTTGTGGCTGCATTCGTTTTCTTTTTTAGGCCTTGGTGCCTTTATTATCACCTGGTGATCTGGTCAGTAACAAACTTCCTGCTTTAAGCCTCGTACACACTACTAGTTTTTTTTTTTTTTTTCGTTCAACCGGCTGGGTTGAATGAAAAATAAACTGACAGCTCTGATCGGAGCCACTGTACTAACAATCCATTGTCAGCACAGTGAACTCCCTGCTGTGCTTTGTGTTCTGACAGGGGTGTGCCCCCGCTTGGTTGGCAGACCTCCACTCCACTGAAGGAGCATCAGAGACACCTTTGGGCAACAGCATTGTGAATCTGTGGAGAGAGTAGATGCACTATAAGATTTAGATGGACTTGACTAATAAATTAAAACCAACCTCCAACTAACATTTTTAAACAAATATAGCAACAATTTTTTTTCCTTTGGGATTAGGATTTACATATTGTATTTATTGGCTTTTAACATGCGCCGACGTATAAAAAGCACCCCAAGTTTAAGAGAGAAATTTAAGGAAAAAAACTTACATTTTAAATGCCCATCAATGCAGCCTTATCAGTGTCCACCTGCAGCCTTTCCCATTGTCCATCTGCAGCCTTTCCCAGTGTCCATCTGCAGCCTTTCCCAGTGTCCATCTGCAGCCTTTCCCAGTGTCCATCTGCAGCCTTTCCCAGTGTCCATCTGCGGCCTTCCCCAGTGTCCATCTGCCACCTTGCCCAAAATTGCAGCATGATGGGTTTTTTAATTTAGTGCCGCCGAGATACACAGAGCCGGATGTCGTGTGTATTTGGCTTCTCTCGCAGTCCCGCCCTGTCCCGCCCCTTGGCCCGGCTCCTATGATGGACACAACACCGGTCCAATGGTGGCACGTAAAGGCTAGGAGGCGGGACTGGGCATGGCTGCGAGCAGAGCCGAGCGGAGCCGAGCCTAGCCGAGTACACAGTACACTCGGCTCGGTCTATTACGGCGGCGCTCCTCTACCCCTCAGACAGCGGGGATCGGCATATAACACGCACCCACGATTTTCCCCTGATTTTAAGGGGAGAAAAGTGGGTGTTATACGCCGATAAATATGGTAAATAAAAACGAACTATTGTAAGTACCTCTGTCAATAGTAAATGTTTTGTCATAACCACCTAACTGCCACTTTTTCTAGACAACTTGGTCTGTAAAGGAAGTTGAAAAAATAACAGACTTACTGGCTGGATCAACATGTAGGTGGGTTGCAGCATGGACTACGGCAGTAACTCACACAGACAAGTGCAATAGAAAACTTGTATTGAAGTAAAGCAAAGACAGTTCACAGCAACTCGGAGGGATGCCTGTCTGGTTACACTCACGAATTGCAACGCTGCAAAGATGACAGGTATCAGCTGGGTTGACAGGGAGGTTGATTTACTAAAACTGTGCAAAATCTGGTGCAGCTGTGCATGGTAGCCAATCAGCTTCTAAAATCAGCTTGTTCAATTAAGCTTTGACAAAAAAACTGGAAGCTGATTAGTTTCTATGCAGAGGAGCACTAGATTTTGCACTCTTCAGTTTTAGTAAATCAACCCCAGCATCTGTTAAAAGAGCAGAATGTGGCGTGGTGTCTAGTGCCCAAACAGAAAGATGTCCAAAGGAGTTGTGACCCTATACTTTCCCTCCTCATCAGGAACTTTTCTCTATCTCTAGTACTGTCCCAAGCCGGCAGGATACCTGTCTTTACTCTACCAACTCTCAAAAAGCCCTGACCAAAGATGGCTGCTGGAGTCACATGGGGTATGGGTCACATGGGGACCCAGGAAACCATGAAGGAACTGTGTTTCCCTTGATTTCCTCTCCAGCTGCTGCGTAAGAGCGACACCTGCAGTGGTAAAAGTAGACTGCACTTGCCTACAAACAGGTAATAATAAAGGAATAGACCTTAAAAAAGAAAATGGTTGCGACCACCACATCTAATGCCGCGTACACACGGTCGGAATTCTCGTCGGAAAAAGCTCTGATGGTTTTCCCGTCGGAATTCAGACGGAATTTCACTCAAAGTGTCTTGCCTTTACGCGGTCACACCAAATTCCGACGGTCAATAACACCACGGCATACAACACGTTCGACTGCACTATAAAATTGAAGTTTAATGCTTCTGAGCATGCGTCAAATTGTTTCCGAGCATGCGTCAGAATTTTGCGTGTCGGAATTGCATACACACGATCGGAAAATCCGATAGAAAGGTTTTCCGTCGGAAAAATTAAGAACAGGTTCTCAATCCAAAGTCCGTCGGAAATTTCGACAGAAAAAGACTGATGGGCATACACACGGTTGGAAAATCCGATGACAAGCTCCCATCGGACTGTTTCCATCGGAAATTCTGACGTGTGTACGCGGCATAAGAGGTGGTAAATTACAATACATTTTTCTTGGGTTTAATACACTTTTTTTGTTTTAATGTCCACGAGGTCATGGACAACAACTACAGAATATTTGACTATATGGAGGACTCAGCTCAGTGGTAATTCTAATGCCGCGTACACACGTGCAGACTTTTCCCGGCGGACCTAGTCCAGCGGACAATCCGCCGGACTTTCCAGCTGGCTTCGGCGGACTAAAAAGCGAACGGACTTGACCACACACGATCACGCAAAAAGTCCGGCGGTTCACGCGATGACGTACAGCACGTACGACGGGACTAGAAATAGAAAAATACTAGAAAAATACTTGCTACTGAGCATGCGTCCTTTTTGGTCCACCGGACCATACTACACACGGCCGTATTGTCCGCCGGACTGCCAAGTCCAGCGGATAATTTTAAAACAAAACTTAAATCTTTAGTCCGCCGGACTTTTGCCAAAAAAAGTCAGCCGACGCCCACACACGAGGGGATTGTCCGCTGGACTTGAGTCCAGCGGATAATCCCACGGGATTGTCCCTTCGTGTGTACGCGGCATTAGGAAGAGGAATGTTCTAAGGATATGTATACCCTAATTGGGATCCTGAACAGCATTAAAGAACCTAAGAGGTTTTGAACCCTGCTTGAATCCAACAAAAGGAATAATTAATATTTGGAGCAGCTGATTTTTATAAACATAAAATGTACATTTTAATTTCCACAAATTGGTGCACAGGGAATATGTGCTATAAATCATTTGATTCTCTGCCTCCACAAAATTCTGACTTTAAAGACTCTAAGACGATATTTTGCTGATGAACCCATTCTTATGAAAATATTTTTCATGGAAATCCCTTGTGGATTGTGTGATTAGAATTTGTTTTTGAAGGATTCGACATAAACCCCATAACTTAAGAAGAAAACATATAACCTTTATTCACTTCTCATTAAATTTGGCTGCTCATTATGTGATGCGTACATTTCTGAGCCAAGCTTTTCACACACTGGTAGAGTTTTGAAAAGAACCAAGGGTATAAAGGATTGTGTGCCTCCCTTATATATACACAGTACATCAGGCTATAACGCTTCCATTCACTGAATTAAGTTTTAATTGTCGTCACTAAGCTCCAAGCTGTCATCTATTGGAATACAAGTGTGCCCCAAGGGTCTGTACACGAACTTCTGAGCATCTTCCCAGGCTGTGCCCCTTCTACCAAACCTTCCTACAGGACGGATTCCACGGCCAGTGTACCATGATGGATCAATGTCAGGATCTAAGGACAAAAATAGTACACAGGTTATTCAAATGTACCTACCTGTGCGTTGCTTAAAAAATATCTCTAAACTAATAATTTAGTTTTAAATGAAAGGTGAGCATGACACAGTTACCTTTCCCTTTGCAGATTTCTTATTGTGCTCTGAGCAGTGCAAGATATCTGTAGGTCTGTCATTTAGCCTACTCCCATTTTTACTTGGCTGCCAGTCAGGTTTAGTAGGATTCTTTAGGAGTGAATTTATTCACAAGAAGGATCCATATAGACAAATGGGTCTATCAAAGAATTGGAGTTGAGCCAAATGGTCAGGATGGTGTGCTGCAGGCTTGGGGAATTGGTGGTGCTGGTGCCAGTTAAGATAACAAAGCTTGAATACAATGGTTAGTGTACAGTGTAAAATGGAAGAAAACAGAAAACTACACTTGACATGAAAACATAGTGCAGGTGCTATGTGGCTTTGTGATGGAGACAAACCTCCACTAAACTGAAAGAAATAAGAAGAGGAAACTACTGTAGGAACTTTACCACCTTCTAAATAGTGACAATGCTAAATAATATTTAATTTCATGCTCACCTGCCCAACACTAAACAAAAGTAATAGTCCTGAACTAGGGTTTAGGATTTAAAGTGGAACTGTATTCCTAATGGTTTTGTTATTTTTGAAAGAAGTGTGAAAGACTAAAGCCCCATACACACGATCGGATTTTCCGATGGATTCTGTCCTATCAGACAATGTTGTGGGAAATTCCGACCGTGTGTAGGCACCATCGGACAGTTTCCATCGGATTGTCCGACGGACAAAGTCCTATCTCCTGCTGGATAGATTTTTTGACAACAAAGTCCGATCACACCAAATCCGATCGTGTGTAGCGAATTCCGACGGACAAAGTGCTACGCATGCTCAGATCACATTACAAGACCAAAGCTATTGGCTACTAGCCTCTACGTAGTCCCGTCGTAGGCAACAAACGTAACCACGTTCAGAATGATCGGATTTTCCGACAACTTTGTCCGACCGTGTGTACGCAAAACCAACATCGGACAAAGTACGACGGACATGATCCGACGGACCTGGTCCTCGGATAATCCGAGCGTGTGTATGGGGCTTTAGTTGCCAGATTATAATGCTGTGTGGTCACAAGGATAAGAAGTGAGGGGTCGTTTTCCCATTAGGGACACATAGAATAATACAAGCATATTGTATTGGTTTGGAAGAGTTAAAAGCTATTTTAGCATCTTTTTTCACTTTGTGTCTCCATTGGGAAGATTCCCCTGTGATGTTACTGGGGCTGGAGATGAAGGGAAATTTCCCCTAAAGCAGTATAAAGCAAAAAAAAAAAAATGATCTAACCCTTCCCCACTCAATGCAGAATAATAAAGAACATGTTTTCACTGTGCCGTTATATACAAGAATAAATATTTTATGACATTCTATACTGTTCTCATGACATTACAGTAATATGTTCTGAGGAAACACGCAGAATGATAAAAAAAGAAAGAGTAGCTTCAATGATAGCACAAGAAGAACAGAAAATACGAATATATGGCCTGTGAAAACCTTGCTAAGATGGTAACAGTACAACTCAAAGCATGTACAGTGCCTTGCAAAAGTATTCACCCCCCTTGGCTTTTTACCTATTTTGTTACATTACAGCCTTAAGTTCAATGTTTTTTTAATCTGAATTATATGTGATGGTTCGGAACAAAGTTGGTGATGTAAAATTAGAAAAATATATACATAAAACTATTTTTCAGAAATAAAAAAAATGATAATTGGCATGTGCATATGTATTCACCCCCTTTGTTATGAAGCCCATAAAAAGCTCTGGTGCAACCAATTACCTTCAGAAGTCACATAATTAGTGAAATGATGTCCACCTGTGTCACATGATCTGTCATTACATATACACACCTGTTTGAAAGGCCCCAGAGGCTGCAACACCTAAGCAAGAGGCACCACTAACCAAACACTGCTATGAAGACCAAGGAACTCTCCAAACAAATAAGGGACAATGTTGTTGAGAAGTACAAGTCATGGTTAGGTTATAAAAAAATACCCAAATCTTTGATGATCCATAGGAGCACCATCAAATCATAACCAAATGGAAAGAACATGGCACAACAGCAAACCTGTCAAGAGACGGCCGCCCACACACCAAAATTCACGGACCGGGCAAGGAGGGCATTAATCAGAGAGGCAGCACAGAGACCTAAGGTAACCCTGGAGGAGCTGCAGAGTTCCACAGCAGAGACTGGAGTATCTGTACATAAGACGACAATAAGCTGTACGCTCCATAGAGCTGGGCTTTATGGCAGAGTGGCCAGAAGAAAGCCATTACTTTCAGTAAAAGATTCAGTAAAAGCTGAAATGGTACATTTTGAGTTTGCAAAAAGGCATGTGGGAGATTCCCAAAATGTATGGAGGAAGGTGCTCTGGTCTGATGAGACTAAAATTTTACTTTTTGGCCATTAAAGAAAACGATATGTCTGGCGCAAACCCAACACATCACATCACCCAAAGAACACCATCAGTCTGGACTGGGAAACTGGTCAGAGTTGAGGGAAAGATGAATGGTGCTAAATACAGGCATATTCTTGAGCAAAACCTGTACCATTCTGTACCTGTATAATTCTGTGTGTGATTTGAGGTTAGGACGGAGGTTCACCTTCCAGCAGGACAATGACCCCAAACACACTGCTAAAGCAACACTTGAGTGGTTTAAGGGGAAACATGTAAATGTGTTGGAATGTCCTAGTCAAAGCCCAGAACTGAAGGAGCTGGAGCAATTTTGCAAGGAGGAATGGGCAGAAATCCCAGTGGTAAGATGTGCCAAGCTCAAAGAGACTTATCCAAAGTGACTTGGAGCTGTGATACCCGCAAAAGGTGGCTCTACAAAGTATTGACTTTAGGGGGGTGAATAGTTATGCACATTGACTTTTTCTGTTATTTTGTCCTATTTATTGTTTGCTTCACAGTTAAAAAAAAAAAAATCTTCAAAGTTGTGGGCATGTTCTGTAAATTAAATGATGCAAATCTTCAAACAATCCATGTTAATTCCAGGTTGTGAGGCAACAAAACACAAAAAATATCAAGGGGGTGAACACTTTTGCAAGGCACTGTAAACGCTGTGATAGTTGGTTTTGTTATTGGATGAAATTAATGCTGCACAGCCAAACATATCAGAAATAATGATAAAGAATGTCGATCATAAAACTGCTGATAATTTTCAACAATATACATTTTAAAATGTGTGACTCTGAATTGTTGTGACAAGAGTTGTCAGTAGGTTTGCTTATTGGGGTCAATGTAAAAACCAATGTACCCTAGTGTGTCATAAACGCCAAATCTTATTTCCTATAAACATATAAAATAGGAATCAAAATGGCAAAATAATGTTATATAGTTATAAAGCAATTATTTCATTTTGGGTAGTTTTTCTGATAGGTATTTTTTTAACGCGTGCCTGTCATTTAATTGCAAACAATCTGCTGAAGAGAAAAATAGTTTGGTGGGCTAACACCTTTTTTTCTCACTTTTGTCCACTTCATTTATGTACAGTATGTTGCCATAGCAGCCCTTGGAGGTTAGGTTCTATTTCGTGTACTTTGTTATAGTGGTTGTAAACCCACTTTGTCATTATCCGGCAATCCCATCTTCCTTAATGCTAAGTGCCCTGTATATGTGCCTTATTAAAATGCTGTTCTATACCTTATTTCAGAGTGCCGCTCACGTGACAAGCCGCCTCTCCCCTATCTCAATCTGACTGCTACATCTGGAGGGGCTGATGCCAGGTGACATATGCCACAAAATGTTTTCTTTTTGTATAGCAATCATGTCCTTTCCTGTGGTGAAGACTGCTCCAGTCACAATAAATTCTCCCTCATTGTGATACCACAGTAGTAGACAAATAGGATGGGGCAGAGCTACAGTAAAACTTTTATCACTGAAAGACCCAACTGTATAGCCTACCTTCCTCACTCATCTGCTGTATAATATCATGTCCAATACACAAAAACAGAAAGACGTTACATGGCTACATGTACACTAGCCTACCCTGACCATGGCCATGGGAAAAAGTAAACAGCGGCAAAAACGCAAACTTAATTTTTGTCACAATTTTGTCACGATTTGTGTGAACGTTTCTTTCCTGAACATGATTCTTCCGTGTTCAAGAGAGGGATGTTTAACCTCACATAAATGTGGAAGCTCCTAAACTCTGTATATGGACACATAACCTTTTATGGAGTTGAGTTTAGGAGCTTTGGCAAAAAAGATGCCAAAAGCTCCTAAACTCAAGTTTAAGAGCTGCCAGGAGCTGGCAGTGTACATGAAGCCCAATGAATGTATTACTAAAACCTTTTTCTTTTAGTTTTGCATACAGTTGGGAAGGGATAAAATCCCTGTCAGTTTCTTTTTACTGTCTGTTTTCCATTAGTGAGGATTTCTTCAACTTCTTCTTCCCAAAGACACAACAGGAAGTGAAGGAAAATCTCTACAAAGAGCAAGGAGAATGCCCCTTTAAATATTATTCACTGGAACAGCTATTCTCATTGAACAATTTCCCCATACCTTCGATTCTGGTGACAGGCCAACCATTTAAGATTTCCCATGATTTTTTTGGCTTGGTGACCAGGTCACCTGGCTGATTAGCAAAAAATAGCAGACAGCAAAAAAACCTAGCAAAGGTTCCGACCCTTTCCAATTCCATCTAAAACTTAAAAAAAACACTTTAGCGTTGTATTGTAGTACTATGAACATGTATGTTATTGTTTTGTAATGGTTTCTTTGTAATGTGTCATTGTAGAATATGTAATAATATGCAAGTGTGACTTAAACATTGAAATGCCTTGTAGTATGGTGGGAAAAGTGTTGTACAACTTTGTTATAGTGGTTGTAAACCCACTTTGTCATTATCCGGCAATCCCATCTTCCTTAATGCTAAGTGCCCCGTATATGTGCCTTATTAAAATGCTGTTCTATACCTTATTTCAGAGTGCCACTCACGTGACAAGCCGCCTCTCCCCTATCTCAATCTGACTGCTACATCTGGAGGGGCTGATGCCAGTCGGGAGGAGAGAAGGAGAGAGGCGGTTGGTCACGTGAGTGCCGAGCGACGCTCTGAAATCAGTATAGAACAGAATTTTTTTTAATAAGGCACATATACAGGACACTTAGCATTAAGGAAGACAGGGGATTCCCTGATACTTACTAAGTTATTTCAGCAGCAGGAGGGGTGGGCAGGCCCTGACACAGAGCTGACAGGCAGGGAAGGGAGGGAGAAATTACAGAAGAGATCTGCAGATGATGGAGACACGTAAACTGACCACGGTGTCATGGCTCAGCAGCAATGATAAACCGTGGTCAGTTTACGGGGGGGGGGGGGGGGGGGACGGGGACGACAGAAACAGCACTGTGCTGTTATTCATACTTTAAAGGAACAGGATCCATTATTTTTTTAGGGTAACGAATGCTTTAAGGTAGCTGCCAAAATTTTAGGACTGACACATGAAGACTCATTTATGCTGCCGCTGAATAGAGGGACTTCGTCAGCAGTTCCCTGCCTGAAGGCCCACAAACAACATTTCGAAAGCTTCATGCACAGAGAGCTTAAAAAATGCTGCCGTTACATGCATTGAGCTTTTGTTTCAGCTTATAAAAGCATCTCTATATAGGCCTATGTGTTGAGCCACACATAGACGTTTACAGGCGTATTAGAAGAGAAGCATTTTCAGGAGAGGAGCTGAAGAGCAGAAAAAATGCAGAACGTGCCTAAACGCACATAAGCACTAGACACGTCTAGCGTTCGAGTGTTAATGCATTCCAATGCCCCAAAAAAATCTAGCCATTAGAATATGCTAATGCTCAAACACTAGACGTGCTTAAACATTTGCAGTCATGGCTTTTGCCTCGTTTCCTAAGCAGCTTTTGTCCTGCCAGGACCTTAATGTGGTAACTGGGTCAAGTAGTTTAGTTCACACAATGGCAGGCATGGCATGGCATTGTGGAGCGAAGGCCCATATTTGGGCCTCAGATGCCTACTGTTTTTCCTTGGTTCTCATGACAGGCCTCCTGATTCCTTGGAGAGTAGTTGGCTTGCAGGTGCAGAAAACCACACAGTATTGGATGCTCTTCTGTAAGAACACAGTGTAAACATTTAGTACAGAGCACATCTAGTTCTATACAGAGAATGTTCTCCTCTTTCAGAAGATGTAATTTTACAGACTTTGTTACATATTTGGTGATCCTGCTACATAGCTTCTGACTTTTGGTCCCAGATTGCTAAGCTTGTGTCTTCTCTTCAGTATTAGGCAGCCATTCCATAAAAATTGTAAATAGCCTTTTCTAAGGACTTTCCCTTCTTCCTACTTGGTTCAATATATCACCTCAAGTGACACAAAATTAAATTTGAAGCTGCCAAACTGAGAATGAACACGTTTTCTGAATAAAATATATGTCTGACACAATGAACAGATTTAAAAAAATGTTGAGCTGGTTTGACCGCTATACTGTTCCTAGGATCAAACATGATTTACATTTCCCATAAATTAACAATATGAAGGCATGTACAGTATTTTTGTATTATGTGTAGCCAATTGATGTTTCAGAACACAGATCACTGAATAAAGCAGCATAATGGATTTAGGATATTGGCATTGGAAGACTGATTGAATGTACTTGAAGATCAGAGATAGGAAGTACAGAAGATAGTGCAAGATGAGCCAGACAATGGAATGATTGTACAGGCAAAGCACTTACTGCTGATAACGATGTATGCATAATAAATGCTCAGTTATCCCCATGTTATTCATGCAGTGTGCTATTGACAAGTACATTATCTTTTATGGCTAAAATGTAACTGGACTGACTCCTGCAAGGTCATGCCATGTAGTGTGGTCTACTGGTCTAATTATACAGTTATTTTTGCTTTGTATAGAAAAGTTAATAAAAGTGCGAAAGATTGCGCCACATTTCCTGGCATCTTATGTTGATTTTACTCTGGCAATTGCCTAAAACTTTGGCTGGCCTCGCAGTTTCATAACTTGCACCTATGTTATATGTACAATCAGCTGAAACCTGGAAGTTTTAGGTAAGCCATGGGTGACCTCTGGGACTGAAAAATGGGGCAAATGACAAACCTTGAATACAGTAAAATCTTTTTGCTGAGTCTGCCAGTTATAAGACATGTCAAGAGCTCCCAACTCCATGCTGCTTTTTGCTATAAAAGGTGTGAAAAAAGGCTGGTCTGTCATTAGTGGCAACTAAATATAAGCAAATTGATTCAGACAAGCGAGAGCCTGCTTCTAATTGGGCTCCTTCATTAATGAGCGATATCTAGGATAGTTAGTGATCTACCCAACCATTATTTGTGACATTTTGCTGCTGCATGTTTTTCTTGTCATATTGGCTGACCTCCCCAGCATCCCTAACATTATTGTAAGTTCTCTTGTTTCAAGTTTAGCGAAAAAAATATTTTAAGGAAAAAGCACAAGGAATGTAACTTACCTGTAATGAAGTGTTATGCCCCGTACACACGATCGGACTTTCCGACAACAAAACCGTGGAATTTTGTTCGAAAGTTGTTGGCTTCAACTTGTCTTGCATACACACGGTCACACAAATGTTGGCCAACAATTACGAACGTGGTCACGTACAAGACGTACGTGATAGCTTCATTACGAACACTAGTTTTACAAGACCGGGCGCTTCCGGCTTGTACTTGATTCCGAGCATGTGTGGACTTTTGTGCAACGGACTTGTGTAAACACGATTGGACATTCTGACAACAAACATTTGTTGGCGGAAAATTTGAGAACCTGTTAGCCAACATTTGTCCGGCAACAAATGTTCGATGAAGCATACACACGGTCGGACTTTCCGCCAACAGGCTCACATCCAACATTTGTTGTCGGAAAATCTGATCGTGTATACCGGGCATATTCCTCCCTTCACTGATGCCGGTCCTCTTCACAACATTAACTTTTGGTGCTGCTGCTGCTTTGGCTAACTGCTTGGTTGTATGTGTGTGTTTTTGTGAACATCATATCCAGACCTTTCCGATTATGCCCTTCTCTTCTGCCCTCCCTCCTCCACTCACAGAATTCCTTGCATTCTTTTCAAAGAATGGCAAACACTCTTTGATTGGAGGGGGTATCATGTAATTTATCTGCTTCTTTCCCACTCACAGAACATTTTACATTCTTTTGAGAGTCTGGACAGGATCTTCACCCAAGAAATTAACCCATGCAGCACCAGAAGTTCACAGCTGTGAAGAGGATCAGCATTAGTAAAGGGAGGATTTCTACAGGAACCATCAGCCTACAGGATGTGGGATACATTTCATTGCAGGTAAGGTATATCCCTGTTGCATTTTCACAAAAGAATATTTTGTCACTAAACTTCAGCTTTCATTTTGATTAAAAAATGCATGTGGCTCACAAAAAGTTATCTTGGTCTGAGGGAACATCATACTCTTCCATATGACATCACAGAGCTTCAAAGGAAAATTGGTGCTGTAGAACTTCCCCCAGCCAGATGCTGCAATCACAGGTCTGAATAGAGAACAGGTAACTGTATACAGTAATACCCAGCATGTGTCGTTGACTGCTTGTCCTGCTCTGAATGGTAACCCGTAATGGCCACCAACCACAGCTGTCTTATCTTAGCTCCCCAGAATAATCTACCCTTGCTTTTATGCCTCCTTGTCTTTGCGCTGGGATCCCATTTCTAATGGCATTGTTCAGACAATTTTGACCTCTTTGATCCAACTTGCACTACATTAAGGCAGCCCATTCATAATGTATTAAGTGCATGTCCTATTTCCTGTAATGCAGCACAGAACAACACTTTGTAGTCTGATACCGTGCGCTGTTTTGCACAGCATTTGTAAAATGCATTGGGGTGTCATTAGGAATGAATGGCAGGATGGCACCATAGTGCACCAACGCACACAGCATGTGTTTTCGCATATTGCACAACAGTGCACAACAGTGTGAACTTGGCCTTACACACACTGGTGGCAGACAGAATCACTTTTCTCTAATAGCATTAGGAATTTTAAAAGTTAAAAAGGACAGATGAGTAGGTTTTTTCTCTGTTTCAGACTGCTCTGCTTGACATAATTGGGGTGGTTTCCTAATGGTAAATATGCTGTTCACTTTGCAAGGGAAGTTGCACTTTGCAAGGGAATTTGCCCCAGGACTTAGTGAATGCAGTGAGGTTCCACTTTGCAAAGAATACCAAATCACATGCAAGGAAAAATAACAGCATTTTTGTTTGCAAGTAATTGAATAATGACAGTCAGCAGAGCTTCACCTCATGTAGTTCTGTGGGAAAATACCCTTTGCAAAATGGACAGCCTATTTGTCTTTTGTAAATCAAAACCTATATATTTGCTGTTCTCTACTTTTTGATTGGAAAAAAATATGTGTAAATGTTTCATTAAAAGTTTGTGAAAAATTGAGTCAATTATTTTTCAAGAACTTTAGCAGGAAAAGTCCATGGCAGAGCAAGAAATGACAGAGAACGTACAATGCCATTAATCGAACCCTGATTAAAACACATGAAACACATATATTTACGAAAATAGTAGAAAATCTTTGCAAATGTTTATTTAGCTTAGCGAATAAGGTTTATTGACATGATCACAGCTTAACCTTATTTACTCAGTAAAGTGAATATTCACTAAAGTGAAACTCTGTGGCCTGAAGCTGCTGTAAATGTGATATCACTGCAGTGATGACTATTGCCAGCAGAGGGAGATGTGGGAGAAGTTTGAACAAGATTGTTTTTCCATTCCTTCTCCCTATTTTGTGCCCTATTGTTTGTACATATACTGTTAACGCTGCCATTTATCTACATCGATACAGCTCTGGTTACTACATTGCGTAGACTTTCAAAAATATTAATATGTAATGAATGAACTGTCTATACATTCTTTTAAGCAAAATACCAAATTATCACAAAAGAAACACTTACAAGAATTTCAACAATTAACCTATCAGCCATTTTAATATAACCCTCTCACAAAAAGTACAAAAACTATACTGGACTGGATTGCAATAGAAAAAATTAAATACTTCTTACATACCTGAACCCTTCTCTGTCCCCAAAAGTTTGCTGGGAAGGCAGCACTTCCTGTAATGTTGATCTTTCCATACTCTGTGCAAAGTTCACAGTTTTTTTCCCACCAACTATTATGTCACTAGTGTGTCCTCTAGTGACACATGGGTCGGCAGGAAGAACCGGTGAGCATTGTTAAACAGAACCCTGTCCCTGAAGTGTCCCTAATAAATAATCACACTGCATGTTGTTATTGTTATTAAACAGGATGCCAAAAGATACAGTACAGTATAGTAAAACCTTGGTTTGAGAGTAACTTGGTTTGAGAGCGTTTTGCAAGACAAGCAACATTTTTTAATACATTTTGACTTGATATACAAGCAATGTCTTGATCAGGGGCGGTGCGTCCATAAAGGGCGCAGGAGCGCCGCCCCCCCTCTCCTGTCACTCTCTATATACCATAGATAGATTCATGCATTGCATGAATCTATCTATGGTCGCTGCTGACACCCCATATTCAGGTGTCCGGCCCCTTTTCGGTCACCGGGCGCCTGAATTACAGCGATGGGGGTGTTTTTTGGAAACACCTGATTAGCGCCGTAGGCGTCCAAAAAGGTGACAAGCGGGCGCAACGCTGTGTGTTCCTTGTCACTCAGCAGTATGTTAGTAAATCGAAGGAATTCGGTTTGCTAACATTGTATGGCCCCTTAGCCAATCAGGAGCACAGGTCTGTGTTACCTGTGCCCTGATTGGCTGAAACGACAGGCGAGGATGAGAGGATGAGAGGAGGAGCGGGCAGGAGAGGAAATGGAGGACACGATGCCGCCGTCACCCGAGACAAGGTAAGTGCAGGGCGGCGGGGGGGGGGGGGCACAGTGGCAGCTTCTTTGCAGAAGCCTTCTTTGCAGGGACTGTTTTAGCTGTGTTTTTATGGCAAAGTGGCTGTGTTTTGATGGCAAAGTGGCTGTTTTTTGATGGCAAAGTGGCTGTGTTTTGATGTCACAGTGGCAAAGTGGCTGCGTTTTGATGGGCACAGTGGCTGCCTTTTGATGGGCACAGTGGCTGCGTTTTAATGGGAACAGTGGCTGCGTTTGGTACAGTGGCTGCATTTGATGGGCTTTTTTTTTCAGAATTTTTCAGTTTATTTGCGCCCCCCCAAAAATTTTGAGCACCAGCCGCCACTGGTCTTGATGTACAAGTAGCGTCATGTCACAACTGAGTGTAAGGCTGCATTCACACCTGAGCGTTTTGTAGCTTTAAGCCTGAAGCTACAAAACGCTAGAGGGGAAAAAATACATTATTCTCTATGGAGATGGTTCACATCTCCACTCCAAAACGAATCAGGCAGATTTGGGCGTTTTTATTCTTTTTACATTGGTGACCTTTTGCTCTGCACAAAATTCGCGGCAAAACGCGGTAAAAAACGCAGCGAATCGCGGTAAAAAATCGCTGCAAATCGCGGTAAAAAATGCCACGAAAAACGCTGCAATTCGCGCGATTTTCTGCCTGAAAAGCTACGCTCAGGTGTGAATGCAGCCTAAAAGAGAAGAGAGTCACCTCTAAGTGTAGCAATTTGGTTACATTTAATGAAGGTAGAACATTTTAGCAACATATTGCTACTCTTAGGCGCCTCTCTTCCCTTTAATACTCTGTAGCTCCTGCTGGATTTTGCTTCTAATCCCCTTGTGGAGGCTTCCATTTGTGAATGGACATTTTATGGTTACACAATCTGGTCACATTGCTATAATCTTTTTATATGGACTATAAACTGAAGGAATTATAAATAAATGGTTGTGGAACGAATCATTTGAGTTCCCATTATTTCTTATGGGGCAATTTGCTTTGATATACAAGTGCTTAGGATTACAAGCATGATTCTGGAACGAATTATGCTCGCAATCCAAGGTTTTACTGTATATATGTATAATCCTGCTTCAAAGAAACAAGAAAGGTAAGAAATATGTTTTTTACGTGTGCTGTGTGAAGGTGAACAAACATATATCGGGGGTTTCTCAAGTTGTGCTTCACATGTGAAAACATATTTAAAGGTGGGCTTTAAGTATGAATGCGCTGCCTTAGTGCATCTTAGTAAACAATAACACATGGGGTTAACGTAACAAATGATGTGAATGAAATTTTTTTTTTATATACCATTAAGGTGCTATAACACCTAAAATAATTCCATTTGCACAGCATTGATGGTATGGTATGTATACAAATATGAGCACATGTGAAAATGCATGCTTATTTATAAAAATGCAGGTACCGCTTCTCCTATGTGCTGCAGATGCCATTTTAGGGAAGAGACCTGGGAGAGGTTTGGAAACAAATTCTAATTACTAACAGTTCACAGAAAAGTTTGTACATTTCATACAAACTCTAATTATATCTTTTTAAAAATCTGTGAAGTAGATAGATTTAAAATAAAAACAAGTGGTGGAATAACTAAAATGTTTTCCATTAAATAATGATGAAATATTAAGGTGATTTTAAAGCCAAAAGTTTTTATTCTTTTACATTAAAAAAGAGGTTATACTTACCTGCTCTCTGCAAAAATATTGCACAGAGCTGACCCATGAGTGTTTTTTGGCAGTCCTCCTTCCTGCTGGTGCCCACCATAGCAAACCGTGTCCTATTGGGGCACCTATGCAGGCAAGCTCCAGGGTCGGGCTGTGTGTGTCCATAGACACACAGTGTGGCTTGGTTATGCCCCCACTTCCTTCTAACAGGTTTTGACTGACAGCAGCTGGAGGTCAGTGTAGGGGGCAGGTAGGTCAGTGTAACGGTCTGGTAGGTCAGTTTAGTAGTCAGCATGGATGGGCACTGGTGAGCCAGGCAGCAACCAGCAAGTGAGCCTCCCCCAAGCAGTCAATCCACCCCTGCTGCCGCCGGGCTTGAACTTCGGGCTGAAGCCCCTGGTCTTTTTCCCACCTAGCAATGCCCGTGTTAGAAGTCAAGTGGGCATCTCATAATCTCCCATCCCTATCCAAGTTATTATCCCTCAAAAAACAGTCACAGACTGTTCTCTGCCTCAAGTATGCCTGGAAATGTGGTGTGCCTGGCTGTGCAGGGTGGGGGATCCCAGTTACTTGCGGCTCCTAAGGCGGTGCGCTACACTTACTTGGCCTAGCAGCTGTTTGTGAAATTTTCCCTTTGCTCCCTGGAGAATCCTCACCTCTGAAATACTTTCGGCAGTGCTGGATGCCTGTGTGTCCTGTAGTGACATAGGGACAGGCTGAAGAAAACACAGAGCATGGTGGGGTAGCTGACTTTCAACACTCTAGGAAATATTTCAGATTGGGAGCTCCTCCAGGCAGTGTAGAGTAGAGCGTAGAGTTAAAAGAAGTTAAAAGAGTTAACATTCCACAAACAGGTGCCAGGTCAGGTAAATATAAAGAGGCTGAATTATTAAAGAAATTTACAATTTTCACACTATAAATTAGTTCATTTAAAGTGGTTGTAAGAGGGGTGTGGCCAAGAGCATGGAGAGATAGGACGCTTCCTTCCTCGGCTCCTGCACCCACCAGGCATCCACCGACTCCTGACCTCCCTACAATAGCCCTACAGGTCTGTAATGGGGAGGAAAGAGGGGGAAGAGAGTCACAAGACCCCCCAATCAGCATAAGGGGAGATTGGCCGCTTTTTCACCCGATTAGGGTCGAGTCAGGGTGCCCCCCCCTCATCTAAGATGGTACCGTCCTGTTCCTCAGGCTCCCATCCGGCCTCGCAGCACTCAGGTCTAAGCTCTCATCTCCCCACATGAGGACCAGACAAGGAACCTGATCCTTTCCAGAGTCCAAACACGGCTCAGTCCGCTCAGGCTGCCCTTCTCCTGACTCACAGTGCTCCTATGTTAGCTGGGACATGGAAGCTTACATTAAGGCCTTGCCAACCAGGCACGATTTTCAAGCCTGTGTCAAGTGGCTTGAGCACTCATACAAGCAGGAAATGGCAGAACTGCGCAGAGATGTCACTAACAGGCTAGAAGAGGTCGAGCACACAGCGGAGGACATGATCGCCACACTAAACTCGCATGAGGCCATTCTGCATTAACATACTTCGCAAATTCATCAACTGATATATCATCAGGATGACTAGGAGAATAGGGCTAGACGCAATAACGCATACGTGGCCTCCCTGAATCCGTGGAAACTAAGGATCTAGCCTCCGCTGCTACCACCATATTCAATGAACTGCTCCAAAAGCCTAAGGACTCTCCCTTGGAAACCTGGGACACCCCAGAGATGTCATCTGCAGGGTGAACTTTTATGCTATTAAAGCCGACATCATGCAAGCAGTTCGCACACAAGACGCTATTTATTTCAATGGCACTCAAGTCACACTACTCCCAGACTTCTCTAAGCTGACTGAACATGTGACGGGCTCTGAAGGCACTAACAGGCGCCCTACATGCTAAGCAAATTAAGTACTGGTGGGGCTTCCCTTTTCATCTTTTTGTATCACATGATGACAGAAAATCTGCAACACTCCGCACTCTGGGAGATCTCCCAAACTTCCTTGGTACTTTTGAACTTCCGCAAATCGCTATCCCTGAAAGGCCATTACAGGCTGCGATCCCGGACCTTCCTATCACCAAAGGCTGGCAACAGCGATCCAAGAAAAATAAATGCACCAGATCTGAAGCCTCTACATAATCAGCTGGATGAGAGATTAACTCACGTGCCTTGACCAATATTTTTTCTTTTTTCAGGTTTCAGACCTGTACGGTCCCCTCTGTTCATAGTTATGTTGGGACAATGCTAACCTTCCTTTTATCCTCCCCAAACAGGTTGTTTTATAATGATAAGACTCCCCCCTTGTTAGATGCTGCGTCTTCATTCCCAGTTCCATCCCCCCCCCCACAGCATTACATAGATACATGTAGCGTTGGTAATGAGCCTTGTATATCAGTAATGTTTACTTGTAAGTTACCAGACCCTTGTATTTTCTTTACACAGCTACCAGGGCTCTGAGCTGTAATTTATCTGCAAAATGTTCTTTATTGTTACCTGGTGTGTGCGGGTCCCACTGTGTGCTGACCATGATCCCCACATTATGGTTTTCAGCGCCCATAGTGGCCTTAGCTGACATGTTGATTACAAAATCTTTAGTTTGGCGGTTGAGGTCTTGGTTAAACACCTTCTTTTCTTTCTGTCTTTCTTCTTTACCTCCCTCTTCTACGTTCTACTTGATCACCACTAGAGGCCGCTCTTTTCACTGACATTACCTCCCCATTCCCCTCATTGAGACAGCAAGCTCCTATCTCCATTATTCTTAAACCCATGTCATCTCCCAAATGGCTCCACAAATTTCCCTGCAGGTTTCCTCTCTAAATTGCAGAGGTTTTAACATCCCTGAGAAAAGGAGGCAAAATACTATACCATTTTCACAAACTCCGCACCCAAATCCTCCTTCTTCAAGAAACCCACTTTAGATCCGATGCTGTCCCGCGCCTCCTACACAATCACTATCCTACATGGTTTCACAGCAACAACCCCTCTACAAAATCTAAGGGGTTCTCTATTGCCTTTCATGCTTCCTTCACCTCAGATGTTCTTGACTCGGCCATTGGCCCGCTAGGCAGATATATTCTTCTGAAACTGTCATATATGCAATCGATTTTTACTATAGTTAATGTGTATTCTCCCAACCAGGATCAACAGCGGTTCATCTCCTCAGTGACGTCCCATCTAAAACGTGTTGGCGCCGTCAACGTGATCCTAGGGGGTGACCTCAATGCTGCCTTGATACCACGCTTGGACTCATCTACAGGTAAGTCCTCTGTGTCCCCGGCTTCCCTGACCAAACTTAATTTGCTCTTTTCTGAGCTGTCACTGGTAGACGTGTAGCGAGTATTAAACCCCTCAAATAGGGACTACACATACTACTCCCCCCCACATTCCTCATATAGCTGCATTGATTACATTCTAATCTCACAATCACTCCTGGATTATTCCCCGGTAATAACGATAGGCCTGAAGCTCTGGTCTGACCACGCCCCAATCCACATGAGTTTCGGACAAATTCCCACACACAAGAAAAGACTCTCATGGAGGCTGAATGACAATTTATTGTCTGATTCGCTCTGTACCCAAGATATCATACATACCATTAGAGAGTTTGTCAAGGACCATGCTCATGATGACACCAACCCCCTAACTAAGTGGGAAGCACTTAAATGCGTTCTCAGGGGCAAATTTATTCAACTTGGCTCCCGACTCAAATGGGCACGTACGTCCGACATCTCTCACCCTTTAACCAAAATAACATCCCTGGAAGGCTCCCATAAATGCTCTCTAGACCCCACGACTCTACTTGACCTATCCAATACCCAGAGGTACTTACCAATCCTCGCAGAACGCTCCCTAGTGGCGAGAGATAAGGGATGATTTACCCATTATTCTCAAGCCAATAAATGTGGTAGACACCTGGCTCATGTCCTAAACCCCAGACTCACGCGTAAGTCCATCCCATTCATCCAATCTCCAACCACGGGTAAACTACATACTAATTCAGCAATAACCGAAGAATTTTTGTCAGTACTATTCTACCCTATATAATCAAACCCCTCAGGTTATACCTTCCTCCCCTCAGACTGATGAAACACCACAAGATTTATCCTCTTATGTCCAAGAAACTGCCCTTCCGACCATCCCAAAACCAGACTCTGGAGATCTAGAGTCTTTCCAATCAGAAACTGACTTCCTACAAGCTATTAAAGGCCTCAAAAACTCCCGGGCCCAGATGGGTTTTCGTCACGTTTCTATAAAATGTTTGTTCCATTATTGACCCCACTATTAGCGAAAGCGTTTAATACCATAGATGAGACTCACCCCCCCTCCTCTGCCCTCCTACAAGCCCAGAGATTGTGGTCATCCCTAAACCGGCAAGGACCCTTCTTTGAGTTCCAATTACAGACCTATATCCCTTCTAAACATAGATTTGAAATTATTTGCTAAATTCCTGGCAAATTGCCTCTCACCCCTATTACCAGCACTGATCCACAAAGATTAGGTGGGCTTTGTCCCTGGACGAGAAGCCAGGGACAATACCACCAAGACCCTACACCTCATCGCTTATGCCCAACGTAACCACCTCCCGACTTGCCTTCTCTCCTGTGATGTGGAGAAGGCTTTCGACAGGGTTAGCTGGTCTTTCCTCCAGAACACCCTTTCCCAGATGGGTCTAGGCTCCAAAATGCTCTCACGTATCATGTCCCCCTATTCCAGACCCTTGGCCACAGTCTTGGTGAATGGAACCCAATCGGAGACACCAAATATCACCAATGGCACTAGACAGGGCTGCCCTCTTTCCCCAGTCTTATTCGCCCTGGTCATTGAACACCTTGCCCAAGCGACTCCAAGCATACACAGAGTACAGACCACCTTGTCGCATTGCAAACTCTCCCTGTATGTGGATGACCTTCTCCTATATGTAACCCAACCTCACATCAGCATTCCCTCCATCCTGTCCGAGATCCACAGGTTTTGTCTATTCAGCAACTATAAACGAAATCTAAATTTTTCCGGATATATAGGCCCTGAACTTTAGTCCACTGCTTACAAAACTTAGACGCCTCACAGAGAACAGGTTTGATCTCCCTGTATCATGGTTCGGACGCATGAACGTCTTAAAAATGGACATAATTCCCAAACTGCTTTACTTATTTCAGGCCTTACAGATAAGACTACCGTCTGCATTTTTTCGCACCCTCCGTTCCATGGCCATTCGTTTTGTCTGGCATGGGAACCATCCTAGACTAAAACATAAACTCCTATGCTCTTCAAAAACTAATGGTGGGGTAAGATTACCAGACTTTGAGCTCTATCATACCTCCGCAGTAGTCTTCCGCATCCTAGAATGGTTCCTCGCCCGCTGACCAAAGCCTCCACTTCGGTGGAGCAGGAAATGTCCCCGGTCAAACATTTGTGCCTTGTTATGGGGCTACGACCTGGCCCACAAATCTCTACCATCTTTTTTCCCTCTAACAATTGACGCACTGCACATTTGGAACCGTAGGAGAGACGGATACTCGTTGTCCAATGAAACCCAGCTCGCTTACTCCCTTATCCGACAACCCGGCCCTACCAGAGGGCAGAGCTGCCCCAACCATAGACACATACAATAGATCCTCATGGCCCACAGTGAAACAATTCGTTCATAGCAATCGTGGATCATATGTGGTGAACCTGACTACCTCAACTTCCAACATAACCTGGTTAATGCGACTCCATTTATCCTCCTACTGCAAACTATTACATGACTCAAAACAAATACATAGACCTCTAACGGGCTTCGAACAATTATGCACACTCCCCAAAGTCCCTCGCCACACTTTATCAATGATTAATAGACTGATCCTTGACCATACACATGGTACCCTACCTAAGTTTACCAAGATTTGGTCAGAGGTGCTGGGGATAGACAGATCTGATGAGAACTGGCAAAAAACCTTTCAGATTCACTCATAAGTCATCTATCTCAAGCTACACCCAGGAAATAATTAGAAGCTGGTATCCAGGTGGTATTAAGTCCCAACCAATATTAAGGTCATTAAGGTTAAGGTTCCCCTCTGCCACTGACGTCTGCTGGAGATGTCACTCGAGGAAAGGCACCTACCTCCATACTTGGTGGGAATGCACATGGATTTGCCCATTCTGGTTACAGATTTTTCAAATTTTCACCGAAATATATGATGTATATATTAACGCCTTCCCCCTCCATTGCCCTTTTAACCCTACTCCCCGGCTCAATAAAATCCCAGAAGGCCAGCCTTTTGAAATTGTTTCTCAGTGCAGGTAGGCAATTAATTCCTAGATCTTAGAGTGGGTAAGTGAGATCAACGATATACTGCTTATGGAGGAGATGCAGGCCAAAGCCCTGGATAAATGGGACAAATTCTCTACTGCCTGGAGCATCTGGAGACATTACTCTGCATCAGAGAAATTGAAACATAGAATCTCTTTGACAGAAACCCCTGTGACTACCACCAAAACATTTAGAAACCCTGCTCTTACCAATTTAAAGCCCCCCTTGAACAGTGATTGCTGCCTCCCCCCCCTCCCCCTCTTTCTTTTCTAAGTACTCTTTTCTTCTTTTTTTTATGTCTTTCCCTCTTCCTTACTATCGATCTCTTTCTTATCTAGACCTATACCTCGGATGAACGTTATTTCTTTTTGGAACTACCAGTGTTCTAGTTCCTTACACATCTGTACTACTCAATCCCATTCAAAATTGTCATAAATGTACATCTCTATTTGTACACCCAGAAGTCCTGGATTCTTTTATCCACATACTTCCCAAACATTGCATTGATAGCAAAACTTAAACTAGCGTAAACGACAATTAATGCTGTGCCTCCAGCCCATAAGACACAGTCTGCTCCCAAAGGGGTGTCCGGGCTGGTGGGAGCCGCATATGGAACGCAATAAGATCTATACACTGAATTAAATGGTACTGACTTGTCTCTCACGCATTCATGTATATTGTATGGAATACATTGTTGACAATTATACCACCCAAACTCATTATGCCAGTCTGCCTACTGGTTTGCACCTTGTTACATCTTTGTTTATTCGGTTTTGATAAGAAATAAAACCTATTGAACATAAAGTGGTTGTAAACCTCAGACATGAAATATGAGGAGTATCTGGTGTGCCATGCTAGGGACCCAGTAGGGAAATATGAACAAAGCATATCCCTCTATAGTATGTACTATCAATCCAGAGCACTAAGTGTCATTTTTGTCAGCTGCCCCATTCCTCTTATATCTGCGAGTCACTTCTGACAGGTTTTCCTGACACCAACAAAAAAAAAGGTGACAGGGAGGGGATCTACAGTACACAGCCTGTGATTTACAGCCTCAGCTCTGTTCCTGTATGCTGTGTTAAGAGGGTTGTATACCTTCCCTCCAATCAGCTCTCAGAGCTCTCCTCGCTGAGCTCTGCGAAGTGTAATTTCAGCTCTCTGTCCCCTGTTTTCTGACAGCTCAGACAAGCTTTATAAATTCTGCACTTTCAATGGATATAAAGAAGAGAAAACCGCAGATAAACAGGTACAACTTATGTAGGCAGATTTGTTTAATTTCTGTGTATCACCTGAGGCCAATCACTGGGCCTCAGGTGACCACTTTAACTTAAAATGTATTTCATTTTAAAATTAATTAAATTATCCAACTGTTTAAAATTTCTATTTACCTTGAATATCCAATGGTATGCAGATGAAATAAGTAAACATGAATTTGCTTTTCACATAATAATTGATAATAAGTGAATATTTACACAATTTATTGTACTCAAAATCTCATCTCTTGCAGGCGCTAGTTGTCCTAATTTTTAATTGCCAGTGACAGGGTCACATTAAGTATTTTCTGCGTGGAACTGACCTAAAACAAATATACAGGTCAGGAGTTCTAATCTGCATGCTTGTTCCAGGTCATTGACTTAGAAAATACTGAAGATAGGGACAGCCTTTCAAGTAGCATTTTTAGGATAAGGACAGCAATGGCAAACTTTGATTTTGTCAGTTAAAGGATAAGTTCACCTTTGTTCATGTAGGGCCATGGGGTTTAGTCAGGGAGCTCCTCACCAAATTTCTTGTCAGGAGTAGTAGCTACTCTAGATAGTTGTTAGAGATCCATGGATTTCTCCCTAAGTTTGGCCTTATTGTACTTTTCTCTTCTGCCAGGGAACTTGGTGACAATAAATATGAGAAGGACATTTCAAGGTCAAGTTAAGGGTATATAGGATATCTCAGCCAATGGGCAGGGGTTTTCTTGAATCCCTTAGCCTGCTGGGTGAACCTATATATTTAGGTGGAGTCGTGTTATCTATGTTCTGTGCCACCTGGACTGCTGTCTGGGTGGACTTGTGTTATACGCCCTGGGCTGCTAGGCCAGAGCTTGGGCCTAGGCTGTGTCAGGGCCTATTCAAAAGTGAGAGGACAGCGCAGGGTTGGGGCTGCGGCTTGCAGTCCAGCCAAAAGTGACGGTTCTGCCAGCCGGAGAACCTGTCGTGGTCGGAGGTAGAAAGGAAGCTGTCACCACTAATGGACCAATCGCCTTTACCAGGGACCACAGTGAGTAACTGAAGCAAGTACCGGAGCCAGGGCCGGTGCTACCACTAGGCAAACTAGGCAGCCGCCTAGGGCGCACTGCTGCCTAGGGGCGCTTGGCCACCGGTTTCCCTCAACTAAGTCTGACCGGTAGTGTTGTTGGAGACGCAGCACTGGAGCCAGCGCTAGAGGAAGCAGAGCCGATGCTTTCTGTATAGCGCCGCCTTCTGTCACAGGGACAGTGTAAAGGGGGTGGAGCCAATGGTGGCGAAAAAATTTGATTTTGCCTAGGGTGTCAAAAACCCTTGCACCACCCCTGACCGGAGCAACATTCTCACGGAACGGGCACGGTGGGGAATCAGGAACATCAGGTGGTGATCAAGTCAGGGACCCAACCAGCGGAGGTGACGCTTGCAGAGCAGCCTTGTGTGTCAAGCCAGGGACTGAGCCGGATAACAGGGGTGAAGCTTGAGGAGTATCGGGAGTGCCATGCTAGGGACCCAGTAGGGAAGCTTGGGTGATGCTTCAGGGAGATACCACCGCAAAAGCCTTGAGGAGCTCATGGGATTCAGAGTCAGTGAATTAGAGTGTCCAGTGAGAGACTAGAAGCTTAAGGAGCTGAAGAACTACCAGTAGACGTTGTAGTGAAGCTGAGAGAACTGTTGAACTTTGTGTTAGAAACTATTAAGTACTGTTGCCATAGAAGACAGCAATCCTGCACGTGCAGAAGTGGTGCCTTGCTGGGGCCTTTCCCTGTACGGTTGTCCTCCTATTGAAGTCCCGGAGTCTGCCAATTAAAATTGTAGCTACTCAAGGGTGTCCTGGCCCTAAGCCTCTTGCAAAATATAAAAAGGACTGTTAAAAGAAATAAAACCTCTTTTGCATCCAAAAAGTGTCTGGCGCCCAATGACTTTCACCATCATTGCACCCACTATGCCTCACAACCCACTACATATTGAAGGATGTCTGCTGTCTTTGGCCTTGAAGGTTCTCATCAGACTGGAAGAAGTAAGAGACTTTGCTACATTCACTTTTTTTTCCTAAATTCCAGCTCCCTTATGTACCAGTATAGCATTAATGTACTTCTTTTTCAAAAATAAAACAGCTTTCCATTTATTCTACACAGGCTTACCTCACTGTCTTTATGGCTGTTTCAAAACACTGCTCGATTACTTCTGCCTTACTTCCTGGCCAGACTTTAGGTCATGACACAGGAAGGAGTTGACCAGCTGATATCATTAGCACACACTCTGCATCATCTATCCTCAGCTGGTCAACTCCTTCCTGTGTCATGAAAAATAAATTCTGTCCAGGAAGTAAGGCAGAAGTAATCGAGCAGGGTTTTTAAACAGCCATAAAGACAGTAAGCTAAGCGTGCATATGATAAATGGGGAGCTTTTTGCAAAAGAAGTACATTAATAGAGAAGTAAAGGATTTCCCCATTCATACTTACCTAGGTGGATGCACCATCGGTTTGATCCACACTGAGAACCGAGCGATCGAACACAGCCGATTGATTGGTTTTAAGAGCTTCGTGAGCGGAGAGCTGTAGACTGTCAGTCACAGCTCATTGGGGTGCTGAGCTGTGGAGGGGGCAGGGGTGGTTGGCTCAGTCTCTTAGTAGCTCGCTGAAAGGCTGAGATGGGTGACAGTCCAGGCACCTGGCGGATCCAGACTCCTGGAATGACATTGGTGACATCAGCAGAGAGCGGACTTCAGTCCGCTCTTTGCTGAAAACGGGTCACAGGAGTGCAAAACTAACTACACTCCTGTGATCCATAGGAAAAGTACAGCCAAATGAGCTTTGGCTGGACTTCTCCTTTAATGCTATATTGGTTCATAGGGGAGCTAGAATTTAGAAGAAGAAAAAAGGTGAACAAAGGTGAACTTGCCCTTAATGCTTTAATGCTATTGCAGAATATATCAACCATCCATTAGTTGTCTCATAAACTGATTTGCTGATCATGAACATAAGGTATCATATCATTTCTTGTATCTAAAAATGTATGAATGTAGCTAACTACAAGTAGTTAAACAGAAAACTAGAGCGCATGCATGCATGGAAGTGTTTTATGGTGTATATGATGTACACAAGGTCAATCTTCAATATAAAGTCTATATAAAAATTGCATTATTCATATAATAAAAAAACATATTCTTCTTTCCACCAGTTCAGCTACATAAGCATGCAGAGGTGTGAAAGCATTGGTACTATATATTATTGTAAGATAACAAAAGTGAATGTAATGATTACATAAACGAGTTACATTGTATACATCAGAGAAAATGAGACATGGATAGGATTATTTATAATGACAGTAGAGGACAAGCGATGAAATATGGGAATAGTATAATAAAAGATATATATTTCACTGCAGCTGTATGCACACCAATCATGCAATTATAGTTAACACCTATAACTATTCTTTTCAATTTCTCTGCATATAATTGGGTATTCATTGTGAAAACAAGTTTACTTTGCAAATTGAACAAATGTACTCTGTCAATAGGTGATTGTCAAGTGCAGCAAAAAAACATATATATTTATTAAAGCAGAACTCCAATTAATGTCATTCAAATTGAAAGTCTGGTGACATCAGCCTGATTTACACATAAGCTGAGGCCTGTTTGTTTTTGTGGCTGGAGCCGCCAGGTGCTGCTAGCAAGCAGCCTGTGTAAGTCTATAGGGATGCAGCGGCTGCATGGACACACCTACCCATCCTAAATTCTGTAGGCATGCAGGTGAGCCGCCTGAACGTACACTGTATGTGTTTGGGGCTGCTCACCCGCACTCCGGTCAAATTATGATGTGTTGCTGTGTCCATGCAGCCGCTGAGTCCCCATAGACACTGTGCCAGTTCACACTGATGCAAATTTGTTGCGCATTTGATGCGCTACAAAAAGCCTAGATTCGCACGTCATCCAAAAACACATTAAGTTCAATGACAGTCCTTCACATCTATGTGTTGCGTTTGCAATGCGATGCGGCAGCAAAAAGGGTCCTATGCAAGTTTACTGCTTTGCTTGCATTTGCTTTTGTGCGATTTCCCTCTCCATAGGCATCAATGAAAAGCGACATGAAATCGCATCTTGTGTTCAGATATGTCCGAATACTGCTTTTTCTATAAATACTTTTACGTATTCCCCCCCCCCCCCTCGCAGAATTTGCAGCTGTGCCCAATCCCATCCGAAATCGCATTAAATTTGAATTACAATTGCACTGTCTTTAGCAGAAATTGCAATGTAATATCGCACTGAACTCCAGCAAAAATCTGCATGAGAATCGCACCCATTCGTATCGCTCAGACTGAGGCCTGGTTCACACCTATGCATTTTTTGGTGCTTTTTGCAGATACAACCTACAGTTCATTTACCATGGTTTCCTATGGGACATGTTCACATTTATGTTTTTTTCAGCCACTGCGTTTTTGGAAAGGGTCAGGGACTTTCTTAAATGCATAGCAGAGCTTTTTTTGCTTTTTTGGTTCAAAAGACTTTAATGGAGAAGCTGCAGAAAAGCATGTAGTGCGATTTCACCACGATTTTGCTTTTTTTTATCAGCCAAACAACAAATTGGCCAAAAAACTCCATAAAAAAAGGCAAATCGCTGCAAAATCAGGGTAAAATCGTTTGCGCAAAAAAAACGCAAGACGCACAGCAAAAAGCACTGCAGAAACAATCAAAAGCAAACTGTATAGGTGTGAACTGAGCCTGACATAGGCACCTGCAAGCTCCAGCCACATAAGCAAACAGGCCACTCACAGCTTATGGGCCTCATCCTCCATTAAATGAGGCTGTTAAGTGACAGAAAGGAAAAAGTGGGGGACATCTTTGGATTGCAGCAAAAGCTGCTAAATTGGTTAGTTTTCTTTTGAACTAAAATTCTGTTTTAGATGTTCAGTAGATGCTGGAGAGTCTAATCACTTAATTTTCCCAATATTTTTTGTGAGGTCTCTTCACTTGATATCTTGATACAGCTGTTATGAAGGGGTATCACACATATAAAATATTGCATATCAATGTTCCTGTCTTTTTTGTCGTATGATGGAGATCAGACTATAATTTATAACAAATAGTTTCTTCATTTGCCTAGCTTCAGTGTCCCAATGTTATGTGTTATGATCATTCCCTGCCAGAGTTTTGTGAACATGTTCAAACTACTACCATAGGACATGCTTCTTGGGTTTTAGGTATATTTAATTAAAAGAAAAAAAAAACGTTGTAACATACCAGCGATACATGAATTAGAAAATGTACAATATACAACTCATAGCTAAAAGAATCAGTGCAAATAAACTCATCTTATGAGTTAAACACCCACAATGTAGATACTTACTTCGAATGTCTAGGGAGCGCTGAAGAACTCGGCTGTGAGTCTCTGGGATGGCCAAGCACAGGAGCAGCAAACAGGAAATTGAGGCACATACCAGTTTCATTCTATGTCTCTTCTACCCACTGACTGCAGGTGAAGTGCACCGTCAGGCAGCCTGTAAGGAGAGGATTGTGTGAGAGAGACATCGATTTCTCAGAATTGAGTAGCTTGCCCAAATCCGTTAGTGGTCACCCAACCATTCCCTTGTTTTCCTTGCACTTTTACATTTTGGCCAAGAAAAACCTTTAATATCTGTACACATACAATCAGATTTTGGCCAAGAAATACTTTCAATAGCTGTGCACCTACAACATTTTAAGATATATTTAATAAACACGGTACAGTATAGAGCTAGTCACTAGGAGCAATGTACATTAAAGTGAATGTAAAGACAAATACTGGAGATAGGGATTTTGGAGGCACTAGGGACTTTCATGGTACCACTATAATAACAACACTAAATATAATTTAAAATCATATTTTATTACAAAGATCTAGAAAATCATCAATACCTTTATCAAACAAAAAGAGACAACTATTAAAAAGAAACTAACTCCTTAAAAAATTGAATTCTTTACATAATGCCTGACTAGAAATGGTACAATGGTATTTCCTGTCCCAGAGACACAAAAAGAGGCTAGATGATTTCTCCCAAAAGTAGTTGTCCTTGGAACAGGTGTCCTCTTTGAAAATGTCACCTTACCTCTTGTCCTGGGGACAACTTTAAATGTTTTTGCTTTCCCTTCATGTTCCTTCTCAGTTGCAGTAGTTACCAGTACAAATTCAGGGGAATTGTCCCAATGGAAACATAGAAAGTAAGAAAAACACGACAGAGGGTCTAACCCTCCGTCATTCTATACAAAATTTTTACATTTTACCTATTACAGTTAATCAGAATTTGCGTTACTGAAATCATACCAGTGCTAATTGGATTCTGATTGCTATGGTTCCTGTACTTTGCATTGATTGCTTTGTTCCTTATAGAAGGGTTATCTTTAATTTTTTTTTGTAATAATTGTTCTTTAAAAAGCTGTTATTTTGAACAAACTAAAATCCTGTATGTTTTTTTGTGTTGAGTTATATTGCATTATTAGTTTCTAAAAATGTCTGTAATTCAACCAATTCACATCAGCATGATCAGCAAATTATGTTGAATTAAGGATGTATCCTTGTAGTTTGTTCAACTATCATTCCAGGCTTTTAAAGGTCTGTCCACCCAACAGTGTTTTCCATGTGTACATGCTGGATAACTGAGCTCTCTTATGGACTGGAGTAGCTCAGTATTCTCTGCCTAAAGCTGGATACACACATTACAAATTTTGTTGTTCGACTTCCTTTAGATTTACCTTAACCTATGTAGTGCAAGGGCCTGCCTGGTTGCATGATAATTGAAAACAAAATTGTATAGCATGTATCCAGCTTAGAGTCACACTACTTCTGTTAAATTCTCCATGCACAATTAACATAAATGACAAAAATAAGAAAGTAAACCCCTTATGTAATGGGCATGTCAGGTGGACAGAACCTGAGGCCACTTTCACACTAAGGCGCTTCTAAACTGCCAGTAAAAACACTGAGCGCTTTTGAAGAGCTTTTCAGGCGCTTTTGAAGAGCTTTCTATTCATTTCAATGGGGAGGGGAGTTTTTCACAGCTCTGCCAGCACACTGCCCCAGTGTGAAAGCATTCATTGATTTTAATGGAAATAAGTTTTCGTGAGCTTTTTAGGCGCTGTTTTTAGCGTGAAATCGCCTGAAAAGCGTCTCAGTGTGAAAGTGGTCTAAAACTCAAGTTTAGAAATGTCACTGAAGTGAAAGAGACTGAAGAACCCAATGGGTGTATGTTTACATTCATCTTACTGCTTTTAGAAGCTTGGAAATTATGAATTCTGTAGAACTATGCAAAGTGCAATCATGTTACAAAATCCTAGCACATTCCAGCATGTAAAAAATATATATATGTGCCTTATTCTTTTATCCTGGAACACAATATCCTAAAATGTATATAGACAATACATAGTAATATACTATATAGGATATTAGCTGGTTTGAAAACATTTTATAAACAGCTCACAAAGCAGGTTGTTGTTCAATGTTTGTGGAACTACAAATTTTAATTAATTAATTTTAAAGAGTTATCATCACTACTTGATATTTTGTGTGTAGGTATGTTATATAGGTAGAAAGAGTGGGATACTATTATAGAATTTACACTGCATAGCATTCACATTTGCAATGGAACTAACTGCTGCCTATTGTGCTATGTCATTATCAATGAGAGTCTCCATGAAAATGTTCATAAACATCCTCAACTGCAATGCTGAGGAATATGTCAACTGCGTAAAAGCAAATGTTTCTTCCAACAACACCAATTTGAACCGAGTTATGTTTAAATCTGATAATAACATGTATACATCTGTAAATAATAAATTCCATTGCCATTTCTATTAAATTGGTAATTACATGGTGCTAACCGAATAAGTGGTAACAATGCATCACTAGTATGTGGCCATCTAAAACAAAAAAATATATATTATGAATTACCCATAGGTGTGCTAAGTATTTCTGTTCTCAGCACAGTACTCCTTGTGCCACATTGATGAATAGGTAAAACAGGTAAAATAAATAGTAAATCCAACAGCTAATATGAGGCCCTCTTACAGCAGTAGGAGAAGTTGGGTGGAACTTGGAATTCTTTTGCCAAAATGTTGCTGTTGCTGACCCTAATACATCTACAAAGATAGTGGAGGAAATGGAACAGATGGAATATGGAGCAGCTGTACATGGCAACCAATCAGCTTCTATCTTCAGCTTGTTTAGTTAAGCTTTGAAAATAAAAGATCTAAGCTTATTGGTTGCCATGCAGAGCTGCTCCAGATTTTGTCTTCTCCGGTTTTGATTAATTCCCTTTACTGAGTCCACCTGATAGCATGTACCTAATACTGACATATTACAGTGAGGGAATGACTCTTTGCCCATGACTTCCTAGTTTGCTTTAATATGTAATATGACTTAACTGATGCTCATACATTATAATTGTCAGCCAAATAATAATAAAAATTGATGGATCACTGATAAATGCTACCTAAATTTGTAATAGAAAGTCTACCAATTATGTGTAAGCAGTTTAATTTTCTATATAGATCTCAGTCCTCTATTTTAGTAACTCTAAATAAATGTATCATAACTAGATGAAAAAAATGTAATTCTTAATATTGGCATTTGTTTGGATCAATCAATAATGTTACATCATTTATACATTTTAAGAACTTTATAAGTAGAAGAAGTTTAGTGAGCATCGCTGAGAGACTCAAATAAGGTTTGAATTCTTATTTTGCATTTGTTGAGGGGATTAATTGTAAAGCTGTCCAAGTAGGAAAACTGCATCAAACTCTTTGTTAACTCTTTTCTATCCTCCTGTAGAAAATGCACATAAACATAAGGAATAATTTGTACCCACTATCCTACCTAAAAAGTAAACATCATGTTTCTACAATTGTTTTGAACGCAAGGCATTAATAAATGCTGTTAGAAATGTACCTTCACAATATATTAAAAACTGTAACCATATAACTACCCAGATACATCGAAACCCCAACATTTAGCAATAATACTCACAATTTCTCCTGGTAGGGGACTGTCTCGCCCCAGCTGTTCACCTCTGCTGATCCCCCTCTCAGTCTGGATATATGAGTTATCTGAGGCCTGACGTCAGAAGCAGCCCACATCCTCCCCAACCTGCCTAACTCCTGAATCCATTATGTTAATTTCTTTGGAGCAGAAGCTTTTAATGACTCACATGTGACTTATCTTTTCAAGTTCCATTTACTTCTTAATAAAGAAAGGGAAAGGCCAGGTTTTTTCTCAACCTTTATATTAATGTGCATTTGAAATGTACGTTATACCTCCTTATGAGTTCATTTGCACGTACATTGATTATATTTCTCTATCTCCCCCTGGCAATGTTTCCTCATGAAGTGCACTTGAAGACCAACATGGTGCTGTTGCAGTTATGGAGTAAATTACGTGAGGAGGTGCCAAGAAAATGTAGAAGCAGAAAATTGTAAACTGAACTGAGTCATAATGTTACCAAGTAGGAATTTGCACACATACACACTTTTATTTTATAAAGAGATGTGTTACTTATCCAAAATTTAAAAACATTGTTTTGTTTTGAAAGCATTTATGGTTGATGCAGAACTCTAGTTAAAAAAAATAAAAAATAAAAATAAAAAACAGCTCAAGATGCAATACTTATCTTCAGTCCAGAGCTGTCCTGCACTACCTCTTTTACTCAAGATGGCATTTGCTCTCTTTGTTGAATGATGACCAGCATCATTCAACTCACCTCCTTGGGAACTCAGGTGACCAGCATTTAAACCATCCTTCACATGTGGATGAAGAGAAGACCCATTCTAGAGATGTGACAAAAAGTGACTGCCAAGTTGTTAAAAGAATAGCATAGGCCTGAAGGTAAAATCTCTAACTGACTGTAGACTGAAGCATCCTTAGGATGAAACTAAGCTTTAGGACATTGCATTTAGTCCAGTCATCAATGGTCTGGTAGACTGCCCTAGAAGCAACACAGAATGCATGGAGGGGCCTACCAAAGAAAAGAGAGCTTTAATGAGGGCCTCATGTCTAGCATGTCCTTGACTATGGTATTTTCCTCCTTGGGAGCCATCAGAATCTGTTAATCATCTCAATACAGGACCCTCTTGCTGCCCATGCCATTTTTACATTTTCAGCGCTGTCACACTAATGCCGCGTACACGCGATCGGTATTCTCGTAGGAAAAACCTCTGATGGTTTTCCCGACGGAATTTCCGACGGAATTCTGCTCAAACTGTCTTGTCTACACACAGTCACACCAAATTCCGACCGCCAAGAACGCAGTGACGTACAACACTACAACGAGCCGAGTTCAATGCTTCCGAGCATGCGTTGAATTGTTTCCGAGCATGCATAGGAATTTTGCGCATCAGAATTGCTACAGACGATCGGAATTTCCGATAGAAACCTTTTCCGACGGAAAAATTGAGAACATGCTCTCAATTTTTTGCTGTCGGAAATTCGGCCAGCAAAATTTCGATGGAGCCTACACACGGTCGCATTTTCCGATGAAAAGCTCTCATCAGTCTTTTTCTGGCCGGAATTCCGATCGTGTGTACGCGGCATTAGAATTATTACTCAGTCCAGAAATACCATACCCAAAGGTAATTTTTATCATCTTTTGAGACAGCTTTATTTTGGTGATATTTAATCACTACTTTTTAAAAAAAAATTGCTATATAAATGAGAAAATACCAAAAATCAAACACATTTTTGTTAGGTTTTGTTATATAATTTGGCAAATAAATAATTTTTCTTTATAAAGGTAGGCCAACATAAATTCTGCTACATTTCTTTAGTAAAAATATCCAAAATCAGTGTATATCATTTAGTCTGTGTGATAGTTAGAGTCTACAATACAAACTGTTAAATATATATGTGTATATATATTTGAAAGTTGATCTATCCTGATGTACTGATTGCCTATCTCATTTCTTGAAGTCCTAAAATGGCAGGACAGCACAAATAGCACCCAAATTAGCCCCCTTTGTAAAGTAGACAGCCTGATGTATTTAGTAAGAGGCATGGTGAGTTTTTGAAATTGTAATTTTTTTGTCACAATTTTTTGGAAAATGAACAAAATTCGTTTTTTTCACAAAGTTGTAATTTTACCAAGTTATTTCTCATACACAGCATAGGAGCCCTGGAGCACCAGAACAGGTGAAACACCCTCAAAATGATCATATTTTGGAAAGCAAACACTCCAATGTATTTTCTAAGGGGCATATTGATTCTTTTCAATGTGTCATGTTTTGCCTCAAGTTTTTGGAAAATGCAGGAAAGAACATAAACATGTATTTATTTACACAAAGTTGTCAATTAATAAGATATTTCGAACATACATCATAGGCATACTTAGAATTACACACCAACACACATTATGCTACTCCTCCTGAATATAGGGATATCACATATGTGAGACTTTTTTGCGGACAAGCCACACAGAGGTGCCCAAAATCCAAGGAGCACTGTCAGGAAAGGTTCTATTCGGTGGTAATATCTATCATTTGGCGTGCAGCACTGAGGTCCACCAGCAGGTGTCTTCTGGCAGTTTGGAACTGGCAGGAGAGATTTTCCCCGCTTGTGTTATGTCATCTTTGGGCCGCAGTACTGATGCCCACTAGCAGATGGATCCTGGCAGTGTGGAGCAGACAGCACCTCCTGCGTTCAGGTGTAACTTGAAGCTAATCACAGTTATTCATATAAATACCCGGCTGATGATTGCTATCATTGCCTTGATATCTTCCTTGTGCCCTGATCTTAACCTGCTGCCTAAAGACCTGAACCTGTTACCTGAGTACCTGATCCTGTGATCCTGTCTCCCTGTCTCCCTGTCTCCTTGTCTCCCTGTCTCCCTGTCCTGATCCCTATCCTGTCCCACCTGTTACCTTGCATCCCTGCCCTGCAGTCTGATCCATCCATCCTCTCTCCCTGTCCTGTGTTCCTTACCCCATCTGCTGATCTCCCGTTGCTGACCCTGGCCTGGCTTTCGGATGTGATTCTGGAACTGCCCTTTGTTTATCTGCTGACCCTCCGTGCATGACCCTGGCCTGGCTATTGTTTATGATCCTGTTATTTCCCATTTATTGTACATATCTGTCTGTTGTTATTTGTGGGTCTCTGTCTGTTGGTTGGTTTATTGCACTGTGTCATATTGGAGGTGGTTGTATTCATATTATTCACTTACCTTAATAAACATTTATATTCACTTACATGCATTTTGGTTCTCTCTGTGCAGTCCACACAGTCTGGTCTTACCAATTTATGACAGCATACCAAGGCCACCCCTGACCAGAAGTGGCTACACAGAGGAACCATCTTGGTTCAGGTTGCTTTTCTGAAATTAATTTGGATGTGATTCGTTATTATGCTCTGCTAGCGTCAGAGAGTAGTGAATATCTCAACTAGGCACTGAAAGAGTGGACCAATGATCAGCTGCTAGAAATCATTTGTTTAGCTCACTCCTGGGTTCATCAGGGCTGTTTGCTGTTTGGGGGTGTTCAGCCTTTATTTCAAATCTGCACAGAGCTGGCTTTGCCCTGCATCCCAGAGGGCCATGATGATTTTTCTCCCCCTTTCTTTTTTTTTTAATCAAAACAAAGTTTATTGAGCATATAAAACCGAATAAAATAAAACATGGTAAACATCAGGTGCAACAGGCACCATAATATAATACAAAGTAAACATACAATGCTTGTCCTGTGCATGAGTCTTTGTGCAGTTGTTATAGCATGAACATACGGTATATTTATACAATGTATATATCCTTACTTGTCGCTCTTTTAATAGGGGTAACTAAATCCTCGTATTCTGGATCACAAAATAACAGTATGATAAAATATACATATTAGTCTGTGCACGTATGAGCGCTTTCGGTCCACCTGTCCCATATCTTCTGGTATTTACTCGGGCACCCACGGTGTAAGTATAGTTTTTTTTTATAGGGTAGCATACTGTTTACGGCCCTTTTCCATTGCTGGATAGTGGGCACTACTGGTCTGAGCCAAAGCTGGGCTATTTGCATCCTGGCTGTAAAAAGTGTTTCTTGTAGGAACGTTGTAAGGTACTTCTCCTCCTCAGGTAGAGGGAGGAGACCCAACAGACATTGGCGCGGGCAGAGTGTTAGGGGGGAACCCATGTGGTCGTGTAAGAATTTGATGATCTGTGCCCAGTATTGCTGAATAGGTGGGCATACCCATATAAGGTGGTAGAATGTGCAGTCCATATCTCCGCATCTGGGGCATGCGGGGTCCGTGTCAGGTTTGTATTTAGCTTGACGAGCAGGTGTGATGTATGATCTGTGGAGTATATAGAGGTGAGTAAGTCTGTCTGAAAGTTTTTGGGACACTTTCTTTGGTGTCTCCAGTATCTCCCCCCATTGTTCGTCGTCGATGTCCCCAATGTCCCCTTCCCATTTGGTTTTCAGTTGATAGGCGTGGGCTGTGGCTCCAGGGGTAAGGAGATGTGTGTATAGAAAAGAGATCAATTTTTTGGGGTCGTCTCCCACTAGCAGGCCTGTTATGGTTAGAGATTCCAGAACAGGTGGAGAGTTACCCAGCTGTGTCTGTAGTGCATGGCGAACCTGAAGGTAGCGGAAGAAAGCATGGTTGGGGAGGTCAAATTCCTCCTTAAGGTCTTGGAATGTCTTTAATAGGGATGAGCCGAACACCCCCCCCGTTCGGCTCGCACCAGAACCCGCGAACGGACCTAAAGTCCGTGCGAGCTTTAGAACCCTATTAGTTATAATGGATGCGAACGTTCGAAATTAAAAGTGCTCATTTTAAAGGCTAATATGCATGTTAATGTCATAAAAAGTGTTTGGGGACCTGGGTCCTGCCCCAGGGGACATGTATCAATGCAAAATTTTTTTTTTAAAACGGCCGTTTTTTCAGGAGCAGTGATTTTAATAATGCTTAAATTGAAACAATAAAAGTGTAATATTCCTTTAAATTTCGTACCTGGGGGGTGTCTATAGTATGCCTGTAAAGGGGCGCATGTTTCCCGTGTTTAGAACTGTCTCTGCGCAAAGTGTCATTTTTGAAAGTAAAAAAGCTATTTAAAATCACTCGCGGCTAATGTTAATTCACGGCTCCCGTAACACAGAGAACAGTGATTCATTGAAACTCATTCATAAAAAAAAGTCATTGATAAAAAAAAAAAAAAAAAAAAAAAAATGAAAAAAAAAAAAAAAAAAGCGTAGGGGTCCCCCCAAATTCAATAACCAGGCCCTTCAGGTCTGGGATGGATGATTAAGGGGAACCCCAGCCAAAAAAAAAAAAAAAATGGCGTAGGGTCCCCCTCAAAATCCATACCAGACCCTTGAGGTCTGGTATGGATTTTAAGGGGAACCCTAGCCAAAAAAAATGGCGTGGGGTCCCCCTCAAAATCCATACCAGACCCTTATCCGAGCACGCAACCTGGCAGGCCGCAGGAAAAGAGGGGGGGACGAGAGCGGCCCCCCCTCTCGCCTGAACCGTACCAGGCCACATGCCCTCAACATTGGGAGGATGCTTTGGGGGTCTAAGACCCCTAAAGCACCTTGTCCCCATGTTGATGAGGACAAGGGCCTCTTCCCCACAACCCTGGCCGGTGGTTGTAGGGGTCTGCGGGCGGGGGGCTTATCGGAATCTGGAAGCCCCCTTTAACAAGGGGACCCCCAGATCCCGGCCCCCCCCCTGTGTGAAATGGTAAGGGGGTACAAAAGTACCCCTACCATTTCACCAAAAAAAGTGGCAAAAATGGTAAAAATGACAGGAGACAGTCTTTGACAATTCCTTTATTAAAATCTTCTTTCTTCTTTCTTCTTCCCTCGGATTCTTCATCTTCTCCTTCCTTCATCTTCTTCCATCTTCTTCTTCCATTTTCTTCTTCCTCCGATCCGCTTCTTCTTGCGCTGGTCTTCTCGTCCTTCTCGTCCGGCATCTTCTTCCGTCGGCGTCGGCGTCGGTGTCGGTGTCGGTGTCTTCTTGGGCCGCTCCGCGCAATGGGAGGCTCCCGCTGTGTGAGGCTCCGCTCCATCTGACAGGTCTTTTAAAACGGAGGGCACCTGGTGACCCCGCCCCCCTCTGACATCATGGGGAAAGCCATCATGGAATTCCCCATGACGTCCCTGTGCGTCAGAGGGGGCGGGGTCACCAGGTGCCCTCCATTATAAAAGACCTGTCAGACGGAGCGGAGCCTCACACAGCGGGAGCCTCCCATTGCGCGGAGCGGCCCAAGAAGAGACAGAGACACCGACACCGACGCCGACGCCGACGGAAGAAGATGCCGGACGAGAAGGACGAGAAGACCAGCGCAAGAAGAAGCGGATCGGAGGAAGAAGAAAATGGAAGAAGAAGATGGAAGAAGATGAAGGAAGGAGAAGATGAAGAAACCGAAGGATGAAGAAAGAAGAAAGAAGATTTTAATAAAGGAATTGTCAAAGACTGTCTCCTGTAATTTTTACCATTTTTGCCACTTTTTTTGGTGAAATGGTAGGGGTACTTTTGTACCCCCTTACCATTTCACACAGGGGGGGGGGGCGGGATCTGGGGGTCCCCTTGTTAAAGGGGGCTTCCAGATTCCGATAAGCCCCCCGCCCGCAGACCCCCACAACCACCGGCCAGGGTTGTGGGGAAGAGGCCCTTGTCCTCATCAACATGGGGACAAGGTGCTTTAGGGGTCTTAGACCCCCAAAGCATCCTCCCAATGTTGAGGGCATGTGGCCTGGTACGGTTCAGGCGAGAGGGGGGGCCGCTCTCGTCCCCCCCTCTTTTCCTGCGACCTGCCAGGTTGCGTGCTCGGATAAGGGTCTGGTATGGATTTTGAGGGGGACCCCACGCCATTTTTTTTTTTTTTGGCTAGGGTTCCCCTTAAAATCCATACCAGACCTCAAGGGTCTGGTATGGATTTTGAGGGGGACCCTACGCCATTTTTTTTTTTTTTTTTTTTGGCTGGGGTTCCCCTTAATATCCATCCCAGACCTGAAGGGCCTGGTTATTGAATTTGGGGGGACCCCATACGCTTTTTTTTTTTGTTTTTTATTAATGAATGACAGCTCTCTGTGTTACAGGAGCCATCAATTCATTAGCCGCGAGTGATTTAAATAGCTTTCTTCCTGCAAAAATGACACTTTTTTGCAGGGAAAGTTCTAAGCACAGGAAACCTGCCCTCCTTCACAGGCCACCTATAGACACCCCCCAGATGTGATACTGCAATGCTGTTCTAACAGCATGCACACACATATCCCCAGAAATAAAGCACATATTGTTGTCAGCAGTCAGCAGCACACTGACACGCTGACACTGTCTGAAACATAATATGCGAGGCCGCCGGCGCGGCGGCCTCTTATACCGTGGGGCGTGTACTAAAGCCCCTGAGCTATAATTGGCTACAGGCATCCTGCCTGTAGCCAATTATGGCTCTCCTCGCTGCCGGCGCTGTGATTGGCCAAGCATGCGGGGTCACAGTGCATGCTTGGCCAATCATCAGCCAGCATTGCACTGCGCGGGCCGCAATGCATTGCGGGGCCGCTCGCATCACACGAATTTGATGCGAGCGGCCCCAATAGTTCTGGGCTCGCCGAGCGAGCGAACACCCGGTGCTCGATTCGAACATGGGTTCGAATCGAACACCGGGCTCATCCTTAGTCTTTAAGGTGCGGTTGGTAAAGAGTTGGGACAGATATAAAACCCTCTTGGCGATCCAAATTTTGTGGTCAGGGATACTCAGCAGCTCGGGCAGCACAGGGTTTTCCCAGAGGGGTGTGTGGGAGTGTAGGGGTGGGGATCCCAGCACAGTAAGTGCCTTATGCCATATTCTGCTATGGTGTGCCAACATGCCCCGCCTGCCCCCCGAACATGTGAGGCTTTGATGTCTACAGAAGATCAGTTGGAAGGGATGGGCCACAATATCTGTAACCGTTAAACACACCAAGGCCGAGTACCGTAGCTTATCATGTTTGTCTAAGTAGTAGAAGTGGGACAATTGGGAAGCAAGGTAGTAGAGCACTAGGTCTGGCAGAGCAGTGCCTCCCAAGTTGACAGGGCATTTCAGAGTCCGCCAGGCCAACTTCTGCCTGGAGGACCCCCAAATGAAGGTGTTCAGGATTGACTCCATGTTTTTAAGTAGTCGGATGGGGATGGGGAGTGGGGCGTGCCAAAAAAGGTAAAGTAGTTTCGGGAGCAGAATCATCTTCACCAGGCTGATTCGGCCCATAACTCCAAGTGGGCGCCTGGACCAAATTTGGGTTTTGCATTTTAGTAGGCCAATTAGGGGTTCTATATTTAATCTAGTATAGTCTGTAAGGGATCTAGAGCAGTGAACCCCCAGATACTTAATCTGGTTCGTTCGTATTAGAGGTAGGGACACTTGTTCTTTCGTGGGGACTGTTACATCTATAGGAAGGATTTGGGACTTAGTCCAATTAATATGCAGGCCAGAGAAGGCCCCGAATTCGTGGATCAGGTTGAGGGCTGCTTCCAGTGATGGACCAGCATCCTCAAGATACAGCAGCATGTCGTCAGCGTAAAGGCTGAGGACCTCAGTTATTGGGCCTTTTCGCAATCCACGAATGTCCGGGTGTGCCCTAATAGCGATAGCAAGGGGTTCTACCGCCAAAGCGTATAACATGGGTGAGATTGGACATCCCTGTCGGGTTCCCCGGGATAAGGGGAAGGGGCTGGAGATTTGATCGTTCACACGAATACGTGCGGTTGGTGTTTGGTATAGAAGTTGAAGCCATTTTATGAACCGGGGGCCAAATTTGAATCTTGTCAGACATTCCCACAGATATCCCCATTCCACCGAATCGAACGCCTTGGCGGCGTCAAGGCTGACTACCACACGCGTGCCGGTATCATCATGGGTAGCCTGGAGGTTCATGAATAATCTCCTAAGGTTGAAGGCTGTATTTTTATTAGGCATAAAACCCGTTTGGTCGGGGTGGATAAGGCTGGAAATAACTGTGTTTAAACGGAGAGCGAGTACTTTGGCTAAAATTTTAACATCCAATTGTAGTAGCGATATGGGACGATAGGATTCAGGGTATAGAGGGTCTTTACCGGGCTTGGGTATTAGAACAATTAGAGCTTCCTTCATTGTATGCGGGAGGGTGCTAGTTTCAAATATGTGGGAGTATAATGCAGATAGTTTGGGAACAAGGGTTTCCTGGAATTGGGTATAAAACTCTAGGGGGAGGCCATCGGAGCCTGGAGCTTTAGATGGTGCTAAGCTTGCAATGGCTTCCACTATACATTCTTCCGTGATGGGAGCGTCGAGGAGTTCTATCTGAGTGTCCGTTAGGGTAGGGAAATTGACTGTTTGCAGTAGGTTCTGCAGTTCACATATTGGGCGGTCATTCTTTGAGGTGTACAGGTTGGCATAGAAGCGACGGAATTCCTGAGTGACCTCAGTCGGGTCGGTTAAGACTGAGCCATCGTTCGCTGCCAATTGAACCACCACTGGAGGGCTGTGGTCAAGGTGAGCCATATAAGCTAAAAGTTTCCCCGCTCTCTCACCGTGCTCATATGTCCGCTGTTTGGTAAAGAAAATTCCCTTCTGAGCCTTTTCAATATGTAGGTTATCCGTGAGCCTGGAGTGCAGGCGCAGGGCAGCCGAGTTTGAGGGCGTCGGGTTAGCCAGGAAGACTTTTTCCAGCGTATCCAACGTCTCCTCCGCCTGATGCAGGACAGCTTTCGAGGAGGCTTTATGTCTATTTATGCGGCTAATAAGGATTGTGCGGGCATGTATCTTAAAGGATTCCCAAATTATCCCAACCGGGGCTGATCCCACGTTAGAGTGAAAAAAGTGAACCCAGTCCTGCTCCACGGCCTCCAAATCGGTGAGGACCGTGAACCAGAAGGGATTCAGCCTCCACACTCGAGTCGGGGGAGAAGAGGGCAAACGGAGTTTGACCCAATAGGGCGAGTGGTCCGAGAGGACCCTGGAGCCAAACCCAGCCTCCAACAACTGTGGCGTGAGAGCGGGGGATATAAGAATCATATCTATCTGTGACATGGCGTCTTGGGATGGGGTAAAGCAGGAATATGCCGTCTTGTGTGGATTTCTCAGTCTCCATGTGTCGGTCATAGCAAATTCCGATAGGAATCTGCCAAATCTAGTCAGTGTGGTCGTGGTTGGCGGTGTGGGGTCCTTATGAAGTCTGTCAAGATGGGAGTCTATTACGGCATTGAAGTCCCCTAACCATATAGCTGCCACTGTGGGATGTTGAGTCATAAAATCTAACCCCTCCTTTAGGGCCGCAAATTGAAAGGGCGGAGGGACATAGAAGGCCATCAGGAGGAGCTCAAGGCCCCCTACAGTTGCATGCAAAAACAGAAACCGTCCCTGGTGATCCGCCCTCAGTACATGCAACTGAAACTGAACAGTTTTAGCGATTAGGATGGCGACTCCTCTGGAGTTATTGGTGTATGGAGCCTGGTATAACCAGCCTATCCATGGTTTCTTGAGGGACATCTGCAATTGGCCCGTCATGTGGGTTTCCACCAACACGGAGACGTCCGCATGCATTTGTTTAAGGTGGGCAAGGACAGCTAGGCGCTTGGGCTTGGCCCTCACACCTCGCACATTCCATGTAACTAGTTTAAGTGACGCCATCCCAAGCCATTAGGTTGCATGTTGATGGCGGATCAGTCAGGTATTTACCCAGCATAGATAGTAGAGGTATTGGTCTAAGACCACAGACGCCCCCCGTCCACCAGCCCAGAGCGGGGCCGCCTGCAGGATGACCGCAGCGCCCCCCTCCGGGGGGTGGACAGAAAGGGTCAGAGAACACAGCATATAAAATCAGGTACAGTCTAGTAACACACATGAGGTAGCCAGTGAGGACAAGCATAGCACAATAAAATAAAGTAGCACCGTAAAACAAAGAAAAAACATAACATCCACCAAAAAATAAACGGGTGGAAAAAAACTGGTGACAGTACCGTGGTATTACCACGATCCGTGTAACAGTGCCGACTCTGGCCCAGCATGGCACAGGAAACTTGAGGCAGTCCACCAGGTCGGTAGTGACTGAGGCTGGCCAGGGAAACCAATCTTGTGAGAGCGATGAGACGCACAAACCTTCTGATATGATGGCAACAGGCTTCAAGGCCCAGAAGGACTGTGCAGTCTCAGGTGTCAGCGGGGACGAACAAGAATTTGCTGGATAGCATGGTGGAGCTAGAGGGGCTAGCATCCAGGGATGACAGGGGGGTCAGGTAGTCTGAGGGCATGACTGCACAAAGTTTCCATGCCGACGGGGGGACAAATATAGCTGGTGTATACAAGGACCGGCCGGTCCAAGATGGCGATCCACACCCGGGGAGTAGCGGTGAGGGCTGGAGGAAGGGAAGAGGGCAGCCAGGAAGGGGCATCTTTTGGAATGACTTGGGCTATGTATCAAAGGGGTATCGGCCAAGGCCTACTCATGGCATAGTACGAGTTCGCTGGCAGCGTCTGTAGTAAGGCTTCGGTTTCTGATCTGGATCAGCAAGATGGGCATGTAGATCTAGGACGGCGCCTGAGCGCCGGCAGCTCGCCTCTCTAACCATTGCAGTACCGCGGCCGGGTCTTCAAAAAAGTGGGCCTTGCCATCACGTGTGACTCGCAGCTTCGCGGGGAACAGCATGGCATAGGGAAGGTGTTGGTTCCGAAGCTGGCGTTTGGCCTCAGAAAATTGAGCCCTCTTCTTTTGGACCTCAGCGGAAAAGTCCGGGAAGACTGCGATGTGTTGATCTCCGAATGGAATGTTGCCCTTTTCTCTGGTAAGGCGCAGGATCGTGTCTCAGTCACGGTAATTAAGCAGTTTCGCTATGAAGGTACGTGGCGGTGCTCCAGGTGGTGGCGGTCTTGATGCTAGGCGATGCGCGCGTTCCACAACGAAGGTGGAGGAGAAGGCCTCTCTGCCAAAGGTGGTAGTTAGCAGGCGCTCGAGGAACGAGGGAGGGTCGGAGCCCTCCGACTTCTCCGGCAGTCCGACGAAGCGGTGGTTGCATCTGCGGAGCCTGTTCTCCATGTCGTCTTGCTTGCTCAGGATGACATTCAGTTGATGTTGCAGGCTTTCGGTCGTAATCTGTAGAGGGTGAATGTCGTCCTCCGCCTGCCCGAGTCTGCGTTCGGCTTCGCCAACCCTCTCCCTCAGCTTGTGCAGGTCTTGCCGGATGAGGGAAATATCAACCTTGACCTCTTCAATTCTGGAGGTAAGGGTAGTTTGACAAAGGGAGACGGCCTCGAGGATGCGAGTGGTATCCCCAGATGGCGGGGTCTCCTCCTCAGGATTTGGGTTGGCGCCATCTTCCTCCACGGGGTCCGGCTCGTTGGCGCGGTATTTGTTGAGCCTGGCAATTGCTCCTTGAGCCTTTTTCGGCGGTGACATGGGTGCTGGGGGTGTCCCCGGGGGGGTCGGTGCTTATTTCCGAGGAAAACTGTAAAATAAGTCCCACAGGATAAGTGTTAGGATATTGTGCAGCCGGAGCTCTCACCCTGTGCGTCCTACTCCATGCGTCTCCAGGCCACGCCCCTTTTCTCCCCCTTTCAGTATTAATCATGTCACATCACTGATATGGCTTTATGAAAATGACTCCCCTTACTTTCTTTAACATTACACAGCCTGTTCCCAACAGATGCTAATAGAATGTGTTGATTCTGTACAATCCCTTGTCAGACAGGCAGTATGTAACCCACAGTTTGTACAACCACAACTTTTAGCATGGCCTGGTATTTTGCAATCAGCCCCAGCTAGCCCACAACAAACCATCTCTGCTGCCAGACATCTGCCTACCCAAGAGCCCTTTTCCCCTTCACCCATGGCAACCTCCGTTTCAACCCAATATACCCTGCTTCCCACTAGATATCAATACCCTGTTTCTACTCGCTGCACTCATGCTGCCTTTAACCCACCTGCCTCTTCTTTGCTACCTGCAACTTCCCCGCAAAAACTTCCTCTGGCCGCTGTTCCCCCTTTCTCACCATATCCCAGCCCTTCTCTTCAGTCTGCTTCACCCCCTACCTGCAGTCCCGCAGTCACCTACAGAACTCCAACAGTTAAGCCAAAGAAGAAACTGAAGTTCTTTCCTACCCACACGATCCTGCCAGTAACCAAACCTGCTTCCGCACCAACCAACCTGCTCCAGTCTGCCTTCATGCCAGCTGATCCCTAACTTGATGACCCACCTAATCCTGCCAACTCTCTGCCTGATATCCGGTCTGATGTTTCAGTGCCCGCTGTTCAGTCTGATGTTCCAGTGCCCGCTGTTCAGTCTCATGTTCCAGTGTCCGCTTTCCAGTCTGACGTCTCGGTGCCCGCTTTCCAGTCTGATGTCTCGGTGCCCGCTTTCCAGTCTGATGTCTCGGTGCCCGCTTTCCAGTCTGATGCCTCGGTGCCTGCTTTCCAGTGCTTTAGTCTCGGTGCCTTCCTTCCAGTCTGATGTCTCGGTGCCCACTTTCTAGTCTGATGTCCCGCTGCCCGCTTTCTAGTCTGATGTCTCAGGTGCCCGCCTTCCAGTCTGATGTCTCGGTGCCCGCCTTCCAGTCTGATGTCTCAGTGCCTGCCTTCCAGTCTGATGTCCCGGTGCCTGCCTTCCAGTCTGATGTCCCGGTGCCTGCCTTCCAGTCTGATGTCTCCGGGGAGCGCCTTCTAGCCTGATGTTCCCGCACCCACTGTCTTGCTTGATGATTCGATGTCTGATCTGCTTAGTGATCCTGTATCTGGTATCCAGCCTGACGATCCAGTTGCTGGTGGTCCTGTCCCTGATACCCTGTCTGATGGTCCCATTCCTATTACCCTGCCTGATGTGTTCCTGTCTGCTGCCCAGCCTGATGTGTTCCTGTCTGCTGCCCAGCCTGATGAGCCTCTGTCTGCAGCCCAGCTTGAATGGCCCGTGCCTGCTGCCCAGCTTGAAGTGCCCATGCCTGCTGCCCAGCTTGAAGTGCCCATGCCTGCTGCCCGGCCCGATGACCATGAGCCTGCTGCCCAGCTTGATGACCCGGAGCCTGCTGCCCAGCTCGTTGACCTGAAGTGCGCTGTCTTCCCTGATGTGTCCGCTGTCTACCCTGATGTGCCCATTGCCCAGTTTGACATACCCGTTGCTGAGTTTGATGTTTCTGTTGCCCAGCCTGAAGTGCCTGATGCCCAGCCTGAAGTATTTCTTTTTTTAATCAAGAAAAGGTTTTTATTTTTCGTTTTGCACAATTTACATGGTAAGAATCACATTGTACAGTTATAATTCCAACATAACAGAGACTATGCAGTCTAAAATTAAGCATTACAAGGCTCCTGAAACAATATAACAAAAACTAAGTCTTGTCTTTATTAAATACTGTGCAAAACTTTCTTCCCATGACCTTGTCATGCTTTAGTGCACTATTGGTATACCTGTGTTACTATGTGTAAGCATTCACAACAACCATCTTGTGGACCCTGTCTCTGTCAGATCTATTAGTATACTCTGTCTTTTTAAGTTAGCCAGCTCCTGCCCTTCTTTATGTTGAATGAAAGGTGTGTGTCTGTCCTCCATTGTTTTCCCCCCTAAAATCATCCTGCTAGCAGCCTATCCTGAATTAGCTGGTGTGGGGCTAGCCCAGGGGTGTCTAGCCATGGTGACCACATTGCCTGGAACTTTCGTGGAGCATTTCTATGTTGGTAGGTTATTTTTTCCCTGATCAGTAGTTTGTTTACGTTCTCTACCCATTTCTTCCTGGAGGGAATTCTAGGAGTGATCCAGACTTGGGCTATCATTTTTCGTGCTATGTATAAGAGGCGTAGTATTGCCGTATAAGTGGGTGTACCGAGTGTTTCCTCATCTAGCACCCCTAGTAGGCATATATTCGGGTTTTGAGGTATTGTTACATTGAAGGTTGATGATATCGTATCCATTATTTCCTTCCAGTACCTGAAAAGCTTCGGGCACCTCCAGAGCATATGGAGAAGATCTCCGTTGTCTCTTTCACATTTTGGACATATGGGCGAGTCCCTGAGGCCCCACTTGTGCAGTTGTACCGGTGTTCTGTATACTCTGTGTAATAAATACAAATGTGATAGTTTCTGTGAGGCTGAGACTGACACAAGTGGTGCAGCAGAAAGGCACATATTCCACATTTCCCCGTCTATCGGCCCTATATCTTCCTCCCAGCCCTTCCTGCATGGTAGGTTGGAAGAGTCTTGGATTTTACCCAGGAGGATGCCATAGCATCTGGATATCATGCCCTTTTTTTCCCCCTCCAAAGGGTATTTTGAATGATTGTGTGGTCTGTTTTTCGTAGTGTATTTGTTCTAGCTTGGGTTTGTATTGCATGCCTCAACTGCAAGTATTTATAAAAGTTGGTGCGTGGGATTTGAAATTCCTCCTGAAGTTCTATAAAGGATTTGAAAGTAGGGCCATTGAAAAGTTGAGCCATATAGATTATGCCTGCCTCCTCCCATTTCCTGAATCCTTTCAGTTTCTGGATTTCTCTATATTGTCTATTTTGCCATATGGGCGTATATGTTAGGAATCCCTGTATTCCTAGCAATCTCTTAATATATGCCCATAATGTATTTAAAAGTTTCACTGTCAGTGCTTTGGAATTCAGATGACAGTATCCCGCCTCTAGCCTGGTAAGCGCTGGTGCAGTTTCGCCTAGCACACTAAGTAGCTTGCGGATAGGGTCTTCGGTGTCTGGTATTCCCCAGCCTCCCAGCTGTTGCAGCTGTGACGCTAGGTAATACGTTCTGGGGTGTGGGACTGCCAGCCCACCTTCTTCCTTACTATACTGTAACGTAGACAATTTTATTCTGGCATTCTTTTTCCGCCATATAAGCTCCCGGAATTGAGTCTATATTTTGTCGAACCATTTCCTGTGTATCCATATTGGGGAGTTGTTAAATACATAGAGCAGCTGTGGTGCCCAAATCATTTTTATCAGATTTACCCTCCCCACCACCGATAGAGGAAGTTTGCACCAGGCTGTGCATTTTTCCCTGAATTTGTTCAGTAAGGGGACAAGGTTTTGGTCTATGTATTCCGAGGTGTCTGGTGTCACCTGGATTCCCAGATATCTAAATGACTGGACTATCTGGATCATCTCTGCCTCTGCTGGGAGTGGCGTCTTTATAGGGTCTATGGGTAGGAGCACCGATTTGCTCCAGTTAATGGAGAAGCCGGATAGTTGTCCGAATTCTTTAATAAGTGACATGGCCGTCTGTAGTGTGCCCTGTGTGTCCCCTAGATACAGGAGAGTGTCATCGGCGTACATGGACACTTTGTCTGTCCCTGTCCGCCTTTGAAAACCCTCTATGTTATCGTCTGCTCGGATCCTTGCTGCCAGCGGTTCCAGGGCCAAAGCGAACAGCAGGGGCGACAGGGGGCACCCCTGCCTAGTGCCACGAAACAACTGAAATGAGTCTGACAGCTCCCCATTTACTCTAATTTTGGCCGATGGTTCAGCATAGAGAAGTTTTACCCACTTAATAAAATTATTCCCCAGGCCCATATTTTCCAGCACAACCCACAGATAAGGCCACTCGACGCTGTCGAAGGCCTTAGCTGCGTCCAGCGAGAAAATTGCCCTATTACCGGGGTTGTCAACTGGGAGTTGGAGGTTCAGAAAAAGTCTCCTAATGTTTTGGGCCGTTGACCTCGTGGGAATGAACCCTGACTGGTCCCTATGTACTAACTTGTGGATCACTGTTGCTAATCTATTCGCCAATATCCTTGCTAGTAGTTTGATATCCGCCGTTAACAGCGATATTGGTCTATAAGAGTCAGGTGAGTTAGCGTCTTTGCCCGGCTTAGCCTGAAGTATTTCTGATATAAATTCATATTTGTTACGTTCACTAAAAGCCAAATTTGAAAGGAAATTCCAATACCTATAATTTTATAGTTATTAATAGCTATTATTATTATTTAGTTAGTTATTATTTCGGATTTTGGGTTTTTTTAATTTTCGTTCTTATTTTCAGATTTTCGAATTTTCAAATTTTTGGATTTTCAAACTTTCAAATTTTTGGATTTTCAAATTTTTGGATTTTCAAATTTTTGGATTTTCAAATTTTCACGTTTTTGGATTTTCAAATTCAGCTCGGTCATAGCGATTACATGGTACCTGGACCAATCACAGCGGCCTGGTACCGTGGTCAATCCAATGAACACAACCAGTGGCAGAGCTAGACATTCTTTCACCCGGGGCAAAGAATCAGTTTGGCGTCCCTCCCTCCTGACAGGGACAAAGTCAGTCAGTGCCCTGGATGAAGATGCCAAACTGCCGAAAATGCCTAAACAGGCAGCTGCTGCAGGGGGAAAATATAGGTAATTGATTCTAATAAATGCCACCCATCCTGTGCAGTGTTGCAGTGAGGCACCACGGGAGCATAAGTGGGGTTGCCATTGCGACCCCTAATGCTACGTCCGTGGCTAGTGACTTTTCCAGCATTCAGCAATATTGCCATATTGGCAGTGTAAGGCCCCTTTGACACGAGTGGACCGATCGGGTCCGCCTGTCAGTTTTTTTTTTTTTTAGGCAGATCCTCCACTGCCCTCTATGGAGTGGTGCATGTAAATGGGCATGTGTCCATTGATACCCGCCAATATCCAAACTGACCCCATCCGCTAAAAATAGACAGATAGGGAATCTGTTCCCCATCTGTCTGGTGGATTGGAAGACAGTTGGAATGCAAACGGACAGACAGCCCGTTTACATCCGACTGCCCATAGAGGAAAGTGGGCTGTGTCTGTGTCCGCTCTACATAGGTGGAGTGGACACAGGGGAGTGGACACAGACCTGTCATCTGCCTGCTCAGCAGGGATCAGCAGAGAGATCCCATGGTGAGCAGGACGGATCTGCTGGCGTAGTCTGCCCGCTTGTGTGAAAGAGATAATGCAAGCAGGGCAGCTGATACAATAGACATGGGAATTAGGGAGAAAAGTGGGAAAATCCCAGGCTATAGCTGTTGAATCAGATGTCTGTCCCTTCCCCCCTGTGCTCCTCTGGTCCCCCCATGCTCCTCTGTAATCCCCTTCTCCTCTGGTTACCCGCTTGCTCCTCTGGTCCCTCCCGTGCTCCACTGGTTCCCCCATGCTCCTCTGATCCCCCCTGTGCTCCTCTGGTCCCCCTTTGCTCCACTGGTTCCCCCTTGCTCCTCTGGTCCCTCCAGTGCTCCACTGGTTCCCCCTTGCTCCTCTGGTCCCTCCAGTGCTCCACTGGTTCCCCCTTGCTTCTCTGGTCCCCCGTGTTCCTCTGGTATCCTGTGCTCCTCTGGTCCCCCCTGTGCTCCTCTGGTCCCCCCTGTGCTCCTCTGGTTCCCCCTTGCTCCTCTGGTTCCCCCTGTGTTCCTCTGTTATCCTGTGCTCCTCTGGTCAACCCCCAAACTCCTCTGGTCTACCCTGTGCTCCTCTGCCCCCCCCTGTGCTCCTTTGGTCCCCCTGTGCTCATCTGGTCTTCCCGTGCTCCTCTGGTCCCCCCCATGTTCCTCAAGTTCCCCCTTGCTCCTATGGCCTACCTGCTATCCATCTCTTCAAATTCAGTTTAAGTTTTAATAAAGTAAAATTAGTTACTGTTATACTTGTCTGCTGAATGTTGCTGAAACCAAGCCTGTGATAATACAGGGTGAATTGTTCCCTGGTTAACAAAGGGAGCTGGGATGCAATAATGTGCCCTCTTGCACCCCATACCACACCGAAAAGCAAAGTGAACTGGGCTGGGTATAAATAGCAGCTCTTTCAAACATTTGAGAAGGTGGTGTTCTCACAATTCCAGCGTACCTCCTCACCTGGAATAGTAGCACATGCCTCAGGCAGGTAGACTTTTCCCTGTGTATGCATTTTAAGGCAATATTTTCACATATGAGTAGCCTGTACCTTTTAGCAATGAATAAAACCAATCAAACTGTCTTTAACTGTATATCCATTTATTTATTTATTTATTTAACAAAGCAGACCTATGCAAATCAGTATACAGTGTATGGAATAGACAGGAATAGTATACATGACACCTGTGTACGAGAAAAGGGAAACAGGGAAGCTTTAGCTGGCCATACACCAAGAGAAATTTGTTTAAAAATATTTTGTTCAATTTTGTAATGGGTAGCGAGTGTCAATTAAATTTTTTCAAAAGTAGTGACAAAAACATTTGAAGGCACAGGAAAAAATTCTGAAATTTCTGAATACATGAAATTCTAATGCCCTGTACACACGATAGGATTTTTCAACTATAGCCACTGTAATCCAGCCCAAATCGCATATTACTTACTGTTTAAAGAAACTTTAAAAAACTTGTTTCCAGGGGTAAGGCAGCCCATGGATAGTGGCTTTTCCAGCATTCAGCAATTTGGCAGTGTAAGGCCCCTTTGACACGGGTTGACCGATCAGGTCCGCCTGTCAGTTTTTTTTTTTTTTTTTTTTAGGCAGACCCTCCACTGCCCTCTATGGAGTGGTGCATGTAAATGGGCATGTGTCTGTTGATACCCGCCAATATCCAAACTGACCCTATCCCCTAAAAATAGACAGATAGGGAATCTGTTCCCCATCTGTCTGGTGGATTGGATGACAGTTGGAATGCAAACGGACAGACAGCCCATTTACATCCGACTGCCCATAGAGGAAAGTGGGCTGTGTCTGTGTCCACTCTGCATAGGTGGAGTGGACACAGTGGAGTGGACACAGACCTGTCATCTGCCTGCTCAGCAGGGATCAGCAGAGAGATCCCATGCTGAGCAGGCGGATCTGCTGGCGAAGTCTGCCCGCCTGTGTGAAAGAGATAATGCAAGCAGGGCAGCTGATACAATAGACAGGGGAATTAGGGAGAAAAGTGGGAAAATCCCAGGCTATAGCTGTTAAATCAGTTGTCTGTCCCCCCCCCCCTGTGCTCCTCTGGTCCCCCCATGCTCCTCTGTCATCCCCTTCTCCTCTGGTTACCCGCTTGCTCCTCTGGTCTTCTCTGTGCTCCTCTGGTCCCTCCCGTGCTCCACTGGTTCCCCCATGCTCCTCTGTCATCCCCTCCTCCTCTGGTCCCCCCTGTGCTCCTCTGGTCCCCCCAGTGCTCCACTGGTTCCCCCTTGCTTCTCTGGTCCCCCGTGTTCCTCTGGTATCCTGTGCTCCTCTGGTCCTCCCCAAACTCCTATGGTCCCCCCTGTGCTCCTCGGGTCCCCCGTGCTCCTCTGGTTCCCCCTGTGTTCCTCTGGTATCCTGTGCTCCTCTGGTCAAACTCCTCTGGTCTACCCTGTGCTCCTTCGGTCCCCCTGTGCTCCTCTGGTCTTCCCGTGCTCCTCTGGTCCCCTCTGTGTTCCTCAAGTTCCCCCTTGCTCCTCTGGCCTACCTGCTATACATCTCTTCAAATTCAGTTCAAGTTTTTTAATCAGTTACTGTTATACTTGTCTGCTGAAACCAAGCCTGTGATAATACAGGGTGATTTGTTCCCTGGTTAACAAAGGGAGCTAGGATGCAACAATGTGCCCTCTTGCACCCTGTACCACACGAGAAGCACAGTGAACAGGGCTGGGCATAAATAGCAGCTCTTTCAAACATTTGAAAAGGTGGTGTTCTCACAATTCCAGCGTACCTCCATACCTGGAGTAGTAGCACATGCCTCAGGCAGGTAGACTTTTCCCTGTGTATGCTTTTTAAGGCAATATTTTTTATATATGAGTAGCCTGTACCTTTTAGCAATGAATAAAACCAATCAATCTGTCTTTAACTGTATATCCATTTATTTATTTAACAAAGCAGACCTATGCAAATCAGTATACAGTGTATGGAATATACAGAAATAGTATACATGACACCTGTGTACGAGAAAAAGGAAACAGGGAAGCTTTAGCTGGCCATACACCAAGAGAAATTTGTTTAAAAATATTTTGTTCAATTTTGTAATGGAGTGTCAATTTTTTTTTTTTTTAAGTAGTGACAAAAACATTTTAAGGCACAGGAAAAAATGCTTTTTCTGAATAAATCAAATTCTAATGCCCTGTACACACAATAGGATTTTCCGACAACAAATGTTAGATGGGAGCTTGTTGTCGGAAATTCCGACCGTGTGTAGGCTCCATTGGACATTTTCTGTCGGAATTTCCGGCAAACAAAATTTGAGATCTGGATCTCAAATTTTCCGACAACGTTGGAAATTCTGATCGTGTATACACAATTTCGATGCACAAAATTCCACGCATGCTCAGAATCGAGCAGAAGAGCTGCACTGGCTATTGAACTTAATTTTTCTTGGCTCGTCGTAAGTGTTGTACGTCACCGCGTTCTTGACATTTGGAATTTCCGACAACATTTTCGTGACCGTGTGTATGCAAGAAAAGTTTGAGCCAACATCCGTCGAAAAAAATCCACGGTTTTGTTGTCGGAAAATCCTATCGTGTGCACAGGGCATTACTGTGAATGTGGATATGTTAGAGGAAAATTGTACATCTTGTAATGAAGCCTGTTTAGTACATCTGGACTTCCATTCAATAGCAGATCTGGCCTAAATTTTAAAGAGGAAGTAAACTCTCCCACTCTGATGCTACTTTTCATTTAGTCCATTATAATAAGTAATTATCAAACTATAGCCACTGTAATCCAGCCCAAATCGCATATTACTTACTGTTTAAAGAAGTCCACAGTAGAGTGTATTTCCGCTCTTAAATTGAGCACTTCCTGTACTGTTAACCAAGCCTCCTTCTCAATCCAACCTTTCTATGGCAACCCTGCTTCCCTGCTCATAGCTGACTTGTTATTTCATAGTATTTACTTGTGCCGATTATCTAGTGTTTGCCTATGTCAGTCTTATCAGCTTCAGCTGATAAGACTGCAGTAATGCTATCTGATGCCCAGGTTTACACTCCATGTGATGTCACATGGGGTGTAGTAGGAAGCTCTGAGTGATTATGCAGTTTCTTGGGATTTCAGTGTGCCGTAGGAAGTCCTGATAATAGACACACAAGCCCACAGAGTGTGCCGTAAATCAGGGGAGATACGGGCATGCTCAGTGACGTCATTCTAAAGAACAAAAAGGATTACAACAATACTAAGCAAGTAAGGAGATATCTACAAGCAGTGTTCATTAAGGTTTTTTATGCTGATTTACATGGCACAAACTTGTGGGGGAGAGTTTACAACCACTTAAAGGGCTTTAGAGATACCTGAAAAAAAAAAAATGTTCAAAGATTTTTCAGAATCTCTGTAGAAACAAAAATCTAACCATGTAGGGCCAGCTTTCATCAGATTAAGGTTGGTGTATGAGCAGAAAAGATAAGCAGACACAACAAACAATAATGTTCTTTGGTTTTTCTAACCTTTTTCTAACCATGTTAACCTCAGAGCAGCAACATTTTTATTCAGCAAAGCCTTGAATGACTTAATCTTGCCATCTCTGACAGATCAAGCTATAACTTTTTAATGCTTTTTTAGAACTAACAGATGACTGCTGTAATACCAATTGGGAACATTTAAATGTGCATCACTTACAAAACCAAAACACTTCCTATTTCCTTATTTTGTCCCGGCTTGTCATCTTGGCCTTCAGATTGCAGTTATGGCATACAACATAAGTTCTGATGCATCTGTAAGATTTTCTGTAGGATTTTCTTTACTTTACTGATTTCAATTTACAGTATGCACATTCTTCCCTTGAGCCCCTCCAATTACAAATGGCAGTGGCACTGCAAAACAATATTGGTTCTTCTGGCTTGGCAACATTTTGTGTATGAACATGGGTAAGCATACTTTATAAGCCAAGCTTGCTTTTTACAGGAATACAAAGACAAGTGTGTCTTGCCTAAAGTCAAGCATAGTGGTGGGAGTGTCATGGTCTGGGGCTGCATGAGTGGTGCCGGCACTGGGGAGCTACAGTTTATAGAAGGAACCATGAATGCCAACATGTACTGTGACATACTGAAGCAGAGCATGATCCCCTCCCTTCGGAGACTAGGCTGCAGGGCAGTATTCCAACATAACAACCCCAAACACACCTCCAAGATGACCACTGCCTTGCTAAAGAACCTGAATGTAAAGGTGATGGACTGGCCAGGAATTTCTGGGGCATCCTCAAACGGAAGGTGAAGAAGCGCAAGGTCTCTAACATACACCACCTCCGTGATGTCATCATGGAGGAGTGGAAGAGGACTCCAGTGGCAACCTGTGAAGCTCTGGTGAACTCCATGCCCAAGAGGGTTAAGACAGTGCTGGAAAATAATGGTGGCCACACAAAATATTGACACTTTGGGCCCAATTTTGGACATTTTCACTTAGGGGTGTACTCCCTTTTGTTGCCAGCGGTTTAGACATTAATAGCTATGTGTTGAGTTATTTTGAGGGAACAGAAAATGTACACTGTTATACAAGCTGTCCACTCACTACTTTACATTGTAGCAAAGTGTAATTTCTTCAGTGTTATCACATGAAAAGATATAATAAAATATTTACAAAAATGTGAGGGGTGTACTCACTTTTGTGAGATACTGTAAATATATATATATATATATATATATATATATATATATATATATATTCCGCTTGAAAAACTAACACAGATCTGATCAGAAAGGCCCTGTCATAGGGTCTGTAGTTTATAAAAGATTAAAATTGTCTTCCTTAGTAGCACATTAGCGCTGCTGATATCCTGCATTCTCTCATGTTTACATACATGCACTACAGCAACTGCTGCACATCAATATTCTGGGCAGGTTTCCTGACAGAAGTGAATCATGCCTACATAATGTACATAAGCATGGCCACTTAGTGTTCATGGGAAGATCTTGCAACAAGGTGACAAAGCAAAAAAGCATTGGGGAGATAGGGACAGAGTGTTGTCACTCTATAACAGGAAGTGCCTGCTCAAGAACCTTAGTTTCAGGAGTACTGCATATTATTTTAATTAAGGTTGAAGATTCAAAGCTGAACTACAGGTAGATATAAAAAGACAGATCAATGTAGGAGATGGCAGAGTGAGCTTATCAGTCTGCTATGTCTCTTTTCACTGTCCAGTCAAGCTGATGGACAAGACCTGTAAATATTGCTTTACTGCAGAAGTCTTCTGGCTTTCCAACAAGGCTTTGGAGTGCGACAAGGCTGTGTATATCCCAGAATTGGATGGACAGAAATATAAATACTTTGGCAGCTAAAACGGCTCCCATATATGTAGTTGATGTGTGCATTAAGCTATCTGCCTAAAGTTCAGCCTTGAAAATATTAATAATGAGTTTAGAAACTACTTTTACATGCTAAAACGTTTGAGATTACCTAAAGTTTAAACGTCACATTGTTTTTAATAGCATTAAAAGTCAACTCTAACAGAGCTCCACGTTAGCAGGCAAGTTTAGCATTCTGCATTTAAGCTGCAGTCCATGTTTCCTTTCATTTAAATTGTTCATCTGGGCCAAGCTGACCCAAGCAAACTATCTCTATAACTAAGTTTCATAGTTAGTATAGTTTCATAGTTAGTAAGGTTGAATAAAGACAACAGTCCATCCAGTTCAACCTGAGTGAGTGTCTACAATTGTCCCTATCCCTGTACATTGCACACTCACATCGGTCCATACCCTCAAGGAGCCCACAATCCAAGGTCCCCATTCATATACTAGGGCCAATTTTTGGACAGAAACCAATTAACCTACCTGCATGTCTTTTGGATTAATCTGTCGCTCTCAGTGCTGTAGCATAGTGTACAGCATTAGCGACATACAGCATGCAGCACTGTGTTCTGGAAGCATCACAAACAACTTCCCGTCCAGCTGTTGGAACAAAATCGAAACCTTGTTTTTTTAATCAAAGATTACAAGGCTTCTTCTGATTGGCCAAGGTGGAAATCATGACACCATCTGTCTACTTCTTCAACTTAGCCAATCAGAGGAAGCCTTGTCTTCATTGTTAAAAAAAAAACAAGGCTTCCTCTGAATGGCTGAGAAGCACTTAGCCTCACTCGGTGTTATTCCTGCAGCAGATGGTTAGTCACTCATAATGCTGCCACAACACAGCGTTGCATACCTTATGTAGTTAATGCTATCACATTATGATACAGTGCTGACAGTGACAAAATAACTAAGTTATGGAAATAGTTCATTTGGGTCAGCTTGGCCCAAACAATCTATTTAAAGTGAAAGAAAACATGGATTTAGGCTTTAAGGCTACTGGTACAGAAGCCCAGAAGTCGCACGTCTTGTAAAAAGTAGCTGTATAACTCTCCAACCTCTCAATACCAAATATTTTAACACTATCAAATTATATATATGATAGACAACACCGTGAGAAGGTTATTATATTTAGGTTTACTAACATGCCCTACATATCCCAGAAAAAATATGGTGTGGTGTGCGGTATACAGTAGTGTGTTTCAGCTATAAGCTAGATGAAGAAATCCAGTTAGATGTAATGCAGACGAAGCCATACAATGCGTCAAGAGCTTCTTGTTTCATCTCTGGTTGACAACAGGTCTCTGCAAGACACATACAAAATTATGATTTTTCTGTAATCACATACACTATACACATCTTCAGTGAAGTGATTCTCAAAAGTATAAATGTTCCATTTACACAAGATGTTTAATCGGACATCTATAACTACTACTAACACCATTGATCGTCCTCGGCTAATGCACACATGGTATTCCCAGAAAAGAAAAAACGTTAGGGAACTGGTAAATTAGCTTTTGCTTGGATTCCATAAATGTCTTTCCATAAATACCTCAAGTAATTTTTATTGAAGATTTTTGTATAATTTTTTCTAGTAGTTGTAAAGTTAATTTATCATATCCACATTTTTGAGTACATAATTGTATATACTGTACCCTTTGTAAAGCCATATTTATAGTTGTAAAAAAACTTGCTACTCGTGTTGAATCCAGCTCACATGCGGGTCACATGATCTCTATCATGCCAGACTGATTTACACACATGCGGGTGGGCGTGTACAGGGCGGGCACATGTCATTGCAGGAAGTGATGTAATGCCACTGAGCTTCCTTGTTTCCAAGGCAACCATACCTGCCAGCATTCCGTTACCTCCCCCTTTCCCCAGCTAAGGGCAGGCTGATTCACAACACAATTGTTGGAGGATTAGCTGTCAATCAAAAGAGGAGAGATGGGGGGGGGGGGGGGGGGGTGGTGTGTTCTTACACTGACCACGGAAGTTAGAGGCACGCTGTGTGAGTGCACATCCTGCCTCTATCAAACAGTGGAATGACAGAGGACATAAACTGACCACACTAGCATGATGGGCTGCCATGCTTAAAGAGGAAGTAAACTTCCTCTGCAAACTTTTACCTGTAGGTAAGCCTATGCGCTCTGAGGGAACGGCCCTCGTATGTCGATCCTTCCGAGCCCGTGCCGTGAATGGCGGCTCCCGCTCGCATGTGTGGGAGTGACATCATCGTGACTCCGGCCAATCACAGCGCCGGAGCCTGCGAACCCGAAAAAAGCTCCAGGAAAGATGTCGGCCATGACATCGGTGTGGGGGAACTGCTGCAACAGCTTCGTTTTAAGATAAGTATTTCATAATGAGCTAGTATGCAGTGCATACTAGCTCATTATGCATTTGTCTTGCAGGTTTTTTTTTGGGGGGGGGGGGGGGGGGGGGGGGGGTTTCAGAGGTTTACAACCTCTTTAATATGGTCAGTTTACTACCAGGAAGAAGGGAACTGGAAGGATCAACCAGGTAATACAGAAGCACTGCAGTAACAAAGAAAATAATAATAATAAAGATCTCATTGGAACCCCTTATACAAATATGTTTACAAACACTTTAAGCTAAGCTCCAACTTTACCTTTATTCTTGCACAGTTGTACCAGCTCCTCTTCTGTACTTACTCTACAACTACTACTACTATTGATCCACTACTACTACATTGAGCTAATGTACACATGGTATTCCCAGAACTCTCCTGTACTGAAATTCTCCAATTTATGTGCACACTGTGAACTTCTCACAGTGTGCATCATCTAATTATTATCTTCCCAAACTTACTGTCCCCAACCTGCCCCTTTCACTCACTGGAATTCAGTTCTTTCAATCATGGAGGCTCAGCATCTCAAGTGGGGGGTCTGCATGCAAATGCCCACTCCTCTAGACTGACATCCACCCATCAATGCATTTGATAATTGTGTAACTCCTCCCAAGAGCCAGCCCACTGCTTGCATTAAAGTGGTTGTTAAGCCACTCAATGACATTGCTATAATCAGTTCTGCTATATTAAATAATGTCTAATGTGTTTTTTAAAAGAAATACTGCTGTGTACCTCATTTCATAGCGCCGATCGGCGCTCACGTGACAGGTCGCCTCTCTCGATCTGAGAGCTTTAGTGGGTGGGGCTGAGAAACCCCCACTGACATCAGCCAGGAGGAGAGAAGTTGCCGGTCACATGAGCGCTGATCGGCGATATGAAATGAGGTACGCAGTGTATTTAACATAACAGAGGGGATTGTAGCGATGCCATTGCATTATGATAGCAGCAGGATGGGAATGCAGGGGGGTGGACGGAGCTGACAGGCAGGGAGGGAGGGGGGGAGAGCAGAGAGGAGAGCTGCAGATGATGGAGGCATGTAAACTGACCACGGTGTCAGGGCTCAACAGCCATGATAAACTGTGGTCAGTTTACAGGGGGAGGGCATAGCCAAGCAGGATCAGCCAGGTTTTTTAGGTTATACAGGGGGCCAAATGACACAGCACAAGCACTGTGCTGTATAACATACTTTAAGGGTAGAGTTACAAACACTTTAAGCCTGAGGGCTTTTGATGGGAGTACAGAGGTACTGTGTTTTTGTTTTCAGCAACCTGCTGGTCCCTCCCACCAGCCAGGATTTGACTGCATTGCATAGAGAAGCACAAAAACCCACTGATTATATTACTGGGTCCAAATATGAGCAGTCTCCATGTCCATATTAAACCATTTGGTGTTGGAGGACAAACATTTTTAAGTTATGAGTTTTTAGGCTTCATATACGAGTCTGGATACTGGTATGTAAAATCTGAATGCCTTATTTTTACACTCAAAGTATCTGGACACATCACCTATATTTCTTAACTTTAAACAGTATTATATGGCTCTTACGGCAAAGATACGATCTGCCCTTTTGTTCTTTCCATTTGGATTGCGCTGGGTTAAGGAGCCTCGATAAATAGAATTTCTATCAATGGACCCATCTGAAAAGACAGAGTGAGAATAAAGCTTGACATTGCAAAAAATATTAGTATTTAATATGAAAGAATTCAACAATCCATTTTTAGTTGAATTCTTTCATCTTTTTTTTAAAAGAGAAGTGCGGAAATTAAAAAAAAACAGACAATCATACTCACCTAGTTGGATGCAGCACTGATCCATGCTGCAGCTAGCCCTCGCTGGCTCTAAGGACTGTCAGGACTCTCTGCTCTGCCCCTGTAGAGCAGCTGGCTCAGTCTCCCAGTGGCTCGCTAAGAGGCTGAGCCAGCTGGCAGTTCAGGCTTCTGGGTGGATCCCAGCTGTAAGGTCGTGATCTTTCCAGAGCCTGGACTGGCTGAGTGACGTCATCCAACAGCAGGCTTTACTGTCGGCTGAAAACAGTTCACAGGAGCGCACTTAGTTTATAGGAGAAGTAGGGCCAAAATAGCTTTGGTCATACTTCTCTTTTATTAACCCCTTCCTGTCCGCCACAGCTACAGCAGGGCTACAGCGTGGACCTACATTGTCGAGAGGGCATCAATAGATGTCCCCCCTTTGTACTCTCTGTGATCACTGAGTCAATGAGACTTAGTTGATCACAGATCGGAGTAAGGGGCCACGTGATCAGCTGTCAGCCAATGACAGCTGATCACGTGATGTAAAAAGAATATCGGTAATCTTTTTTTTTTTTTTTTGAGGAGAAATAAAAGCTGACCACTGGCTTCTGTGTAAGGAACATTGGTCCCGAAGAGGAAGAGGCACAGCCACTTCATCTGTGCCCACCAGTTCCCCCTGCCAGTGCCACCTGCCAATGCCCACAGTGTATATTAGTGCCACCAATCAGTGCCCACTAGTTCATATCAGTGCCACCAATCAGTGCCACCTATCAATGCTCACGAGTGCCACCTATCAATGCTCACCAGTGGTGCCAATCAGTGCCTCATCAGTGCCACCTAGCAGTGCCCATCAGTGCCAGCTATCAGTGCCAGCTATCAGTGCCACCTATTAGTGCCCTTCAGTGCCACCTATCAATGCCCTTCAGTTCCGCCCATCAGTGCCGCCTCTCAGTGCCCACCAGTGCCACCTTATCAGTGCCTATCAATGCAGCCTATCAGTGCCTATCAATGCAGCCTATCAGTGCCCATCAGTGCAGCCTAGCAGTGCCCATCAGTGCAGCCTCATCAGCGTACATCAATGAAGGAGAAAAATTACCTGTTTGCAACATTTTAAAACAAAACTGTTTTGTATTTTTTTTTCAACATTTTTGGTCTTTTTTCATTTTTTTAAAAGAAAAGAAAAAAAAAACCCAGAGGTGATCAAATGCCACCAAAAGAAGGCTCTATTTGTGGGAAAAAAATGATAAATAATGTATAATTAATTGCTGAAAATTGGTCTGGGCAGGAGGGGGGTTTAAGTGCCCAGTAAGCAAGTGGCTAACAACTGAATTTTCTTCTGTCATCTTGTACGTAAAGAACTCAATGTGGATGTTGTTGATGTGACAATTGGTTTTGCAATATGGCCATATGCTTTTAGTGGGAATTGTGGAAGCAGATATTTTTAGGTCATCTTACAGTTTTTCTACTGGTGAGGAATAGAAGCAGGATAATGCCGAAGAGAGGCTTGTCTCCCGTTTTGGTCTTACCGTATTCCCTTTTTTAAATACTTTTAAATATTTTTGGGAACATTTTCACTTTGTTATACACAATATATAATTTTATATTTTTAATATATTTAGAGGTGTACCTCTGGAAGTGATTGTATGATTATGAAATTCATTGTAGTTTTTTTTTAATTAACTTAATCACTTAAGGACAGAGCCTCGTTTTGAGATTTGGTGTTTAAAAGTAAAAATAAATTTTTTTTGCTAGAAAATTACTTAGAACCCCCAATCATTATATATTTTTTTCGAACACTGTAGAGAATAAAATGGCGATCATTGCAATACTTTCTGTCACACCGTATTTGTGCAGCAGTCTTACAAGCACACCTTTTTTGGAAAAAACACTTTTTTTAATTAAAAAATTTAAATAAAACAGAAAAGTTAGCCCAATTTTTATATTGTGAAAGATAATGTTACGCTGAGTAAATTGATACCCAACATTCAGCTTTAAAATTGCGCCTGCTCGTGGAATGGGGAAAAACATTTAACCTTAAAAATCTCCATAGGCGATGTTTAAAAAATTCTACAGGTTGCATGTTTTGAGTTACAGAGGAGGTCTAGGGCTAGAATTATTGCTCTCGCTCTACTGATCGCGGTGATATCCCACACGTGTGGTTTGAACACCATTTTCATATGCGGGCATTGCTCGCGTATGTGTTGGCTTCTGCGCGCGATTTTGGCAGGACGGGGCGCGTTAAAAATGTTTTATTTATTTTTTCTTATTTATTTTACTTTTTATTTGTACACTGTCCTTTAAAAAAATTAATAAAAATCGTGTCACTTTTATTCCTATTACAAGGAATGTAAACATACCTTGCAATAGAAAAAAGAAGAAAAAAAACCTCTTAAATATGAGATCTGGGGTCCCAAAGACCTCAGATCCCATATTTACACTAAAATGCAATATAAATAAATAAAAAAAAAAATAGTTTGAAAAAAAAATGTCCCTTTAAGAGTTATGGGCGGAAGTGACGTTTTGGCGTTGCTTCTGCCCTGCAATGGTATGGAGCCGAGCGGGGGCAATCTTCCCCTCAGTCAGCTCCATAACACAGACCGAGAAGGATCCGATCTCCCGATCGCTCTCTCCCACCACCGATAAAAGTGATCTTGCGGCGAATCCGCCGCAGAGACCACTTTTATCTGAAAGCCGACCCCCCTCTGAAGAAGAGGATACTGGGGTTATGGCAGCTAGCTGCTGCAATAACGATATTCCTCTTCAAATAGCCAACGTATAACGACGGTGGGTGGTCAGCAAGTGGTTAAAAAGTACCACAGTACCACATTACCCTTATGCCGCAATAAGACTTTAGGGCTAGCTTTTGAATAGTCTAAGGTAAGCGTATGCAGTAGCACTAATTTACTACCTGTTTGTACCTCTATGAGCAATGCTAACTTTGAAGCAGTCAAACAGACAATGAAATTGGGGTTCACCCAGAACAGAGAGCAGTCACTAGTGGTGTACCACAAGGCTCTGCACTGGGTCCTGTTCTATTTAATCTATATGTAAGTGATATAAGTAAAGGTTTGTTGGGTAAGGTATGTCTTTTTGCAGATGACAGAAAAGTGTGTAATATGGTTGATATCCCTGGAAGTGTCTTTAACATGGAACATGATTTGGCATTGCTGGAAGATTGGTCAAAGCAGCGGAGACTGCAGTTCAATGTTTCTAAATGTAAAATAATGCACCTAGGGAAAAAGAATCCCCTGAGAGAGTATAACATTGGGGGTCCAGTGTTGGCCAGCACTACAGAAGAAAAAGATTTGGGGGTACTCATTTCAGATGATTGCAAAATGAGCAGTGTGACCAGGCAGTGGGGAAAGTGAATAGATATCTAGGATGCATCACTAGAGGGATCACCAGCAGGAGGAAGGAGGTTCTAAATCCCCCATATAGATCTTTAGTGAGACTTCATTTAGAATAGTATGTCCAGTTCTGGAGACATCACTTACACAAAGATATTGATAAAATAGAACAACTCCAAGGACATGTAACAAAAATGGTGAAAGGTATGAGGGATAAAACATATCAAGAGAAACTTCAGGAACTTAATATGTACAGTCTGGAGGAAAGAGGGGAAAGGGGAGACATGACTAAAACCTTTAGGCTGGGTTCACAATAGGTGTGAAACCTGCATCCAATTCGCCCTATCTCCGGTTGTGGAGCTCACTGCACAGAAACGCTATGCGTCTTTGGCTCCGTTTCAGGGCTGAATTCAGGCAAAGATTCGTCTCTGATTCGGAGAATGGGGACACACAGTGTTCCTGTGCGATCCGCAGCAAGTTCCATTGTGAAACGAGCCTTAAATACATCAAAGGGGTGAATAAGGTTCAGGAGGGCAGTTTTTTTCAATATGAAATCAAAATCAAGAACACGGGGACATGACCTCAAACTAACTGGAGGAAAGTTCAAAACTAATCTTAGAAAGTATTATCTTACTAAAAGGGTAGTCGATGCTTGGAATAAACTGCAGAGCAGCAGAGGTAGTGAGACGGTCAACAGTAAATGCTTGAGACAAACATAGATCTATAGTCAAACAATAAAGTTAACGAAAAAACAAACAAAAAAATGGGTAGACTCGATGGACTACCCAGTCTTTTTTCTGCAGTCACTTTTCTATATTTCTATGGTACTGAAAACTTGTTGTGCTAAATCTTCTCACCAAATGCTGCCAACCCTCAATTAACGTAATTTATAATTGTAGTAACTCTTGCCTTCCACTAAGTGCTAACTATCATGCAGTAAAGAAGAAAAGTGAGTTCAGTTTAAGAACTGTAAAAATTTGTAAGATAATCCTCCATGAAGATGGGGCCCATGGTGAGGTTAATTAAAGTCCTCGCAGGTCAGGCTGCTCCATCTATTTATAGTAACATTTAAAAGTTTAGCTGCGGAGTAAAACGTATGAATGAGGAAGCTTTGTTATCTGGATCCACAGGACTAAATAGCAGTGGGCTTTGGTTGTAGCTTGTTACTAGAAAAAAAAAATGAAACAAGTGATAATTTGCCTCCACATGCAGGCAAGGAGAAAAAAGCTACAAATTTCAGACTTGAGCAGAATTTGCTTATTTGCCAAACATATATGGATACAAATGGCCCTTGTAGCAACCAACTAGCAGACCAATTTATTGCTTTAACTACTCTACATCCAAGATATTTAAGTTTTATGCCCCGTACACACGGTCAGAAATTCAGACCACAAAATCCCTCGGATTTTTTCCGATGGATTTTGTCCGACACTGGTGTTGCATACACACGGTCGGACAAAGTTGTCGGAAAATCCGATCATCCTGAACGTGGTGACGTTTGTTGCGTACAACGGGACTACGTAGAGGCTAGTAGCCAATAGCTTTGGTCTTGTAATGTGATCTGAGCATGCGTAGCACTTTGTCCGATCGGAATTGGTGTGATCGGACTTTGTTGTCGGAAAATTTGAGAGCAGGAGATAAAACTTTGTCCGTCGGACAATCCGATGGAAAATGTCCGATGGTGCCTACACATGGTCGGAATTTCCAACAACATTGTCCGATAGGACAGGATCCATCGGAAAATCCGACCGTGTGTATGGGGCTTTAGACTGGGTTCACACCATTGCGAATTGGATGCGGTTCTTCACATCCAATTCGCAATAGCAGGAGATTTTTACCGGCTCTCTATGGAGCCGGTTCACATATCTCCACAGAAAAAGGCACCGGACTATCTTTTGGTCCATTTCAGGTCCGAATTCAGACAAAAATTCGGGCTTAAATCGAACCTGAAATGGTGAACCAAGATGCACCAGACCCCTGCTGTGAGACGGATGCAGTGATGGTGTGAACCCAGCCTAAATCATTTAATATTCCTCCCTTTCTCATCCAAACCATGGTAAATGTGGGCTGTAGGAGTCATCTGCAAAGCAATTTCCAGTAATGCATAATGATGTGCACTAGAGGTGCACTGAATGGAAATTTTGGTGCCGAAACCAAAAATTCAGGATGCACTTGGCCGAAACTTAAACCGAAACTGAAAATGACCACTTTAAAAAAAATATTATATGTAATTGTATTATATTCAACTTTTTCATTTATATCATGAATTTAAATGAGTATGAATTTATTGTCGGCCATTAATGGCACCTTTAGATGCAAAAAAAAAATAAATGTCATCCTTTTAAATTCTATGTATATATTCACACTGGTCTGTTGTGGTGTTAAAAATTGTGCTTGCTGTATTTTTGGCAAGTTAAAAAAAGGGCACCAAAAACGCACCTCCCTGTTGAAATGCAGTGAAAACGCAGCAAGAACCCATCAATAACGCACCCGTGTTATGTTTGTGATGTGGTTTTTCACATGACATATGAAAAACACATAAGCACAATAAAATCGCAGCAAAATCATGTGCGTTTTCAGTGCCATTATCGTGCCATCTTCTTTATTGTCAAAATGCCAAAAACACCAGTTTCACCCGCCAAAATTTCAGTGCATCTCTAATATGTACCCTTTTCCCTGCATTGCAATTAAGCTGCCTTTTCATTCCCAGGATTAATAATAAATCAATTTTAGTGTAAAAAATTGATAAAAATAAGTTTTATTCTGGATAGGGAGTTACACCCTGCTAGCTGATTATAAAAACAGCTGCATTCATAGTATATAACTTTTTCTCATAAAGTGAACACTATCAGCATGGAGACAAATAACTGGATAGTTTACTGAAATAGAAAGATAGTTTGATTGGATACAAAGATAAGGAAAATAATTCTCAATAAATTGGCTGTGTCAGATGAATTCAGAGTATTTTTTTTTTTTATCAGGGAAGAGCAGTAGAAGGAATATTCTGTGAAGATCCCAATGCTCTAGGCCAGGGGTAGGCAAACTTAGAGAGATGGAGATCTACTTGAACAACACTGATGAAGTCAAAGATCACCGGGTACAGTGTCCTGTTGTTAGGGCCAGTTCACACCAGAATGCGATGCCAGAAAGTGTGTTTCCTGCACCGTGTTCAAAACGTAAGGCCTCTGTGATCTACTGCAGGTGATGATACATTATTAACACCAAATGTAGATGGTAAACACAGTGGACATAAAAAAAAGTATTACAAGAGAGTGCAGGGTTTGGGAGTGCGTTACGCTCAAAATTCAGGGTTCAAGAGTGCGTTACGCTCAGAATACAGTGTTCAGGAGTGCGTTACGCTCAGAATGCAGGCTTCAAGAGTGCGTTACGCTCAGAATGCAGGGATCAGGGGTGAGTTGCGCTCAGAATGCAGGGATCAGGGGTGAGTTGCGCTCAGAATGCAGGGATCAGGGGTGAATTGCGCTCAGAATGCAACCAGACACACAGGGTAGAATTAAAATAGTTACATTTGACAGTGAGCAAAATATTTAGACAGCTTATGAAAAAAAAATGCCCAGGCAGAGGTACTTTTTAAAACACTCACCTTCCATATCTATACCAAACTTCTTTTGGAGTGCTTGCTGCATTGACATGATCTAAACGTGCAGAAAGAGATAGCAAATATGTTCAAAACATGGAAGCTTTTACATTTACTTTAAAATAATTATTTGCACATCTATCCCAATGCATATGTAATGTTCACTCCCGGAGTGGCCACAGAGAATATCCCCAGGTCTCCTTTGCCAGTTCAGAGGTTGCCAGCCACAAGCGCAGTTCCATGCTCCAGGCTCAGTCTAGGGCAGTCTTTTTCAACCAGGGTGCCTTGTGGTTTCTTCAGGGGTATCTTGGCAAAATGCCTAAAAATTGGTCAAAAATTGTATACAAACCAGCAGGTGGATGAAGCCTGCCTTTTAGTTACACAAAGCCACAGGTTTTCATTATGCACCAATACGACTTTCTAGACACTGGCATCCTAACAACCAATGACATCATCAGTTAATAAGGAAGATGTCTGTTGCCTCCACAGGATCCTTGTTTGACCCTCCTCAGCCCCTCTCCCTCAGCCCTGGGGTGACATTAGCTGAATGATGGAGAGAAATTGAGGCAGAAGAGAAACATTGGAATGCGAGTCAGTGTATTTGCTTTGGACTAATAAATCACCTCTAACGTTGGGTGTCTTACATGTGGATGTTGCTGCATTGTGTGAAACTATTAGAATAGTTTTTTACATTTAAGAATGGGGTGCCTCAAGACTGTCCATAATTGTAAAGGTTGCATTGAGATTGTCTATAATTTTAAAGGGTGCCTCGACTGAAAAAAGGTTGAGAAACACTGGTCTAGGGGATATCTTTTTAGAACTTATTGTGGAATAACTTGAAACAGGAGAGTGGTTCAGAGGTTTCAGGATACTCCAAAATAAATAGACAGAGACAGAGTTCTAGCACAGATTCTTGTAGTAGTAGGAACACATTAAAGTCCCAACCAGATAATCAGTTAGTCTAATCTAAAATATTTGAGTAAATAAAAGAGCGATAAAATGTGCTGTGAATGCATTTGCATAGTGGTGCCTTGTGCACCTAGCTAAGGGTCACATTCCTCTCTTCAATTTTACACACAGTAACACAGAACCTAAGACTGACTTGGTTGTTTTTACACTTGCACTTTTTTTGCAGGTATAAAAAAAGTAATAATTTTAAGGATATTAGTGAACATTTAGAGACCACCAACTTCAAAAATTAATCTTTCATGACAATGCACTCAGCATATACTGCAGAAAACACACTAATGCCCTGTACACACGATAGGATTTTCTGACAACAAAATCCATGTTTTTTATCTGACAGATATTGGCTCAAACGTGTCTTGCATACACACGGTCACACAAATCTTGTCGGAAATTCCGAACGTCAAGAACGCGGTGACGTACAACACGTACGACAAGCCGAGACAAATGAAGTGTAATAGCCAGTGTGGCTCTTCTGCTTGATTCCGAGCAAGTGTGGAACTTTGTGGGTCGGAATTGTGTACACACGATCAGAATTTACGACAACGGATTTTGTTGTTGGCAAATTTGAGATCCAGATCAAATTTCGATGGAAAATGTCCGATGGAGCCTACACATGGTCGGAATTTCCGACAACAAACTCCCATCGAGCATTTTCCGTCGGAAAAGCCTATCGTGTGTACTGGGCATTATACTGATTATTAATAAGGAATAAATGGTAAAAGAATGGTCTTGCACAATTCCTCTATTACTTCAGTGTGCAATTACTCATGCACCTTGATAACAATAAATCAATAATTAACAAATGGTGAATATTAAAATAAAATCGATAATGAACCACACCAAAATGTTCAATGAACTGAAAAAGTGTCCCAGTGATCAATTCAAATACAAGTGTATAATCCTTCTTTGTGAAGATTCCAATGGTCACTGTGCTTTCACCAATCACCTCAGTGCTCACAGAACTCTCACTTCATAGCTGTATATAGAAAGCCTTTGGAACAGTTTAATGGGCTGGTAATCCTAGAAAATTGATCGACTCCCATGGTTTGGCGTGTACATTGCCATCATCCCTTACAAATTCAAGAAGAACTCTTCTTGTGTTTTTTTCCATAAGAATTTTATGAATTTTTGTGTATTAATAAAATCGTATATTTTTTAATTAATTTTTCTACATACTTTTTTGTCAAATTGCCTTAAAAATCCAATTTTGAGGTTCTTCTTCTTGAATGGGCTGGTAATCCTTCCTTAAGCCCCATACACACGGTCGGATTTTCGCATGGATTCTGTCCGATCGGACAATGTTGTTGAAAAATCCGACCGTGTGTATGCACCATCGGACAGTGTACGTCGGATTGTCCGACGGACAAAGTCCTATCTCCTGCTGGATAGATTTTTTGACAACACGGTCCGATCACACCAAATCCGATCGTGTGTAGCGTTGTCCGACGGACAAAGTGCTACGCATGCTCAGATCACATTACAAGACCAAAGCTATTGGCTACTAGCCTCTACGTAGTCCCGTCGTAGGCAACAAACGTCACCACGTTCAGAATGATCGGATTTTCCGACAACTTTGTCCGACCGTGTGTATGCAACACCAACATCGGACAAAGTACGACGGACATGATCCGACGGACCTGGTCCTCGGATAATCCGAGCGTGTGTATGGGGCTTTAGTGTATTCCTCACCTTATCTGCTTTGTATTGGTTCCAAGATCCAGGCTCTTGAAGTAACGTTAATGACTCCAAACCACATAAGGGAATGTAATAGATAGAATGCCTCCCATAGTGTGAAATTGTTTAAAACAAACATTTATTAAAAGACAATTGTATGCTCACATCATTATAAGGTTAAAATCGCATAAGAGCTTAAAACAACTGCATTTTCCACCTCTCACGTCACTTCCTGTCCACTGTCTACTCCAGCCAAACCCTACGCGTTATGTCACGTCGCGTGACTTCATCAGGGTACTTTCTATACGTCAAAGTACAGACGTACAGCTACAACGGTTTGCTGTAAGTATTTGTTAATTATTGATTTATTGTTATCAAGGTGCATTGCACATTGAAGTAATAGAAGAATTGTGCAAGACCACTCTATTACCATTTATTAATTATACGTGTACTGTGGACACATTAGGTATTGCAGCATTTCCACAATCATATTTTTTGCTTTATTCACCTATTATACTTATTTTGGAGCTTATCACATTTTATTTTCACTACCTGGGGACAACAAATAAGTTTACTAATAAGGAATGTTGCTAACCTTTACTTCACTTGGTGTTGATGTGAGGTTGGGTTGTTCTGGGGGTGAAGAAACAAATGGTTCCGTACTTCTGGATAAGGCGGGGACAACAGCCTACAATACAGCATGGAAAACAGCATCATATTCAGAGTACAAACTCTACAATCAAATATACTGTATGTACATACCTTGTATCTTTGTATATCTGCATGTCATAGGTTTTACTTTATTCAAAATGATCAGAGCAGAGAGGGGTGGTATCTATCTATATAACAGTTTAAAGTGATTGCAAACAATCACCTTGTAAAACAACCTATTCAGTATAAAATTGAAATATCAGGAATATGAAATGCCGGGGGGAACACACACTTTAATCAATTAAACTTTGTACAAAAACACATTTAAATGCAATATTCCTCTAAAAAGTAATCAGGCTATTAATGAGAGCATATCCTTGGCAACTGTGTTATCTATAATATATATATATATATATATATGTATATATATATATATTATAGATATGTGGAAAATGAATATATAAAACACTTTTTAAATAGTTAATAAACATTTTACATATAATTATATACAGAACATTTTTGTGCAGCAATCTTTAATAGACTCACATTATCATAATCTTTACTCATAGTGCCCACTGTAGCATTGGCATTGACATGTAGTTAAAAAGGAGTTCTGTTTCCACATTAGCAATGCCAGGATTCTGTACAGTATATTATACTATAAGTACATTATAATTTGCATATAAAGTAGAAGTCCATAATATTTACAAGCATACCCTGAGATGGCTGAATTATATTACATGGATGCCATCAATACAACAGAACAAACATTCCATTATTGTCTTATGAGCTATTAGTTTAGTGCAGGCAAATTTATGACTCATGGTAAGTGTGAGTCTGGAAACTGTGTCAGGGCTTATTGCAGGTCAGACTGGATGACTCATACAGGCAGGCCTCTGGTACCTCCCCCTGGGTCTGGAAGCTTAGAGAAACTTCTAGAAGTTAGTGGGCAGAGGCCAGGAAGGCTGATCTGCAAACTTGAGGAAACTTGACTAACCCCAGGCAGAATCTCCTGGCAGGGAAGTTGAGTCAGCCCTTAAATATGAAAGAGTCATGCTAGCAGGGGAGTCAGGGGGGGGGGGGGGGTGGAGTGCTGAGGAGGCTTTAACACCTCTTTAAAATCTTACCCGAGGGCTAGACTTCCTTTTGGCTTTGTCTGAAGGTGAGACTGTAAGTCCTGCTGCACTCAAAGCTGCTATCCTAGATTCAATATCTGACACCTAAAATGATAAAACACTTATATTTAGAGACTAATCTCCAAGCCTCTTCAAACAAACAAGATCAGTTTTGACTTTAACCTCGCTCTCAGTTTGCTGCACTTGTGCCATGGCAGATGCCACGCTGACCTCCAATTCTGAAAGCTCAGAATCTGTGGTTCCACTCTGTAGTGCTCTCTCCTCCAGCTCTTGCAGGCTCTTCTCCAGGCCATATGCCTTATCTGCTGCCATGTACACCTGAAATGGAATGCAGAACATAGGAACAATAAGAGCTAAACAATTCCACTTGTCAGCTGAATACAAAACAGTCACTTAAAAAACAATGCATGATAAATAAATAATAAGTATACATTATGAAAACAATATAAATTTCTCCTCTTTGTTTTGTGCTAACCTTGACACCATGTTTCTGTAGCCCTCTTTGTACCCCCCCCCCCTTTTTTTTTTATATTGTAATATAGACTTTCCTGGGCTGAGTTGTGGAATATGGTCCCTCATATGGGACAGTTGCAATGTTTGATAGTTGCAAGTGCCCTAACTATATGATATGAGTAGGCCCCTTTCACACGGACGATCCGTTCAGGTCCGGCTGTCAGTTTTTTAAGCGGACCTGAACGGATGCGCCATAGACCTCTATGGAGGGACGGATGTCAGCGGTGACATGTCCGCTGACATCCAAACTAGGGATGAGCCGAACACCCCCCTGTTCGGTTCACACCAGAACCTGCGAACAGACCTAAAGTGGGGGGGAGCGGGATCTGGGGGTCCCCTTGTTAAAGGGGGCTTCCAGATTCAGACCCCCACAACCACTGGCCAGGGTTCTGGGGATGAGGCTCTTCTCCTCATCAACATGGGGACATGGTGCTTTGAGGGGTCACAGACCCCCAAAGCATCCTCCCAATGTTGAGGCCATGTGGCCTGGTACGGTTCAGGAGGGAGGGCGCTCTCTCGTCCCCCCTCTTTTCCTGCGGCCTGCCAGGTTGCCTGCTCGGATAAGAGTCCGGTATGGATTTTTTTTTTGGCACAGGGTTCCCCTTAAAATCCATACCAGACCTGAACCCCGCGTCATTCTTAATATCCATACCAGACCTGAGGGGCCTGGTAATTGAATTTGGAGGGAAACCCACGCATATTTTTTTTTTTTATCAATGACTTTCAATGACTGTTCTCTGTATTACGGGAGCCGACAATTCTTTATAGCTGCGAGTGATTTTAAATGCTTTTTTTCCTGCAAAAATGACACTTTGTGCAGGGACAGTTCTAAGCACAGGAAACATGCGCCCCTTTACAGGCATACTAAACACACCCCCCAGGTACGAAATTTAAAGGAATATTACACTTTTATTGTTTCACTTTAAGCATTATTAAAATCACTGCTCCTGAAAAAACATCAGTTTTTAAAAAAATTTGCATTGATACATGTCCCCTGGGGCAGGACCCAGGTCCCCAAACACTTTTTATGACAATAACTTCGGTGAACAGGCGAACAGGCAATGTTCGAGTCGAACATGAGTTCGACTCAAACTCGAAGCTCATCCCTAATCCAAACCGATCCGAAATAGTGTGACGGAGGAAAAACCTACTTTTCCATCCGTCTGCAGATCGGATCGGGTGACGACGGACTCTACGGTCCGTCTTCATCTGATCCCCCATAGGGGAGAACGGTACTCTGACAGGTCCGTCCCTGCACAGAGTGCAGAGACGGACCTATCATCTGCCTGCTCAGTGGGGATCGACAGAGCGATCCCCCGCTGAGCAGAGAGGGCTCCGTACACGGACACGTCCGTGTGAAAGAGCCCTAAGAGGCATTATTGCCATCAATACTATTTCACTGTGGTTATGTTATAGTAATGTTATGCATCTAAGTCCATGTTCTTTCACATATATATGTTTCATAAGGTGGTTAGCCGGATGGTAACCTTAGAGTTTATGTTATTCAAACGTTTATTAGTAGTCTATAATAAGTTGATGTTCTTCCTTGGATACAAGTTTATGTACATTAGAGGGCCCTACGGCAGACCTAACCTATGCGTTATGGTCCTCACCAGTTCCTACCAAGCCTTGCATTTGTATGTTTCCTCTGTTACATGTTTGGAGCAGACAAGGATTGTTCGCTGCTCCATTAAACGATCTTCTTTACCTGTTTTCCTAAAACAATAAAAACTATTGAAACAGAAAACAATATATATATATATATATATATATATATATTTATATTTATTTATTTAAACGTGCGGTTGGGAGGTGGCAAAAACGCAGTTGAGTTGCGTTTTTGCCGCCTGCCAACTGCCCCCCTTAAGCTGCAACAGGCAGCAGATGGGGGTGTTTACATGCTCCGGTTGTGATGCTTTGTGCCCACAGCAAGTTTACCTGACATGTAGCGACTAGCAACCGGCCATCACACCAAATGCGACACACTCAAACAAATGGGGAAGCCCAGAAAACGCCCCACCAAATGCATGCAATGCACATGTTTGGGGCACATTTGAAGGCAAACATAGGTTTAAAACAACTCATGAGGAGGCGTCACATCACTTCCTCCCCACCTGTCAGTAGCCTTTGAAGCACGATCTGAACGTGGATCGTGGTTCAGATGAAAGGGAGGATTTAGACACACTTCTAAAGCCTAGTATGCATGGGTCAAATGTTGGCCAGAGAGTTCTGGCAGGGGAGATCGCTGTACTAACATCCGATTGTTAATACAGCGGCTCGGACATGAGCTGTCAGTTTTTTTTTTCGTTCAACCTGCCGGATTGAACGGAAAAAAAACTAGTAGTGTGTACGAGGCTTTAATCTACAGTGCCTTGCAAAAGTATTAACCCCCCTTGGCATTTTTTGTGTTTTGTTGCCTCACAACCTGGAATTACCATGGATTGTTTGAGGATTTGCATCATTTAATTTACAAAACATGCCCAAAACGTTGAAGATTTTTTTTTTATTATTGTGAAGCAAACAACAAATAGGACAAAATAACAGAAAAAGCAAATGTGCATAACTATTCACCCCCCTAAAGTCAATACTTTGTAGAGCCACCTTTGGCGGAGATCACAGCTCCAAGTCGCTTTGGATAAGTCTCTATGAGTTTGCCACATCTTACCACTGGGATTTTTGCCCATTCTTCCTTGTAAAACTGCTACAGCTCCTTCAAGTTGGATGGTTTGCACTTATGAACAGCAATCTTTAAGTCTGACCACAGATTTTCTATTGGATTGAGGTCTGGGCTTTGACTAGGCCATTCCAACACATTTACATGTTTCCCCTTAAACCAGTCAAGTGTTTCTTTAGCAGTGTGTTTGGGGTCATTGTCCTGCCGGAAGGTGAACCTCCGTCCTAGTCTAAAATCGCACACAGAGTGGTACAGGTTTTGCTCAAGAATATCCCTGTATTTAGCACCATCCATCTTTCCCTCAACTCTGACCAGTTTCCCAGTCCAGTTTCCCAATCAATCAGGGTTTACTTCCTCTTTTAAGCCCAATACACACGGTCGAAAAATCCGACCACCAAATCCATCGGATTTGGTCCGACGGATTTAGTCCGACACTGGTGTTGCATACACACGGTCGGACAAAGTTGTTGGAAAATCCGATCATTCTGAACGTGGTGACGTTTGTTGCGTACGACGGGACTACGTAGAGGCTAGTAGCCAATAGCTTTGGTCTTGTAATGTGATCTGAGCATGCGTGGCACTTTGTCCGTCGGAATTCGCTACACACGATCGGAATTGGTGTGATCGGACTTTGTTGTCGGAAAATTTTTAGAGCAGGAGATACAACTTTGTCCGTCGGACAATCCGATGGAAAATGTCCGATGGTGCCTACACACGGTCGGAATTTCCGACAACATTGTCCGATAGGACAGAATCCATCGGAAAATCCGACCGTGTGTATGGGGCTTTAGAGTCTTCAGCCCTTATGCAAGGTATGACCTGGCT